>SNQN01000028.1:64864-142273 GCA_008642245.1 Bassia scoparia | reverse complement strand
GTAGTAAATGAAACTTAAATGCGTAATAATAATACAAATAAACACAATCAGATTGTATATCATTTCACACTTCACATAGATTGGGCACCCACCAATTGATTGTATATTAATTACTAACTGTTTGTTATAATTTACATCAGACCTTATTTTTCTAATCTTTTTGGGACATTTCCAAGCTTTGAGAAGTGTTAATTGTATATCATTTCATACCTCACATAGATTGGACACCCACCAACTGCAAGAGCTATTGCCTGTTTTGGGATAATCTACAGCTGGATGCAAGAAAGCTCTGCTTGAAACATGAAAGAACGAACATTGTAATTACATATATGCGGAGTAAACAACTTCTTCAAATCTATAGTACTCCCCTTCCTAAATAACTAACACGACATTTCAGCACAAAATGTAACAACTTAGCATCAATTATATTACCAAATTCTAACTCTAAATATCAAATTAAATTGACGATACAAAAAAAAAATACTATACCAAATATTTGTATGACAATAAAGCAGTGCAAGTATAAATTATAAGAGTTAAATCATTTACTGAAACATGAAAAAAAACGACATCCCAGTGCAAGTATAAATTATAAGAGTTAAATCCCAGTTTCCCACCTCTAAACACTGAATATGTCCACCGCCAATATCAACACCTCGACATTCCATCGAACCTATCAACGACAAGGATAGCAGGATAAATCGACATGAAACATTAACTAAAAAGAAATTGTTTGACAACAGGAATTTTTAAAAGAAATTTAATAATTCCAACTAATTAAAAACCTAAAGAACTATAAATAATCAGACCAGACTCAAACAAATTAACAAATTCACACAATATAACAAAAGCCCAAATTCGACGCAAATTTGTGCTTCATGAAACCCAAATTCATGCTTTTTAAATGAACTGAAAATTTTGACTTCTTTATTACTTTTATTCACATGCAAAAAGGAAAAATAGCATCAACCATATCAAAAAGCCCGATTTCAATAATGAAACCTCATTAAGTTGAGGCTGTGTAGGGAAAAGAGRCAAGAGTTGCAAGTTGATTCGAACATTTGTGGACAGTAAGGGATGCAGATGACTTGTACGGAGGAGGAAGAAAGAGGAACAAAAGACTTGGATGCCATGAGAAGGGTGGCGTAGCAGAACCAAAGATGTGAAGAGGATTGAATAATGAAAATAGGGCAAAAACCAAATGCACGGCTGAGATTCGAGTTAATCAGACGGTTGAGATCATGGCACTGGGTTGATGAGGTGGAATAGTAGGGAGCTTATGTGTGGTGGTATGGTGAGTTGGCAGAGTGAGGTGGCAAAACCACTATTCATTTTGCTCTCACTATTCATTTTGTGAATAGTGAACATGTTATAAACTTTTATATAGTACTAGCCRTTGCACCGCGCGCATCGCGGTCTATAAAACRAAAGTAGATCGAAATGGGTTATTGTGTGAAAGTTGTTTTGATTGCTCAAAATATACAAAATAATTAAACTATCAAACCAAATCGACCCTTTCATAATGCAAAAAACATCTTTCATTGATACTTAATTTTAACTRTTGAGGGTAGTGAGAATATTAGAATTACAGAGAAAACAAAATCACTAAACAATTGTACAAGGTATAACTACAATAATGTCCAAGATGGGTTGTGGCAATCTTGTTTCAAGTTCAAACAGTAGGCTTCCGGTGAGAGCAAACTAACATCAATGGGATTCATGCGGATACGGTCAACCGTTAGCCATTAAAGAATTATTGTAATGCATTTTACAAAGCAACTTGTAACAAGTCCCCATCAAAGATAAAAGTAGAAAACATAATAAACATAAGTCTTCACAAGTATAGTTCTAAAAACATATTACAATGCGAAAAGAAAAGAAGAAAATTACACTTTTGTAATCAAGCCTTGATTCTCCTCAGAGCTTTATCAACAAATTTGATAGCTCCATATTCTTTATCCTTCTCCAGCATATCAGTATTAAAACATTCAATCACACCATTCATAATTAAAGCAATTCATTTCATATTACCATGCCATAAAATTGTTGTCTTGAATAAATTAAGTAATAAATTGAATGAAATTGACCACCCTCACACAAAGTGGCAATCTCTATCATACAACATTTAATCTTCCAATTTTGATATGATCATGATTCTGCTAATCTTCCAATTTTTTTTTATCTAGTCTTGTCAGCAGAATGCATCAAAATTCCTTTACACCACAGGTGTGCTATTCATATGTAAGTCACCTATTACGCTTGGATTTCCACATAGAATTTCCCTAAAAAAAAGAAAAAATACTACAAATATAGTTTCAAAATGAATACTTCGTTATTATTTTCATTACGCTTAAACAGGAGTTCAGTGAGGTTACCTAAACATCCCCTTTCTTACACAACTTCAATAGTTCAATCCAACCTCCTTTTTCCCACCACTGTCATTATCCACTTTAAATTTGAACCCACTTTCATTTACTCGATATAAAACCCCATATGAGCCTCAAAAGTTATCAGCTTAGGCTGAAGCCAACCCATTACATTCACCATGGCCTTCTTCTATACCAGCCTAGTTTTCTAGTAGTGATATACAAGCATCAAATGCACTCTGAAGCATCTTCACCCTAATTCTAAGCGACCAAATATCCTCAGATACCTATCCCCGAAAATTAGCCTCAATGTAAATACTTCAAACTAACTAAATGAACTAACCCATAACCCTCCATCACCACTCCCATCAACTTCCCACAAACAACATCACAAGCCTCGGCTTCATCATTACCCTCTTAAGTCTTAATTATAAACTCCAAATAAATATTTTCAACTAATAACCCAGGCCAAGACCAATTCATCCGACCCACATGTCTCATTCACATTGCATAATCTTTGTTAAGTAATCACTTAGTCTTGCGAAGAGCAAAAGAATGCCAAAGGTTGGGTTAGCTCAAACTACCTGAATAGCCTACTTATTATTGTGCTTGCCACAGACATTATCCTCATTCCTCACATTTACTCACAGAAATTGTTTAAGCTAATTCTGGTAAAAGAAATAACTTTCCTAATAAGGATCGCTGACAACACAATCTTACTAAAGCAATTATAGCCTTATAGGCTCCCAAAGTCAAATAATCATAACGTTCCGTGTGAAATTTCTACCAGAAATTCAAAAAGTGCTAGCTCATGCTTCATTCTCTGAATTTATGACCTACAACATCTAGCATATGATACCAAGGAATCAAAAAGTGCTAGCTCATGCTGCTGTCTCGATATGAGCATGTACCAGGCAAGCAGATATTAAAATTATTAGAGTTTACAAATGGAAAAAGGATAAATAAAAAGAGTAAGCAGAAGTTTTAATAATAATCTGAATACAATGATTGATATTTAAAATACAACAATATATACAGGAACATTTAATCTGAGGTACATTTTCTACTAACAAATATATGGCTTGAAATAAACAAAAAGCACTAAAGTTGCCAGTAATCGAGTCTAAATTATTGATACCCTGAATACCCAGAATAATTATGACACCGAAACTGAAATAAAAAGTGTGGCAAGAACAAACAAATCAAAGTAGAAATCGTACCTTTTAATTCAAAACAGATTAACCAACGCTTGATTCCATCCCATACAACTTCGCCTAAATTCATTCCCAACTGCTACAACACAAAAAAATACATTAATAACCCTAAAGTTGTAAATATAATTCATAACAAATTGAGAGAACCCATAGCATAAGATCTATAAGAACACCTTGATAAATGGAATTCCTAGCCTCACGACGACAAACAAAGCAGATAGAATCAAAATTAGCATCTTACATACTAATTAGAAAACCCAATTCACAAATTGCTGATTTAATCGTACACAAGAAAATCCCAAATTCAAACAAACAAAAATAGCTATAATTATATCATTTCATGATCAGAGGATAGCACACACAACTTGTTATCTGCAATTGCAGCCTTCTTTACAAAGACTCCCTCTACTAAAGCATTCTCACAAGCATACTTTCTACCTTAAAATTATTAATATGATCCTACATCAGATTGATACTTCCTGTATAATTTCTCAATCCTCATCATCCTTTGCCTCCTAAAAATTTTAACWTCTGCCAACGTCATATYTATGCTTTTCCTTATTATGACTATTCTCATGCCAATTTTGCCTTTTTGCCAAAGATTGGATCATCAATAAGCACACACAAGGACAAAGAAGAAAAACGTATAAATAACAGTTCACTTCAAAATAGTCAAACACAAATAAGCAACATAGATTATTTCTTGTCTAGATTGCTTGCAGCAACAGAACTTTATACAAATTGAATGTGATAAGTCAAAAGTAGAATACTATTTTTTATTTTTTAAAAAAATTTAAAATTGTAATTAGTTATGTGAAGTGGAGATACTTTGGGAAAAATTAGGACGATTTAAAGAAGATGGGATGTGAAGTTGAAGTAATAAGGTACTTTGAAAAAGGAAAAATTCATAACAAAAATCCAAATTATTGACACTCTTCCCAAACTAATCTCAACTAAGGATTATTACAGTATAACCCAAAGTTCGAAGCTATACATGTATATTCAAAAATTGATCTGTTACTTGAAGAAATAAAAACCCAAAAACATGAAGATCTAAGTACCTTATTAACAAGCTGAGCATTTTGAAAGCTGAAATTTACAACAGCATTTTCTTTCAGTTCTGGTGCACAAATGGGAAATTTGTATTAAAAAAAAACAAAATAAACAATTACATTACAACCATAATCAACCATAACTTTGTCCACAATTTTCTAGCATACCAGTTCAATTTAAACATATGCACCATGAGAAGAACCCAGAAGTTGCTGGTTGCTAATTCGAGTTTTGTCTCTCAGAAAATGAGCCAATTAGGGTTCTGTAATTTGTACCAGAATTATTTGCTRAATTCTAGTTTGTACATCTGAAACAGAGTAAAATGGATGAGATTCATGATATACAATCAACATTACACATACGACCTTATACCCACAAGTAACAAAGGCTCACAAGAAGATACCCACCGACACTCACTATTTGACAAAGTCTCCATTTCCTAATGACTCCTCCACTTCTAATTTTTTAATTTTCTTCCTACTTCTACATCTCATCTCACTCCTAGTATCTCTATCTRCTTCTCAAATTAGTTTTGCACTACTACTTTTGCTCACTTTTCCATTCCAATTTTTTTCTTCAAATTTTTTGTTTTCAAATGTTGAAGTATAAGGGTTTGTTCATATTTTCGTAGTCCAATTTGTTGCCGCTGTGGTTGAATATAATGTAATTGATTATTATCAGCTCATGGCTTTGGGTTCTTRTTGCAGTTGTGGTTGAATCGACTTCCTGAGTAGCTTATTTTACTTATCCTACTCAAGTAGTTGTTTACTCTCCCAATAGAACTCAATAAGACCAACGTGAGCAAGAAATTAATTCACAGCATCTGAAATTGAACGATTTCTACCATGAAGAAAGGCATGGTCATTAAACTGTTTTTTATTTTTCCAAAACTTTCTTTATCTTTATTGTAATCTAGATGATCGAAACAAGAATATAAAGCAGGATTAAATAACTGAGTTTGCCAAAGTAATTTTAAGCCTGAAAAATCAAGTCTCGAAAATTCATTTTCTTAAAAAAATGTCCAAAATAGAATCATATAAAATATCAAATACAACAACAAATTTTTCGCAGAATCTACATAATGTTTCGAAATTTGGAAAATAGAAAGCAGAATCCAAGAAAAAAAATACAAATCAAAAAAATTACTTGAAAGCATATAAAATTAACCGCAATAATTATAAAATGTTGCAATCAGCATAAAAGCAATTAGATCAAACAGCAAAACAACGAGATCCAGTTGAAGAAAAACTAGAGAGAGAAAGAAACAAACCTGCGACGCCTTAACAAAACTCTTGCTAAGCTCTATTGAAAAATCGATACACCAATCAAAACCTAAATTCGGGAAAACAAAAACAACTTACAATCTGTTACAGACCATGGCGAACCTCACAAGAACACACGACAGAGATCTCAACCAAAATGTGTCAACAAACAAAACCAAATTCAAAACCCAAACATTAAACATCCCAAACCCTAAAAAAACTCACCTCCATGTCATCTTCGCCTTCATTCGACCCCATCTCCTCACAAAACAAAAGACAAAATAGAGAAGGGTAGCAAATGTAATGGTAAAAATAGAACATAAATAGCAAGGAAGGGAAGAAGGGTGAGCAAATCATGAGAGAGAAGATGAGGAGCGACTGAGTAGGTGAATGGGAAATGATGATAGACAATGAGCTACGTTTTTTTTAGGTTTAGAAATGAATGGCTAGATTCAAAGCAAATCAATGCTTAGATGGTTAAAAATTGCACAGTACATTTCCTATTCATTTCCCTAACTGTTCATTTTTGAACAGTATTGATTGATTTGCCTTTGCTGTTGAAACATCAATCGGCTAAGAAAAACACCATACTCATAAACAAAACATGCACGAAATCACAAATTTTCCAAAAAACCAGCAGAATCACAGAGAAGAAATCAAATCAAACCTTTGCCTTGCTTGCTGGTTGAGCTTCCATCGAATTAAGCTCCTTCAATCGGGCTTCAGTCGAGCTTCACTTGCTAATTAATGCGCATTCTGCGTACAACAATCCACCTGCGATTCTGATTGCAACTAACATCGCAAATCAAACCTTTGCCTTGCTTGCTGGTTGAGCTTCCATCGAATTTCAATCCGGGCTTCAATCGGGCTTATCGGGCTTCAATCGGGCTTCACTTGCTTGATTTTAATTTCTCTTTGCAAGCTTTTGCTGGTTGAGCATGATTGCAACTAACATTCGCATATTTTGAAAATCTCACTGATAAGCTTAATTGGCGATAAGAGAAGGGTGGCAGCCATTCGAGGGAGAAGCAACTTTGTTCAGAGAAGGGTGGCAAGCATTTGGAGCGAAACATATTAATCGCAATGAAGAGAAGGGTGGCAAGCATTTGGGGCGAAACAAACGCATTGACGTTGAGAGAAGCATTTGCATCCAAGGCAAGCAGAAATGATAATGCGGTGAAGTCTGCAATGTTCGTGAGTTGTAAGCTGGCAGGTACATTTTGACGCGATGTGGCGGTCATTTTTTGCTGAGGTGGAATGCTGAGTGGGCATGGTTTAGGTGGAATGGTGAGTGGGCATGGAACATATTCATCCCGCTCACTATTCATTGATGAATAGTATCTTGGATGCAAATGTTTATATTGTAAGAGATATAAACTTAATGTTTAAAAGGAAGATAGAAATCAAAACATTATCTTTTTACATCTAAAAAATCACCAGATATGACTCGTAGGTAACATCATTATTTATGTTGGTAGATATGACAATTTTCTTGAGACATTTTTTTCTCTTATTATGTTTCTCACATTTGATCACTCTCATTTCATGTATATTCTAATCCTTACAATATAAAAGTTTAGAAGAGTAATACTATTCATAAAATGAACAGTGAGAGCAAATGAATAGTGCTCTTTACATCATCATCATCATCCAAGGGTCCCAATTCTCTCAATCATCAACGCTTTCAATGCTTCCCTTTTATTCTCTTGCAAACCCTAATCTTTTCAATTTCCTTGCGCGTCTACTTCTCTCTCCTCATATCATTTTGCATTGTCCTTCCCAGACCTTCATTTCTGTTCTTTTTTACACAGCAACACTACTACCCTTCTCTCTTTTTCTCATTGTTTCGTTTGGAGATGCTGCAACTACTGAGGTTTGTTAATTTTTTTGTTAATTTCAATTAATTCTCAAATTTCGTTGCTTTTTGTTAATTTGAATCAATTCTCAATGTCGTTGCTTTCAACCGAAAATTGTGATTCTCATTTTGTTAATCAATTTGGTTTGCAGAAAAGGACCAAAGAAGGAATTCAATACTGCACTTATCGAGCTAAAAAAACTGCTAATCTTCGATTTGATAATAAATTGTTGATGACGACAATTCTGTAGCACTTTGGTACACATGAAAAAGCTTTATTTATCCGCGTGGGATATCGTCTTACTCAAGTAATTTTAGTTTGATTTGGGGTTTTGTTTATTTTATTTTTGTTACTGCGATTTGGGATTTTCTAGGATTTTTCGATGTTTTTGTGTTTGAGTTTGCCGTTCAATTTGTTAGGTTTTCATCAGGCTGTGTTTTTTTATCTCCTTTCAAAGTTTTCCTCTGTCAAAATTCAACTCACTCTCTTCAATTTCATTTCTCTATTTCGACCTCCTTCATTATCGATCTGCTCTCTATTATTGATTGATTGATTGATTTAATTATTTTTCCAATCCCGAATCTCCGATACTTTAGGTTTGTTTTTTACAAAAAAATGTTTTTTTTTTAAATTTCAGTTTTTGGATTATGTTTTTGTTTATTTTTTTAGTAGCCAATTGAATTCTAGGGTTTGTGCAAAGATTAATTTTGGTGTTGAATTCAAATAATTGAGGCTGATGAGTTGGAGGTAGTAAATAATGGTAGTGATTGCAGAACCTACCATTTGCGGCTTTGGAAGCCATTAAAATTCGAATTATAAGGGTTCGGAAATTTGTTTTTGTGTCTAAGAATTACAAAAGTGAAACTGAGAAGAACAAGTATGTGTTGTGGTTAGGTCACCTTCCGTCCGGATTCCAATTGTAGCTGTTGAGCTTTTTCCTGTGTTCTTCGAAATCAGATAAGACTGTCATTAAACATGCCCCAATTGATGGCAATTTTATAGATATAGTGGAATATGTATCTATGTTGTATGTATTCTTGGGGTTTTAGTTGAATTGTTTAATTCTTTGAGTTTTGATGTTTTGTGGTTCAAATTGTATGAATTTGTGGTTCATTTGTTTGAGTTTTGAGTTTCGATTTTTTGGCTTTTTTGTTTTAGAATTTCATCAATTGATAGTGTTTATTGTCTTTCCTTGGTTGAAGTGATTTATTTTTGCTTAATTTGTGTAGTGTTGGAGTTCAAAGTAGCTCAGAGATGTGTGCCTCAACGAGACAATGGCGTATGTAATGTTGCGCGTAGCCGGTAAAAGCAATGGAGCAGATGATTTTATTCTCAGAAGCGAGAGACAATACCACAAAATTTTTGATTCTAAAAGGTAATGCTTGATCCATGCTTTTTGTCACATTTGAAGTTTGAATCTGAAGTATTGAAACAGTGTTGTATTATGTTGGAACTTTTCTACCCAAGGAAAGGTTGCATTTTATTGGAGTATTTTAATGTTTAAGCTTCAGTGAAATCGTAGTTGTTGCTTATTGTGAATTATGAATTCTAGAGTATGATGTGAGGCAATTTACGTGTTACATCGTAGTTGTTGCGAGCAGAGTATCTTTTTCTTATTATTTAGTGTTTCTTTGAATTTAAAATTTATATATCGTAGTTCCTGTGACCCTGAATCAAATACATGCTTATGCAAGTTTCTTGACAACATTGTAGGGTGTTGGAGCTCTTTCTGTGAGGACTGTGCTGTTTATATGAGTTCTCTTCTATTGCTTAGCATTTGTCCAACCTATTCAATGGGTTAGTCTTCGTTGCCCCGTTTTGGTTATCCGGGAATAAAAACCTTCTATAGTTGCTACAAAACTATTTTGTCTCATTCTTAACAGAGAATGCTTCTTCAATGCTTCTGGGAGACCCTATCGAAGCAGACGAGTGCAGACGCAATCTCAGCTGCTCAGCAACTAATTGTGATCTCGGCGCATCCACGAGGCAGTGGTGCAGGCTGCAGCACACACCAAACTCTATCCGTCGAAGGCGGAGGCAAGGTTTGTATCGATATTATGAGATTGGCTTTAAGTATCAGAAACATATTGTATTCGATAGATGGGAACAAAAGGGTCAGGTAATAAGCAAAACATAGATCATAAATTGCATTCAATCAAATCATAAATTTTCCATACGTAAATACACGGATTGCAGGAATAAGATCCCTGATTTTCATAATAAGTAATGCTTGCTATTTATTCTTGTTCAGCTCTTTGAAAAAGGTATATAAATTTTACATTTTTTAAGAAAATGCACGGTATTGAATATAGTTTATTTGAGCAGAGGGTGCACCATCTGTGCTTGCTGAGAGACCCTATCAAAGCAGACGTTTAGGACCACAGCACGTCTCAGTTACTCAGACGCCTATCTGTGACTCTCAAGGACCACCAGCAGTGTTGCAAGGCTCAGATTAAGCGGAAATTTTAACGGCCGTAGACGACGACAAGGTTGTATCTTGCAGTGTTTATGTGTTGTTTACACCTTAATTATGTATCTCTTAGGGTCATTAGTTACTAACTGAGTTAGCCTGTCTAGGTTATGTGATGTGGAAGGATCAGGAGCAACTTATGTTAATTAATTGTCCTGGGATTGTACAAAAAATAGTTTGCTGCTATTTGACTTAGGAAAAAGAAAATATTGTGCGATGAAGAAAGACAAGCCTCTTAAAATAAAAAACGATCTCTTTTATGGTTATATTCACAACCAAAATATACATATAAATACAAATACAATGGTGCGACATTTTGTCTACTTTGTTAGCTAATAACTAACATTAATAGGAAATTAGTGACTGTTGTCCAACTCGACCTAAACAAGAGTAATATGGTGTATCGAATACTATATCATATTGTTGCAGCCATGATGATATCATGGTATAATCTTTGCTTCATTGCCTGCATGGTTTCTGTGTGAGCTATGAGCTATTCATTTTATTGACCTTAGTCTGAGTTAAGATTTGGTAAATGAGATAGCTCATGGGCATACAAAGAAATAAAGAATGATGTATTTAATTAGGCATGCTTATGACTATATTTTGTCCCTTACTTAATCAATGACTAAAATTTAGAAGCAAGTGAAACACTTAGGTTACTCAAATTATTTTGTTTAATTCTATATGGATTGACAATGTGTCTTATTTCATGGAGTGCGAAAATTAAACTATGAAATACCTAGATCAGTTCTCATACTTTTTCCATACTTTATTTGCAAGAACACAATATAATAATTCGGTTTCCTGCACATTTGTATTTCGTTTTTAATAAAATAAATAATAGATAAGTGCATTGGATCATTATATGATGGGACACCCCAGTACCTAAGAAAGAAAAAACAGAGCAGCTAGGTTTTCTACTTACAAAAAAACGATATGTTGGATATAACATGAAACCTCGATCAACATAACCTATTTTAAATGCTAAAGGTATTGAGACAGTTAGTAGAGCACATATCCTACTGTTTCAAAAGCCATGAAAAGTCATTGAAAATGTTTTTGGACATGAGAAAATTTGCAAGGTATAATGCTGGATAGTGGATTATTATTTATTTATTTTCCTTGATTCTAACCTGCCACCTTCCATCTTCCTATCTTCATCTGAACCTCTTGTTTTTGCGAAAATTGAGAAATTTATTTTGCTTGTCATTGCTACTGTTATTGTTTGATTCTTTTGCAGCTTTGTTCCAATTGCTGCAATTATGGTTCAAAAAATCGTACTTAATGTTAAACTAATTGCATTCGCTTGCTTCACTATTTGTTCAACATCTATAGAGTGACCACCACTCAGAATCTGGCTAGATTGTGTCCTGTGTGACTTGTATCTTTTTTTAAAAAAAAGTTTGTCTAAATTTGTAAAGCTGACAGTTAGCAATGAAATTAGATCTCTGAATATTATTTCGGTTACATTATTTCTTTCAATTAAACTATCGGATTTAGAACCTCCATTTATGGACTTTCATTTCATTACTTGTGCGTATGGCATCACCAGGGTTAGCTTCAAGATTAAGGTTACTGATGGCAGCGATACACATGAGTTCATGATCTTCACTCGAGAGGCTCAGACCTTGAATTGGCTTACATCGAACAGATGCATGCCATGTCTGATACCGAGAGCTAGCTCAGCACATTGAAGACCTCCCAAGCAGACTTTTACCTACAGAAGCCTTGCTGCAAATCGTATGCTTTTTGTGGTAATACGCAACATATCGTTCGAGGTTAGGACATCTTCCCACGTGAACATTCTATTTTTGCTATTCCTAGACGGCTTGCTTAAGTGTTTATGATGTCAAACTCTTAGTGTGTCATATTGTCATTAGGTTATGCTTGGCCAACTATTATGGTTTTAATAGGCTAATGCTTAGACTTTAAATATTTTGTATAAGAGGCTTTATGAAATTATTCTAAAACTATGGCATGTACTATAAAACACTTTTATTATTATATAATGTAAGATTATGCATTAACGATCTACATCCAATGCAAACTAGCGTTTAGCACACCGTCCGGGGTACCGCGCGCATCGCGCGCGGTGCAACGGCTAGTACTTTTAAAAATATACAAAAGATATAGTTTAAATAAAATGTCGTCGTTGTGCATTGCATGAGTAAAAAAAAAAAAAAAAAAACCTAGTTACTTAAAGAAATACTCCTTGCAATCTTAATTATTGCTACACGGGGAAAACACAAGTATTGCTACATTTTATGCACTTGTGGACACTTTTTGGAAGATTCATATACACATATGGTCATATATTTTTACCTACTTAATATTTTGAGATGATTCAAATTGAAGGTGAAAGTAACTCTCAAGAGCTTCGAAATAACTGGTTACAAGACCACATCTGATAAAAAAACAAAAAAAAATTATGTCGTTTTGAAGTCGAACATACAAATTGTCACTTGAACCCACGTTCACAACCCAAGGTAGCCCGAGTCTACACCAAAGAGCCATACATATGTGATGTAACACCCCTTGGTGTGAACATGAGCCCACTAGTAGATACTGTCCTCTTTGGACCTAGTCCGCAAGGATTTGCTTTTGGTGTGAGCTTGTTACCCACCCAAAAGGTCTCTACTAGGCTGAGGTATTAATCTACTCTATATAGTAGACTTCGTTCTCCGATCCTCAACTTTCGATGTGGGATGGAACTCTAGTCCCCTGTCACCCATTCTCATTTTTATTTTATTTCTTTTTTGACGAGAAGAATAAGGATTTCATTAATAAAAAAAATTGTCAAAAGACACTTACAATCAATGGAAGAAAAAACAAAAATTCCGACAAGAATACTAAATCCCTCAGAACTAGTTATATCACAGATTCGATTTAAAATAACTTTAAAAAAATTCATTCGAATTAGTATAATATGTGAGTTTGCTCTAATTCGGCATAGCGTTCGCTAATGCGTAGTTGTTTGGGTGAACATGTTTTTTGTGATTTTTTGAATTTTTTTTCAAGACTATAAAACCCTAAATCTTTATTTTCCAACAAACAAACAAAATTATGAACCATAAGAAAAGACAAGAAAATTACACTCCAAATACCACAAAAGGAGATAATAATAATAATAATAATAATAATAATAATAATAATAATAATAATAATAATAATAATAATAATAATAATAATAATAATAATAANTAATAATAATAAACCAAAAATTGGAGATAAAACTCTCGTAAAGAAATTAAAAAAAAACAGAAAAAATTAAAAAAAACTCTCATAAAGAGATAGAAAGTAGAATTATGATAAAACTCTCATTATTGATTTCACCCTCCAGGAATTGCGCTTGAGTAAATTTATACAGTTAGACAAAAAAGGAAATGGATGAAGTACGATATAAAAAAAATGATATTTATCAATTAATAGTCTATGTAAAAATTATAAAAATATGATTTATATATTTGAAAATAAAAATAAAATACTTAAAGTAACATTATCACTCCATGCATCCAACGCTTATTATATATGTATAAAAAAAAAGTTGTTTATATTTCAATTTCAATATTATTTATCTTATGAGTAGATTTATCTTGTTTTTAAAATTTATATTACTAGGGTTGTTAAGGAAAAAAAAATCTATCACCCATTTCATGACTCCAACTAACAATATAAAAAAATAATTAAAAAACTAAATTTTCAAAACAAAGTATACCATAACAATTAGCTAGCGTATCACGAAATATATCTTGGGTTCTTCATATTAGGAAATATTTCCTAATATTTTATAAATACGTGATATTATAAATACGTGATATTATGCTATGACTTTTTCCATTGCATTTTCTAAGACTTCTCAAAACTCTTTTTCTCATCTTCCTTTTTTTCTACTACTATACGATGCCTTCGTTCTGTTCTTCTACTACTACAATGGATTCCATCACTCAAGTATTCCCTCATAATTTGAGGGAAGAAACCAACTCGATTCGAAAAAAGCTAAACCGATTTCGAAACATATGCATTGACACCGAGTTCAAGGTTTTCAAGCGACCTATATCGCTCGATGCCACGGAACACCAGATATACGACGATCTTAAGTACAACGTTTCCCACAAGAAGTTGCGCGAAATCGGAATCACGATCTGCGACGACGAAGGGGTTGTGGGCGGGACATGGAGGTTCGACCTGAAACCCTCCAAGAAGGTCGGGGTGACACGCAAGGGGTGCGTTCGTGTTTCTGAGTTTGCGCGTGTGTTCGGGGAGTTGGTGGACGATTTCAAGGGGAGGGTGAGGTGGGTTACCTTTGCTGGGTACTTCGATATGGCTCACCTCGTGAGTCTGGTCACGAAACGACCGTTGCCTGATTCGTTGGATACTTTCGTTGACATTATAGGGAGAAGGTTCGGTAGGGTTTACGACCTCAAAGTTATAGCCAAGGGTTACGATCATTTCGGAGACAATAGGTACCTCGGCTTACAAAAGTTGGCGGATATGTTAGGGATTAAACGGGTGGGAGATGCACACGATGGTGCTTCCGATAGTCTGCTGACATCGGCGGTTTTGGCTAAGTTCATGAATTTCAATTGGATTTCGGATTCTCACGAAGGTTTATTATACTTGCTCCCAACACCAATCTGCTACAAATCAAATTTCCGAATTATCGAAGAAGTAATGGAAGATATGCAAGCTATTGAAGATATCACGGCTGAAGATGTTGAATCTCTTAAACACATACGTATGCAGGTCGAAGCTCTTGCATTCATCAAAGCTCATAGTTGTGATTCCCATTATAACAATAACAATGTTATACCATCCCATTAAGTTAGTAGCCGTTGATTAGTATTAGTATTCTTTTTGTCAATCAAATATTCATTGATGGTTTTATTTGATTGCTATAGAACATCTATTATTTTTAATAAAAAATATAAAATTATTATTAAGATTAAGATTAAATAGGCCAGAATCGTATATCACTTTTATACGTGGGATTCTTATCAAGTCAACATTAAATTCTCAAAACCAGTTGAAAAAATATTTTTCAGAATTTATTCTTTTAACCGATTAACATTTATAAAATATAAAAATAATATTTTCATAAATCAATTTCAATAAGATAAAGTTATTCGAAAACTAGTTAGTTAAGATTTATTTATTTTTTGGGATATTTTTTTAATACCAACTTTAATTTATATCTTTTAATAAAATCAACTTATTAAATCTGATGTTATATTGATCCTATTTCCTGTGAATCACATCTAACACACATCATACATAAAACACATTAGGGTTCCAGTCATCTCCTCAATAGTTTGTCTCATATTAAACCCGTGTTTAATTTTTCTATTATAATTCGTTTGTTTTGCCTTTTTTATATGTCCTTTCATATACTTTAACATTTATATTTGGGGTGTTCGTCTTCTATAATATTTTCAATTGTCATTTTATAATTTACAATGTGATTGTTTTGTCTCCATGAAATCATATACAGTAAATAGTGACCGTTGATTAGTACTTGGTATTTTTTTGTCAATCACAGAAATAAAAGTTTCAACCAAATATTATCATATACTGTATAAGGACACGATAAATGACATTATAATTTCGGTGTTTAGTTTTTCTATTCTCATTCGTTTTTTTGGCCTTTTTTATCCTTTCATATAGTTTAACATTTATATTTGGGGTGTTCGTTTTCTATAATATTTTAAATTGTCATTTTATAATGGGATTGTTTTTTATTAATTTACGAAATATCATTTTTTGTCAAATTATACGTGAATTTTTCATTTCTATTCACTTTTCTAAGCTTTAAGCTTTAAGGATGTTGATATTTGGAATTTTATAGAATGCAATTATTATTTTTTAATGGTTGATTTTTCAATTTTTGTTTCACTAACATGGAGTTAATGGGTTTTCTTTCATTGGTAAAGTTGAAAAGGCTAAAGACATAATGAATAATGATTAAGATTAAATAGGCCCTATAGAACATCTATTAGTAATATTTAAAAAAAATATAGAATGACACGTGTCGTCTCCTCAATAATTTGTTATTTAGTGTTTAACATTTATATTTGGGGTGTTCGTCTTCTATAATCTTTTAAATTGTTATTTTATAATGTGATTGTTTTGTCTCCATCTCCTTATTTTTTTTCTGCTATATCTTTTCACATTTTATTACATTTGTATTTTAAATACCTCTTCAATTGCCCTTTTGATTTTATATACAAAGTATTTATTAAATTACGAAATCTCATCTTTTGTCAATTTATGTACTGAAATTCCATTTCTCTTCACTCTTCTAAGTTCTAAGGTACATTGTTTTAAGGTATATACAAGTAGTGTTTCTGACAAATCCAATTTTAGATGTTGATATTTGGGATTTTATAAAATGCAATTATTATTTTTAATTGTTAATTTTGCAATTTTTATTTCACATACAGTGGATTATACTTATATTTTTAATGGAGGTTATTGGTAAAAAAAACTTAGATACACTCAATGCTTTGTCCTAACTACTCCTTATTTGATTTGACATTATATTTTTTTAAGTTTTACAATTGTTTTCACATTTGTGTTGTAGGCAGTGATTTGGATGTCATTATGTCATTTCACTTACTTGTAGTTGTAATTCAAATTGTCAGGTTTGTAAACATCAACAAAATGCAAGTATGCAATACAAGTGACCTTAGAATCATCAATTATTGGTAGTTTTTAAATGACTATGTTTATGTGTTATTTACTTATTTCATAAGAACTTAAGGAGCGTTATTTGAAAATTTGACTTCTTGATTAAAGTAACTTGAAAAATAAGAAGCTACAATTTTTTTTTTAAAAAAAAAAAATCATACCCACTTAATTCATGCATTTGTTTCTGACAATTGGATTGAATAAGAACAATTCAAATCAAATCAAAGAATACTAAACTCCCAAAAAAAACCTACAATAAGCTTAGATCAAATAAAAAAATTACTTCGTATATCAAATCAAATTAGACTCGATAAAAAAAAGTTCATATTAGAAAAATTCGAAACAATTGAACATAGCCTTACAGTTTAATACATAAAAGCGGCCAATGAAGCAGGAACAACTACCGATAGATAGATATATACAGCAATGAGACTGAAGTGTCTCACATGATAAGTTATACAAACTACAAATAACTTGGTAACAAATGATCCAAGGTGACAAATATTAACAATCTCATCAAAGTTGTACATACAATGCTACCTTCGATTGTATGAACATAATAATCACACAACATTTTATACAAATCGATGAACTTAATTAGCAATGAATTTACTTGTTATTGTGATGTATATACATCCATGTTGAATCGTGTTGATGTGGACTACACACGAACTGTGCACATAACTGCTGTTTTGAAATCCAGAGGGCATTGGAAAGGAGTCCTGGTTACGAGAGATCTCCATGACATCTTTCTGGGGTTGTAGATTTGCATGAACAGAACAGTGCCCCGCTTCCGATGCCTCGATTTCCTGACTGCAGACAATTCAACTCCTTGAAGAAGGGAGATTACATGAAGTTCCCCATGAAGGGCCACAAAGCCAAATGGTGATCCGTCCTGATTTTTTCTTGGGACAACAGACTCCTTAAGCCAGCGATTTGAGACCAAGTTATACCTGTCGTCAGTGGAAGTATAAAAAATGGAAACATAGGTGTAAATTAATTGCTAGTCACACAACGAAATCTTATACTTGTAGTAGAATTCCTGTTAAACATGAAATGCTGCTCAAAACTGCAAGGTAACCAACTTTGACAAGAATGAAAGGCAGCAAAGTTCAATAAAGGAACAGTTTCAAGTTTCAACAACAAAAAAGAATAACATATGGTTTCTGCTCCATGGCACAACTGTACATTATTCGCTCTTTTCATTTCAAAGTAACACATACAAAGTAACTATATTACCTTCCAGATTTCCCTTCATCTGAAAGAATTCAGAAGTAGCTTATACAAAAGCCACTATTTATAAAGTTGTAGCATGAACGTTCAGAGTTATGAGTCTGCCTCATTCAAGTGTAACTGTGTGAGCAAAAGTGCTCTGCTTTTGTGATAAATAATAAACAAAATCTGCTTCTAATGACTCAAATTCCCAACATTACTTCAATGTATGCTGCACACAAACAGAAAACGAAACCAAAGACAACAGCACAATGACCGTGACGATCCCTGCAAGCCCACGCTCCAAATAGACCTATCAATGTATACTTGTACACCCTCCAAAGGCTCCAATCAAACAGAAATTCACAGGTCTAAGATAAACAACAGAAATTCAAAATGATTGTGCTACAAGTTCAAATAGATCTCGTTGTAAGTAGGGAAGTCAATTTAAATATCAGAAGGTTGTTTATAAACAAAAATTTAAGCTTTGCAAAGTGCCTGCTACAAAAAGCTTTTTTTTTTTTTTTTTTTTGTATGGAGTATCGACTTCACTATAAAATATACATCCTTGCCCAGTTGTTTTGAACACAGCGCAATGACGTTATCAACTACCCACTAGTACTACATGATGCAAATCTTCTGAGTTCTAATCAGCTTTCTAGTAACAAAAAGAGCAGTATCAAGGTTGACCAAAACAGAGCCCATTGCAGAATTGAAAACTACTGCCTTGCCAACTACAACTAACCAGGATTCAATTTGTCACCAGTTATATTCTTGGCTCAAATCCACACTAGCTCAACAGATGTGAACTAAAACTATATGTTAACATATATTGAGAGCATATAACCCTCAATGACTGACAGATACCATAAGGTTCTCTACTAACAGCTTCCTGAAAAAGTACCAGGATGTTCCCCTCAAAAAAAAAAAAAAAAAGTACCAGGATGAAAGAGTATGGGACACCGTAACCAGTTAAATAAAAATACCGTATGTTTCTGTGTATATATATATATACAGGGCAATAGCTTTGTCTAGACAGGAGCTTCTGCGTGCCTAATCACAAGTATACAATAGTATAACTATTACGAGAGGTCCAAGTTTATGACTTTACAAATGAGGTTACAAGCAGTTCAAGAACCTCAAAACTTTTGTAAAAAACTGAACAAGCAGGCTTTGTAATGAATAAAAATTGCCACAAATTGGAGTTCTTGATTTGCGCATTAAAGCTCAATTACAAGTTACAACCAACAGTCAAAGACAAACCCTTTTCCACATCAAACTTCTACTCTTATATCCAACAATCCAAATCAACTGTGTTAAGATACTTGGAAACAAAATTAATACTCCGTATATGACAGCAAGATGGTGAGAACCCCAATCACACAGAAGCACAATATACTCATACTTTAAAGTTATTGCAACTTTTTCCCGTCACTCAAAGTAGAAATGATCAAAATTTCAGGAAGAAGGTAGAATACCTAAAGTTTTTGGCATTGCATAAAGGAGATGAACAAGCTCACCTGCTGTAATCAACAACAGCAGCAAGAAACTAAAAACATAGTAACTGAACTACTCAACATAGGTGAGCTAGTATGTTTTCCAACAAGAATCATAATAGTGGCTAGTTGGCTACCCATTCAGCAAATCAGCATAACTGCATAACCTATACCACTCATATTAAAAATGTTTTCCAACAAAACTCATCTTTCAGAAATTTCATACACAGAAGCCGCCAAAAAAGCAGGAACTATTACTGATACATATAGGCAGTGATGAGTTTAAACTGTTTCGGAAAAGACATTATAAAAACTACAAATAGGTTGAAAACATTCCATTTTTCTGAAATCTGAATTATTATGCTGCTGCAATAGCCAATATGCTTGTCATGGAGCCTTAGCCTAGGAACATTCTCAGAATCAAGCATCATAGTAGGGAATGAAGTGTATATACTATTACTACTACTACTACTCCACTACAATGTACATATATATATCGATCAAGTATTCAAGTTCACTTGTTTGACGGCAGCAGGGCACACACAAACCCCGAATTCACTAAAGATGATAGAACTCCCAGTTCCTCACATGCAAAATTTCCTCAATAACACCAAACTCAATCAATTTCTCCAAAAATCTTCATCCTAAGTAACAACCAACCCAGTAATTCAAAAGGCATGGCTTAGTGACACAATTTCATAACAAAGACACCACAATTCCATGTTCATATATTCCACCTTCAACTTCATTAACATTAATAAATCAGTAACACACAAAATTAACAAATCAGTTAATCACTCAGAGTGAATTCGACAATCAAAATTAACTACCAACCCAATTTGATTTGATCAAATATATTGAAAGATCAAGAGTTCGGATATTCACCTGAATATGTCACTGCCATCAAGCATAAACACACCTGGCAATTTATCATCCTTCTCACCATCATCATCATTATCAACAACCACAACCTTTCCAAGCCTAGCTCTCTCATCATCACCCCACATATCCCCAATTTCCTTCCACCTCCCCTCCTCGCCATCCTCCAACCCGAGCACCACCACATCCTTGTAATCCTCATCCACCGGCAACACCCCATTGATCGTCCTCGCCTCCCCGTACCCGCCCATCACCCAGAACTCCCTCCCGCCCCGGGGGCAAAACCCCACACACCCAGCCCTGGACCCGGGGAGGTCAGCGAGCGGAAACCACTCGTCTCGCTCGACATCATACGCCTCGGCCGACCCCACCCGGGTCCCTGCAGCCCCAAACATCGCGTGGCGGGAACCACCTCCCGCCACGACAATCCTCCCACCACCCCTCCCCGCCACCGCTGCCGCCAGGGACCCACGTGGGACCCGCATAGGGGCCCGCGTGGCCCACACCCCCGCCCCCAAATCATACCTAAAAACGGCGGCGGAGGCTATAGGCCTATCCATAGGAAAAGCCCTGGTGTCGAAGAGGGACCCGCCGAGAACATAGAGGTGGGGCCCAATTGACAAGGAGGCGAAATTAGACAGGGAGTAAACATGGGGATTAACGGGCATAGGTGGGAGCGGGGCCCACGCTAAGTGGGTGGGGTCAAAGAGATAAGGATTACTCCAGAAAGGGTCTTGTGGGAAGATACAGAGAAGGTGAGATAAACAAGAATGATGAAGATGATTGTAACGGATTGAAATTGGGATTTTTGAGGAGTAGAAAAATCGCCATGATTTGCAAGTTGATTTTAATCTTCCGTGAAATGGGAAAGGTATGTAAGAAAGGATTAAGGATGATAGATCATTCGGTAGGCTGGGTATTAATATGGTCAGATTTTCATCATCAAAAACTGGGAGTTGTGATGATGAATCTGCCATTAAAATCGAAATCGAAGATTTAAGGTTTGATGTTTATGGATTAGTTGTTAATTGATGATCTCTGTTTTATTTTAGGAAATGGTCTGAAGTGGGTTGTAGACTTTGCAGTCTTGGAGAAGGAGTAAAGTGTGTGTCTGTGTGAGGCATTAAAAAAAATGGCTTTTTGGATTATTATTTTTTTTATTTTATACTCTCTCCGATACAATTTAAATATTACATTTATTTTTTGACACTATTCATTGTTTGACCGTATTTTTTTTTCTATATATACAAATAAAAATATAGTAGCAACTAAATTGAATCAGAGAGAGTAGCACGGTAAAGTAGAAGGGTAGAATCTACAAAGATCATATCTTAATAACTATGCAATGGGGTAGGGGATAAACCCTCACTGGGGATGAAATTCGATCTTTGGTCTATACCAAAAAAAGTAGTATGCTCTACCACTAAGCTATACCATTGTCCTCAAAAAGTGGCTTTAGAATTGGATGGGTTTTAATTTATTTTTTAAAAAATAGTACTCCGTATATACAAGTGAAATTCCTAGTAATATATCTCTTTTTTTGTTAGTTGTGAGTTAAGATGGACATAGTCGTGACGGGACGGCCTGTGGGCTTGTGCGGGCTATATGTGTCCATGGTAATGCAAAGCCTATATTATACAAACCCCCCCCCCCCCTACATTGCAAGATACAACCCCCATCCATTGCTTTTATTAGTTGTCAAATATTTATATCTATCTAATTTTATTTAATTAATGATTTTTTATTTTTAAAAAATCATACGTGAGAGATAATAGGGGGAGGGGAATAAATCATGTATCACATAAGATAAGGGGAGGGGGTTGTATTTTGCTAGGTAGGGGGATTGTACCTAATAATTTGCGATGGTAATGTCATGTCGTTTCGAACTTGTGTAAAATTTCTAAAAAAGAGGCCCGTATGCATCTCAACCTATGTGTCGTGTCGTGCTAGGTCGTTCCAATCCATGTGACTAAATAAAGGTGATCAAATAGAGCTCAATCCGACTCGAACAAAATGAGGGCTTTGGGCATGACTTTTTCAACCTGAATTCAGGCAAAACAGAATTTTCCATTTTTGGTTCGGTCTTTGGTGGTCAAATTTTAGGTTTTTAGTTAATTTTGTGGGCCTGAAACGAAAACCTCATTAGGCCCGCTTCAATATATCATCCTTTGGACAACAACTTTTGACCCGATTTTAGGCACGACCTGAGCCCGATCAAAGGGTCTTAATTCCATGTCAAGCCCGGCACGGACCGACTCATGATCACCTCTATTATATGTCTTACTTATAATTCTTTATATATATTATTTATATTTCTCTTAAAAATAATAAGAGCGTACCAACGTGCAGGCCGACCCACATACTCATGATTGGCTCGTGTCATTTTTTAAAAATGTTGACCACGACCGATTGACACGTGCTAGATCATGCTTGGGTCGTGTTGTGCCGTGCACATGCTCGTTTCAGCCCAACCCATGCGTAGCTCTAGTTGTGATACTATTAAAGGGACTTTGTATATGGTAGCATTGACTTCACATGGAATTGACCATTACATTTCCACACAGTCTCTAGCTAAGTTTGTAACTCATGCCCACAAAAACACCAAAAATTGAGCAAGTCAACGCTATTTTATTGACTTTTTTGGCTGGAAAGTGATTATTGATTAAGGTTTTTTTAAAAAAGACCTCACTTCTAAGGTGTTTCTTTACAAAAACAAATAATAATTAAAAAGGTGTTTCTGTACAAATTCAAGCACTTTTAAGGTGTTTTCTTGCAATTTTTCTTTATAATTCGCTCAAATCAAATATTCATTCACGTGATTTCCTCGTGTTTTGTTCATCATGAAGGATTGATTAATCACACCTTTTTGGTTCTCTTCTACATCAGTTTTTTAGAGTCATTACTTGTGCTTCAAAATTATGATTTTTTTTGTGTTTGAATTGAATTCTCTGCTCTTTGAATGTTCTTATCATACATTTGATTTGTGATTATATATGAATCACTAATTAGGGCTATGTATGTGTATTCTTCAATTCATTTGTACACAAAAACTAAAATTGAATTGGCAAAATTAAGTTCAAATATACAAACATTATAGTGTAACAAAATTATGTGTGGTGTGAAATAATTTAGCGACCCGATCAATAATAAATTTAACCTTTAGGTTTATAGTTGCATTTGAACATTTTATAACTATTATTTCTTATTAATTGGACTCAAGCAAGAAACTAATAATGAGTTGTAATTGTAATTTACATAGACTTTGTGGCTTGTTCATGTGTGGCTTTAATATGTTAATTTATCATCTCATCAAAAGCTTTATATATATATATATATATTATATGTATATAATATATATATATATGTGTATATATATATATAATATATATATATTATATATTATATATATATATATATACATATATATATATATACATATATATATATATATTATTATTCATATGCTTCCAATGCGTGTTTATATCGTTTTTATCACTATTTATGCATTTGTAATAAATTGTAACAATATTAACACGAATCAATCAAGATCCCATATGATTATATTTATTCTTATACATTAATAATTGTATTTAAGGTGCATGTTTCATATATGCATAGTGTCAGGTCCCGACCCTTTTTAATGTATTTTTCTATGTTTAGAGTCTCGCCTTATGGGCGCTTCTGCGCATCGCCCCACAAGCGCCTTAGAATTAAGTTTTGAATGCAGTACGGTAAGTCCTCTGTGGGTGTCTCTAGGGGCAATTTATTCATTTAATTAACTTTTAGGGGGAAGGTGATATATGAGAAGAATATTCACACAAGCATTCCTCCTACCCATGCTATGATTTAATGAATTAATGCTTTATAGATATGTGTACTTGCATTACATTTTTAGCTTCACAATCCCAATGTCCCAAACTCAGATACAGATTCCCGAGTCGGATCCCGCTTGGGCCCGCTTTGACGTAGTCGACCGTCCCAAGCGCCCGGACGCCCATTTAAGAGAGAATCGTCTCACGTTGCTGTGTTGCTCGTGAGGCCCCATTTCCGCAGAAGGCTTACGTTTTTTTGCCTCCAAAGGCTAAAGCGCGCCGCACGCTCCAGCGTCAAAACGCTAGGACCGTGACAGTTGGTATCAGAGCCAGGTTCAAAACAGCACCTGGAGTCCCGAAAAAGGAAAAATGAGTCGCGAAACGATGGAAGAAAGAATAGCGTGGCTAAAAGGAAAGTCCGGAGAATGGGCTCAACTCGAACACATTGTCATCGAGAAAGCCAAGATGATTGAAAGCCTGGAAGCTATGGTCCAGGTACTGAAGTCAGAGAAAGACGCTCTATAGGAACAATTGAACTTCGTCTGCAACCAAGCCAACGAAGCACTGGAAAAATGTGATGAGATGAAGCGCACTGTAGGGAAAGCATCCCAAGGCGTTGGTGCGCCCAAGATCAAAGCGCCCAAGCCGAAAGACTACAGCGGCGCCCGCGATAGATGCCAAGGAAGTGCAAAACTTTTTGTTCGACATGGAACAATTCTTCAAGGTTAGTCAGCTGGACGAATCCTTGAAGGTCGACACAGTGGTCATGCATCTTGCTGATGATGCCAAGTTCTGGTGGCGCACCAAGCACGCCGAGATTGAGGCCGATAAATTGAAAATTTATACATGGGACGAGTTCAAGAAGGAGTTCATGAGCCAGTTCCTTCCAGAAAACACAGAATTCATTGCCCGAAGAAAGTTGCAGGAAATCAAGAAAACGGGCTCCATTCGAGACTATGTGCGAGAGCTGTCCGCATGTATGCTCGACATCCAGGACATGAGCGAACAAGACCGTCTCTTCAAGTTCATCTAAGGGTTGAAAGAATGGGCCCAAAGAGAACTGATGTGGCAAAATCTCACCACACTCTCGGCAGCTGTGAGCACAACGGAGAGACTCGTTGACTACTCCTTTGGAAATGAGAGAAGCTCAGAAAGGAAAGACTCTTCAACACGCCCTTCTAGCCCCACTCCAGGCTCCCCAAAGAGCGCTATGAGCGGCTCGCGTGTGTCCTCAAACTTTACAGGTTCAAACCGAAGCAAAAGTGGGGGAGGCGACTACAACAAATCAGGGTCATCTCAACCATCACAAAGTAAATCGAGTTCATCATGGACTCCAAAAGGATCATCCTTCGACAGAAGCAAATTAAGCTGCCTAGTTTGCAGAGGCCCACACAAATGGTGGGAATGCAAACACAAAGGCGAGATTGACAAACTTCAACAACGTTGCTCGGCCATGACTCTAGAAGAGGAGTCTAACAAGGAGGACGAGGTTGAAGAAGAAGAAGAAGAAACCAACGAAGACAAGGAACCCGCTCGATGTGGAGCTGTGTACATGATGTACGCAATGGGGAAAGAAAAAGGACAATCAGAAGATGAGAACACCACCAAGTCGATGTATGCTGACATTCACTTGGCTGGGCGTAAGGCGCGAGCCCTCGTGGACATGGGTGCGTCGCATAATTTCATGGACACTAAAGAAGCCAAGCGACTTGGATTGACGATCACCAAAGATGGGGGAAACCTGAAGGTCGTCAACTCCAAAGAGAAACCAATTAAGGGTATCGCCAAACAAGTGCCCGCAACGGTGAACAGATGACAGGGAAAGTTGGACTTCACTGTCGCCGACATGGATGATTTTGACGTGGTCCTAGGAATGGATTTCTTTAGAAGATGCCGAACATGGGTGGTACCTGCTATGGATTACATGCTCGTGGATGGACCAAACTACCGTGTTCCAACATCAGGGACACCAGCCAAAGAATTCCTCAAAAGGCGTCAACTCTCAGCAATGCGGATGGTGAAGCCTAGCCAAAAGAAGACCCATGGAACTCAGACATCATGGAAGAAAAAGCAACAGTCTCGCGGCAACGACAAAGCAGCTCGCCCGCAACAAAAGCAGAAGAATGAAGCTCCCTCTCCAAAGGCGCAAAAGCCTGCAGAAGAAAGAATACTCCAAAAGCAGATCCAGCATGAAGATAACGGCGCAGCAAAAGAAACCAAGTTTAGGATAGGAGATTTTTCCTTTTCCTTTTGTAATGTTTGTAAGTCGACGAGGTCGTCAACAACTTAAGTGGGGGAGGATGTCAGGTCCCGACCCTTTTTAATGTATTTTTCTATGTTTAGAGTCTCGCCTTGTGGGCGCTTCCTGCGCGTCGCCCCCACAAGCGCCTTAGAATCAAGTCTTTAGATGCAGTACGGTCTAAGTCCTCTGTGGGTGTCTCCTAGGGGCAAATGTACTCATTTAATTTAACCTCTTTAGGGGGAAGGTGATATATGAGAAGAATATTTCACACAAGCATTCCTCCTACCCATGCTAATGATTTAATGTCTTAATGCCTTTATAGATATTGTGCTTGCATTACATTTTTAGCATTCCAATCCCAAAGTCCCAAACTCAGATACAGATTCCCGAGTCCGGATCCCGCTTGGGCCCGCTTTGACGTAGTCGGCCGTCCCAAGCGCCCGGACGACCATTTTAAGAGAGAATCGGCTCACGTTGTTGTGTGCTCGTGAAACCCCATTTCCGCAAGAAGGCTTACGTTTTTGCCTCCAAAGGCTAAAGCGCGCCGCACGCTCTAGTGTCAAAATGCTAGGACCACTAGTTTTTCTTTATGAATTTTGAAGGGAATCTAAGAAAACTTTGACAACTACATAACATCCAAATAACAAAGAATTTTGCAAAATTCCCAAATTGTTTCGGTTTGGAAAGTAATTCCCTGCATACCGTTCACGTAGGATCGGTATGCAATTTATTTATTTTTTTAAAAAAATTGGGCACTTCGCTACTGGTAGAAACGAATTACCCGAAGAAATCGCTACTGGCAGTGACGAATTTTCTAAGGTAAAACTTAATCAGTTCAAGCTTTATGTAGAACAGTTAAGGTAAATTCGCTAATGGAAGACTGGCAGTATACGTAGTGAGTTATGCATGTAATTTGTTATCGTCAATAGCAATTTATTAGGTAAATTCGCTATCGCCAATAACGATTTTCACTAGTAATTCGCAACTGGTGATAGCGAATTTGTCTGATTTTTTTTTAAAAAATATCGATCCTACATGAACGGCATGATGAAATATATTTTTGTTTTCGAAGCAAATTGAAAATTTGGCAAAAGTTTTGGCATATTGAAAGAAAAATCTCTGTTAGCAAATCAAACTTTAGACATGTTGTCTGACTTATCTCTTGAATATTTTTTTAATCACTTTACCACAACATTTATTTTTAGAGCTTCAATTGACCATGGGGTCATGGGAAAGAATGATTATTTCATGGCTTCATGCCATTGAAATACATTTCCTACATATCAATTTTAAAAATGCCAACCACAAAATAATGAAATAAACTCTATTCTATTTTTATTTATGTTTTACTAAGTCAAACAAATGAATTGCTCTAATAATTATTATCCCTCAAATATGAAAAGTTAAATTTTGTAACTATATTGTAATTACTACGTTTTCATTGTAACCATCTAAAAACTATGCGTGAAACATGCACCTTAAAATATAATTATTATACACCACAAATCTGAATGCTTCGTCAATTCCATCCATTGTGTTCTTATGTGCATATATATATAGTTTACATTGTGTTACACATCCTTCAAAACATATCTATTAGTTCTTATTGTAACATTCCAAACCTCAATCATGGGGATCACTCAAAATAAGTTAGTAACATCAATAATGATCTTAAGTTTGTTGATAACTTTTAACCTTGCTATTGTGCATGGAAGAAATGACCCAAATCAATATGAGGGTAATAAGTCCAAAGGTTCCCCTACAATACCATCGGGACCAGGATCAGGAACTAACAGACATACCCCACTTAGCTCAATTGCAAATGAAAAGAAGGAGGTTGAAGAGGAAGTCAATCCTAATAAGTTTGAAGAGACAAAGCCTATAAGTCCTCCTACGCCGCCATCAGTAGCGAATCCAGGAACATACATTCCTAAATCACCTCCACCTGTGAAAAACAAGATTGAAGAGGAAGACAATCCTAATCAGTATGAAGAGACTAAGCCTAGAAGCCCGCCTACGCCGCAATCAGGAGCGGACACAGGAACTTACATTCCTAAACCACCTCCACACGTAAAAAAAGGGATTGAAGAGGAAGTCAATCCTAAAAAGTTTGAAGAGACGAAGCCTATAAGCCCTCCTACGCCGACATCAACAGCGAACCCAGGAACTTACATTCCTAAATCACCTCCACCTCAGAAAAAAGGGATTGAAGAGAAAGTCAATCATGATAGGCTTATAAGCCCTCCTGCACCGCAAGAAAAACCGGGCCCAATTCCTAAACCACAACCACCCAAGAATAAGGGGGCTAAAGAGGAACACAGTCCAAATAAGTATGACGAGTCTAAGCCTATAAGCCCTCCTACGCCGACATCAACAGCGAACCCAGGAACTTACATTCCTAAATCACCTCCACCTCAGAAAAAGAACGATTTGAAAGAGAAAGTCAACATTGATAGGCTTATAAGCCCTCCTGCACCGCAAGAAAAACCGGGCCCAATTCCTAAACCACAACCACCCAAGAACAAGGGGGCTAAAGAGGAACACAATCCAATTAAGTATGACGAGTCTAAGCCTAGAAGCCCTCCTACGTCGCAATCAGGACCGAGCCCAAGAAGTAACGTTCCTTCACCACCTCCACTCGAGAAGAAGAGGATTGAAGAGGAAGTAAGTCCTGCTCACTATGAGATTAATTCTAAAAATACTCCCGTTCCTCCATCAGGACCAAGTACAAAAAGTAGCGTTCCTTCACCACCTCCACCCGAGAAGAAGAGAATTGAAAATTAAATCAGCCCTACTCACTATGGGATTAATTCTGATACCTCCATCGGGACCAAGCCTAGCCTAACTCGCTAGAGTGATCACTTTTGAATGTCAATCAAGCGCATAGTTCAGAAGCTCGTATTACGAGTTCATCTTGCATTGTGCTACTATGTGAAAGAAAAAAAGTTTTGCTTTAATTTTTTTAGGATTAAACTTTAATTGTTGTCGCGCACATTGTGTGCTTATAAAGGGCGGGACTTAGACTTTGTTTAGGTTAAAACTCTCTTGATCTAATAAAATTTTAATTTAGCTAGTTTGTGCATGGTAATTTATTTGTTGTATCATTCGAATTACTCTGTATAATAATTCGATCATTATTGTTATTTTTATTTTTTTTTACCTTTGCGCTTGTTCATGTGTTGTTTTCCTTAGACATATATACTACGAATAGCAAACATTGGACAATTAATTATTATTATTATTATTATTATTATTATTATTATTATTATTATATAGTTATCATTTTCTCATCATTCTTCTATATATATGCATGAAATTGTATGCCATCGTTCACACATAATGAAATATATATATATATATCTGTCTCTTATACACATCTAGATGTGTATAAGAGACAGTATATATATATCTTGTTGCTAGTAGCTAGCTTAGCATACTAATTTACTATAGTCTAGATATATTAAAAATATGTGGATGTCCGTTAGACTAGTTTAAATGTCTTTAAGATGTAACTTATGACCATTGGTTAAATTTTGTTCTTTAGGTTGCATACATACCATGCATGATGCATGTTTTTTAAAACTAAAAAATAAAATATAAAATCCATGCATGTGCTCCAAATACTCTCATCGTTTACAATCGATAATCACCATTAATTCATGATCATTGTCTACACTCAAAAATCATCATAATTCTATGAATATAATTAAATTTCATGACTAATGTCTGTACGGTGATGAATACCCTAGTTGTTCACCAAATAAATAAATATTAAATTTAGAGTGTGTGAGTGTGTCTGATGATAGTTAGCCTCGAAATCAATACTCCAACTTGAAATTTTAATTTGTTCCAGAGAAAATGAACCTAGTTATTAAGCCATTATTAATAATGGTCACTTAGTAAAATTTGCCGTATAACATGTGTATATTTGACTTAGTGGCAAAGTAAGATCACTTCTTTGAATCGTTTAGTTGGGAGAGATAGAGTTGACTTTGTACGACAAAAACAAGAACATGTACGCGAAAAATAGAAGTGGGAAAAAAGTATAAACGCATGCACTTAATGACTTTAATTTCTTGAGAAATTACCGAGAAAAATAAAACCAAGTGTTAGACGTAAACAAATATTTTATCGGAGTATTTTATTTTCGGGTGTTGATATAACGAGCCACACATTAAACGAGGGTGATAGAGATTTGATCATGTGATATATCGTACACAAATCTTCATTCTTAATCACTAGGTCAAGATTTATCAACAAAATAAAAGACAGATAGTGCGTTATTTTAGTCAATCTCATCATGCAATCATACATAATTCAAATTATAATGTGGACATATCAAATTAATCAAGGTATGTAATGTTATTGTGAGGAGCAATTATTTTATATATGATGATTTGTGTGTAAAAGTTCTAGTTATATTGTAAGAATTTGACTGTTAGATGCATTTTCAAGGCTTAATAACAAAAAACACATGAAAAAAAAATAATATAATATAATAATTTTGGACTGTATATAGCAGAGTCAACCATTTGACAATGCAAACATTCTCTTGAACTACTGAACTAGCTGCATGCATTTGATTGTAAACTCATTGTTGATTGACTTTTATCGAATGTATTCGATCATGACGATAATTATGATTAACGTACATGTCATATGTATTTAAACGTCGAAAATGTTTTGCAACCAACCTAACAAAATCTATACCTTTCAAAATCACTATATACTCAGGAAGAGGGAGGGTAACGTCATATAATTCATCTTCATATACAAAATTGAAAATCTTGCATTAACATATAATACCTATTTTCATTCGAAACATGCATATTACTTATGTTAAAGATACATTAATACACTTAGTAAATATTGTAGAAAGTTTCTGCGACATATATTACGTGAATTCTAACAACATTCCATTTGATAATACATGTACAACAATTTTACAGATCTATGTGGTTAATGATCATAAAATTTGACACCAAATAAATAGAATTTAAATGTTGTAAGGGGACGGAAGGAGCACAATATAATTATTAAAATATGCTTTCGGGCACATTGATGACTTTAGATATCGGTATTAACCCGTGTTTGACATGACTTGTTGACATAATTCATATATATATAATCAAGCTTTCCTAGTGTTTACCATAACAAACATGACCCATTTAGGTCACAATACCACATTATTATCAAAGTGTACATTCTGATTATAATTGTGTGTAAATAAATATGAAATGCTGGAATTATTATAGTGGTAGTTGAATTTACAGTACGTGTGTGCTCAATTACATTGAAGTCAATACGTAATTGCTAGGAATTTCACATATAGTTCAGCTTATAAATACACACAATAATATTCTTTTTTTGTGTTACATTTTTCATTTTATTCTCTCAAATATAAACTAACCCTCGCTCAAATCTCAATCATATAGCGTAGTTGGCTAATCACATACATTATTCTCCTAGCTTTTGCTTCAAACAATGTCTAAGAAATCGACCCTTCCTATGATCGTTAAGCCATTAACGATATTGGTTTTGTTGCTAATTAGTTTTAACGGCCTTATACAACATGTGTATTGCAGGCCGCTAAAACATGTAAAACTCGGTGAACCAGGTGAAATTAATCTGAAGCAGATCGATTTGTCGAAAGAAATAGTCCATAAACGTCGTATGTTGACGAAGGTTAATGCTTCTCCTCCTTCAGGCTCAAATCCTCCAAGTTTCATCCCAAGTCCAGGAAGAATTTGAAATGCACTTCGTTATCACTAATGTGCCCTAGCTTACAAGTTACAAGTTGAAACCAAGATAACATATTTAGATTTTATTTATTTAAAAAAAAACAATCATATGAATTCTATCTTGTTCTTTTTCCATTTGTTTTTTTTGGATTATTTCTAGCTAAGCAAATTAATAAGCATTTATCTATTCTAATCTTACGTATATAGTACCATGTGAATATCCATGCAATCAATTAAGTGATTGTAATCATAAAAATGCATGTATTTGACAAGTTATCAACGAATACTGTGCTTCTATACAATTGTTGTGCTTTGTGTTCTTCTTTCTTTATGCGTTCGCGCGGGTGTGTTGAGACTTGAGAGACTATAGACTAGAATAAATGAATAATAAGGGTATCATGCAAGGCGGGTTTCATTAACATTAATGAAATGCGACCTACTATATATAGGATAATGATTTTATATGTAACTCTAACAATTTTATGGTTAATTTTAATTTGTAAAGATTTTTATTGTACATAAATAGGTAATCTTGTAAAGTTTGAGTTTTATTTTTTTTATTATTAAAAGGTGATGTGATAATTCTACTTATTTAATGAGATAGATAGTTAGATACATAGTAATAATGGAAGGACGGGGTTCATTAAATTGATACATACATATGGGTAACTAAAAATGGCACTGTTTTAGACTTGCAATAGGTTTATTAATATTGTGACTATTAATAGTTTTAATGTGACTTTCAATTGGTCTTTAATTTCAATAATAATTTAACATGTCCATCTTTTTTTTCTATTTAGAATTAATTAATTAAAGTGCTAATAAAGAGGAATTCATTTTAATTTATTTACTGGTCTGAATATATAAAACTTATTAGCTTGTAAGGTAACTCATTCATACTTATGGCATGCACATCCTAAGTAATAGGGCCACAACTGGAAGCAGCAACAACAATGAAGTACTTAGTAATTACTAATTAGTGAAAGTTCTGTGGAAGAATCCTCAAAGAGGCTTTTTGATTCATGGATTTAATTTACAAGGATGTAATTTGGGATCTACGTACAAGTTATTCTCAAAATATATATCCTAAAATAAATATTTATCCTCACTAAACTCAATCAATTACTAATACAAACATCAGCGGGTTGTATTATACATTAGACAAAAGCTAACGAGCTGAGCGTCCCCAGGGCGTTAGATAAGAGAATTAAAAGTGGAAATTAAATATTAAATGAAAATAAACATTAATTACATTGATTGACGCGTGATTTTGGCATATATTTCAAAATTTATACCATTTTAGAAAATGTATTTAGTTCAAATCTAACGTCCGAGACACCCGTTAGCAATATCGCATACATTAATGCAAATGACATCTAGCGGACATTGCTACACCTACCCATCGGGTTGACAACCCACACTAATAGTGCATTAACCTAATATTATTTTAATCAAGTGAGACTCTATTCTCAATGCATTAAACTAATATTATTTTTAATTTTTTTAATGGTATCCTTGGGGACAAAAAGGTCATCACAAAATTTGTTCGATCAAATTTGGGTGTTTGATTTATAATATAGATTATTATTATTAGGAAAATTATCATATATACCCCTGTACTTTTGGCTTTTTTTCCAAAATATACATGATTTTTTTGACACATTTCAAAATACCCGTGAATCATGTTGTTGTTGTTGTTGTTATCTAGTATTGTTGGATATTGTTAGATAACATTAGAATATCCCAATATTCTAATATTGTAGATCTAGTTTATTTTGTAGATATATTATTTGTATTATAATTATCTACTTTCGGATAGAATTAACCCAGATTAGAGTTGTATATAAACACTTCAATAATCAATGAAAAGGTSACGGCAAATAATTCTATCAGATATAATTAAATTTTCTCACATAATATTGTTCAAAATTAGAATATAATATAAAGACAAGTTAAATACAATCATAGGTAAAACAGACTCTAATACAACATATCCATGCAATATAATTCTTGTATCATTCATTTCAGAAATGCTTCGTTTGTGAGAGTGAGGAATACCTCATTTGGTCAGAGCTTATCTCCCGAATTCCAAAATTTTAAAAAACTAATTCTCATCCCGCACTAGCATTGTGACTCTCTAAATACCAAAAAAATATTATAGTACGGAGTACTCCGTACTTCATTTGTAAAATTAATGACTTTCGATTTTCAACCGTATGGAACGCGAGGGAGAGATAGCAACTAACGCCATTCCACGACTGTTTTAATTTGAGTTTTGATATCCCTCATCCCTTACTATTTTTGGGTCCTAAGAACAGTGCCTTGACTTTCACATTGATGACTAGGAGTTTTGACTTTGACTTTTTTTGGGGTAAAGTTTGACTTTTGACTTTATACACTTTCGAGTTTCAACTTGTGCTGTGTTATATTGGACTGTACGTATCACGGCTGACAGCCTTTTACTCGTTTTAGGTCTCATTTATGTTTCAAAACCAATTTTAATTGAAACGTATTGTAGACTCATTTTGGAACACCAAAACAAGGTCTTCAATGTGGAAATGACATCACCTAGTGATGTTTACATGCTTACCTCATTACTCGTAATTTTTTTTACATTTGTCAACACACAACTTTGACCATAAATTCATCTTAATGACGATTATTAAAAAAAAAAGTGTTTTGAATATTTACCTGAAAATAAATCCAAAAATATTAAAAGGTACTATATATCTGATGGTGTAAAAAATAGTTTCGGCTCCGCGGTTTGTTTTTGAGAAAAATATTTTCAATGGAAAACAAAATTATAATTGTTCTCCATTGTTTGTTTGTATGGAAAATTGTTTTCCTCAAAATTCATTTTCCTTTATTTGTTTGAAGAAACCTTACTTGTTTTTGGATGACTTTACGACGGTCGTCCAAAAAACGCCTACCACTACGGATGAATGTGAGCCACTAATTTTATTTTATTTTATCTTTTTTCCAAAGAAAATATTTCTCAAATCTCCTTAAATATATCAATACTAGTATTTTTTGCACGCGATGCGTGCGTGGCAAACAAATAAATATTTATAGATTTTCGTATGTTTTTTCTTATATCAATAATTCAATGGTTTTTAGTTGTTCGTTCATCGTTAGTCAAATATGAAGTATGTTAAAATAAAGAAATATAATATATAAGGAAAAAAATTGTGCTTAACTAATATAGWTTGACGAATAATAATGTGAGACATATACATAGTGCACAAATTTAATAGTATAACTGGTTGTACGTTATAACTACACTAAATTTTCCATGTTGGCTCATCAATTAATCGTATCACGAATCATCTAATATAGTGTTAAACTTTTAATATGAAAATCTAACATTTTACGTTTTCTTTCTATTGTGTCAAAATCTTATCGAAATTAATTTTGTCATTTTGAATTCTTTTTATTAGTGTAACTTAGATTATGCGAATGTTTCATTTGTTGAAAATAAATTTAAACATTACTAATTAGTATCAATTGAAATTTCAAAAGTAGCCGATTATGCATTTTTAACTTGTTCACCATTAGGAAAATTTGAAACTTGAAAAATAAAAAGAGATGATAGGTATTTAAATAATTGTAAATTAAAATAATCCAAGATATGATAGTCATTTCATAAGGAATCATTAAGTATGGTCGACATTTTGTAGGGGGACACCATCTTCCTCCCCCTCACTATAAAATAGAGATTACTTTTGTTTTGATTGCAAGATGAATCTTCCATATTTGAAAAATAAATATAAACAACCTCAAAACAAAAGCAAATATTAAAAGTATAAGAATTTTAATAAATATTTTGTTAGAAAAAAAGTTAAATAAAACAAAAACTAGTGGATCACATTCACCGTAGTGTGGGCTGTTTTGCACCATTGTAAATTTTTGCCTTGTTTTTGAAACGGAAAAGATTTTTGTGGAGGAAATTTGGGTCGTGACTTGTATTAATCAAGTCATACCCAAATTGGTATTTGGGAGTAAGAGATTTGATTTGCTATCCCGAATTAATTATGGTATTTGGTGTACGTGGTCCGATTTGTCTTTGCTTTCTGTGACTTCGTTGGTTGCGCTTCGAAGTCTGCATTGGATGAAAGGATATATTTCTGTATATCTTTGACATATTTATATTTTTTAATAGTATATATTATATATATTATATATTAAATATATATAATATATATATATATATATATATATATACTAAATTATAATTATGTCAGATCCCAGTGGAAACCACATGTTATGTGGAAAATGTGAAAACCAAAATAAGTGGTATACAGTTACATTTTAAGGGTACATATAAGAGTAAAAGGGTACACAAGACTTTCAGCTATTATTGAACAATGAAACAAGTTACTCAGTTACCCTTTTAAAACCTTCAATGTACCCAAATGAAATATAATATATACATAGATTAAATCACGTGAACCGTCCATCTCCAAATCTACGATCCAAAATTAAAAGTTTTTAATTTTCACCTAAATTTGATTTTTCACATGATCCGGTATTCCATATATAATATATATACTATTATAATATATATATAATATATATATATATATATATATATTATATATAATAATATATATATATATATATATATATTATATAATATATATATAATATTATAATATATGTTTGTGTTTCTTGTCGGCAATCCTCGTATATTATATTATACTCCGTATATCTTTTGTACTCCCTATAAATAGGTGGTTAGGGGTTAATTATTTATTATTCCATTGGTTATTCAAGCCACTTTTGTGAGGAAAACACATTGAGAGTATTAGAGAGTGAATTCTTGGGAGAATTACCAGTCTCGGAGGACGTAGCTATCGCATTGATAGTGAACCTCGTTAAATCTTTGTGTGTTATTTGTGTTATCTTATTTGTTTGTTTTTGTAGTTTATTCAATTTCGGCGCTTCCGTCACAACAATTTCTTTATGAATGGAAAAAAGTTTTCCAACCAATTTCTTTTTACTTGCTTTGATTTTTCCTCCAAAACAAACAGAGCTCAAATTCTTCACAGAAACAGTCAAACTAAAAATAGTTTCTTAACAAAAGCAGTGTAATAACATTCAAATTAATCATACAAATTTTGAAAACTAGAAAATAGATAAGATAGATTTGAAAAAAAAATCAAATATTTATTTAAAGTGATATAAGGAGTATATATAAATTGAAGGCATGTTTCGTTTAATGTAGTATGTATTGAGTATGATGACTATGATGATCGATCTTCAATGCCAAAACGAGTGAAGCGATAATCAAGTCTCTCCTTGATACAACATAAGTCACATCTAGTCATATTTGTGGAAAAATATATAATATTATAATTATTGTGACACTTTATAAATTAAAAATATAAAGTTTCGTTTGACCTTGGAAGCATATATGATGTATGTCGATTTTGACCTTTGAATATTATAAAGGATTTATCCTAATATCAATTATGCATATTACATAATGAATAATGTGTTGTTAGTAGTGATTTATCTTCAATTATATAAATATTTTATGTAAGTAATGTTTTGTTTTGTTAATTAAGGATAAGAAAGTCTTTTTCAAAGGGGACACCATTGCTCCTCTCTTTGCTTATGTAAATAGAGATACGTAGTAACGAGTTAGGATTGATCCTCGAGAACAAACGATAATCCTAGCCTATAAATTAACTTCCTTTTTTTTTAGAGAGGAGGCCGGCCTTCTATACATATAATACGGAGTATATTGACAATTTTACCATCATACTTAATTAAGCTAGCTTAGAACAGAATTTTTTAGGGATGTTTCTTTACGTACACTTAGGTTTATCATGTAATATAACATAAAATGGTTAATTATATTATCGTGTTATTAATTAGCACGGTTGATTTGCATTAACATTCAATCCTTTTACAATTCTAACTTGAATTAATTTTCTCCTCAAATTCAATTCGTAACCATTCAATGGTCCAAGTCTTAGATGCATGGTCTTCATTCCATATTGCAAAAATATTCCAGCTTATACAAATTAAAGGTAATCTAATTAGTTCAATATGATGTCCTTCGTTCATTCTATATAAATACCCTCATAAAAACCATCTTTAACATCAACCACAATATACAAAGCGATTCATCAATTGTAAAAACACAAAGCATAACAATATCAAAAATAATAATCTTCGATAATTCGATTTTGAATTAGTCCTTAATTTGTTTTAACGTACAACCAAATTCGATATACATAATTATAGTTCGCATTGCAGTATTGCATTAAACATAACATCTCCAACACAATGAACACCCTCTTGAAATTGATTAAACCTTTGATAATCTTAGTTTTGTTGTTAAGTTGTAACATCTTTATACAACATGGAAGTTGCAGGGCGCTAAATCATAGGTTTCTTGATCATGAAGTTAATGGCAAAAGCAAGGCGACACAACAAGAGACGACTAAACTTGTTTATCAAGTAAAAGTTAGCAAGAGTCCATCGACTCCATCGGTTCCAAATCCTAGCTGCCACACACCGGAGTGTGCTCGTAAGTAAGCCTCACTGGTTCACTCCTAAGAGAGCTCGCTCCAGATCGAAGTGATCGTACACGTTCTACACATATGTTTGAATGGATTTATTTATTTTATTTATTTGGTACAAATTAATTTATTACACTTTATTTGATAACTACTATGCATATATAGTACATAATCAAGAGTGAAATTAATCAGTATATATATATGTACTAATGGTAAGCATATATATAATGTAATTGATATGAATTTTATTTATTTAATTATAATACAATGATAATATTATGGATTTGTTTAGCATTTTATTAGTCAATTTTTATTTGTTTATCAGCAAAGCATCCTTTTTATTTAAGAAACAATACTTAATATATAATCTTGCAAACTTACGCAAACGTATAGACTTATGTAGAGTGTAGACCTAATTATTCTCGCTAGTAACTAAGATTTAGAACTGATGTACAATAGGTCATACATTCAAATAAATAAAATTCACGCCTCATTAATATGTAATCGTTGAAGATTAATTAAACTTTAATTCTAAATGTTGTTTTCAGACTACTTCGATCATCAATTGCTATCGTAGTATACTATATATTGTGAGCAAGGGGTTGGAAATTAATAAAGGAGAAGTATTTTATCATCCTATATATGTAATTATGTATGTTTTGTAAATTAAAGCATAGGTTATAAAGAATTAAATAGAGAGTTTTATTTTCAATTCATTGTAATTATTAAAACAAAAATAAGAAGGAAAAGATAAAATACAAGTATAGAAAATTAAGAATAGAAGGATAATAATTTACTAAAGAAGCATGCATACGTGAGAGTGAGGCTCAGCTGGTTCTCACGGTCCCACCCTTGTGAGTTATAACTCTCTAAACACAAAAAATAAAAATAAAAAAGCATATTTGTAAAAAATATTGTGATATGATTGATGGAATGAACCTCACTCACTTAGGCTCCGGTTTGTGTTCCTTTCTCCCTTTGTTTCTCCTCGGGCCATTTGTTACTAAAATAAATTGGTATTGGAGCGAGGTTGCTTGCACCGTACCATGATGTACAGGGGCGAAGCCAATATATAAGAAGTAGGGTCCTTGACCCCACTTACATTAAAAAATTAAAAAATTGTGCAATTTTTGTTATAATATTTAGGTATTTACAAATATTTCTTTAAAAAAAAATTTTTGAGGGAAATTCTTCAAAATTTTTAGCAATTGATGATCCTGATAAAATTTATAAAATAGATTTTTGAATCCATTATACTTCGTATATTAATTTTATATTCACCACTAATAATTTAATGTAAACATGATTGTGAATTCGTGTAATCACTTCACAATGTCCATCTGTTTTAGGTTGGTGCATTCTCTTTATAACCTTATTAGGGGGTAGCTAGGACCTAGGTTAGCTCCTAATAATGGTTTGGGCGCGCGAGATGAGTCATGAGTGGGTGCACTAGTCAATCTGTATGGCCGAAGGGAGAGTGTATAGACTCACACTCGAGGGGGAGATTTGTCATTGTACAATGCAATTGTGAGTAGCAAACTAGCAAATAGTTAAAAATCTTTTGTTAGCAATTTGTATATTGTCATTTTTAGACCATCTCCATCATCGGATAAGATCATTCTCTAATTTCAGCTATAATTTGTAGTGTTTTTTTTAATAAATTGCAGTATTTTTGCGGTTTATTTGTGTAAAAATTAACAATTTTTTTTTTTAAAAAAAAGACTTAGTAAGGGCCTGTTTACTTATACTTAATTTCAGTTTTGTTCAGTTCAATTCAGTTCAGTTTCAAAAAATTCAGTTTTGTTCAGTTCAGTTCAATTCAGTTTTGGAATTTAAATCCAAAACTTAAATCTTCCTATTTATTCAGTTCAGTTCAGTTCAATTTTGTTCAATTCAAGTAAACAAGCCCTAAATTTCAATATTATCCCTAACTTTTTTCATAAGCAACGTTGAATAATTCTTAAATCTGACTAAGTGACTATTGATATTAACATGGACCAAATTCTACCTTTAAGGGGAAAAAACTGTTGAAACGAAAATTGGAATGTCGTAAGTCACATAATGTAGCAACTAGCAACTTAGCATACCTAATTATTATTGTTGGTGTAGTAGCGATAAAAAAAGGAAAAGCGAGTGTTCGATCTCCCGCAATAATAATTGAGAGTGGACAGTGGCGGACCTTGAGCAAAAAGCGTACGGGGCCAAGGTTTATCCTTGGATCTCTTAATTAAAATAATAAATATTTTACCACTATGACATAACTTTAATTGTTAAATACTAGGCAAAATATTAATTATCTCTATTACATAAGAGAAGGGGGGAGGAAGATGGTGTCCCCCCTCTTAAAAGACATTTATACCCTTAATGAATTTTAAATTTTTTTGAATTGAAATGCCTAAACTGCCTTTTTACTTACTATGAGATTAAAAATCAAAATCTCATTTATTATGCATGTGACTTAATTGAAACATGTATGGTATAATATTGAATTTCATGTCACATTTTACAAAATAATTACAATTTAGATAAATTGTATTGCTAATTAGTTATAAACATTTTAATTTGATACATTTCATATAATCATTTTAATTGAAATACTACAATTTTTATACGTCTAAGCACGCATCGCGTGCACATAAAAACTAGTATTTTATAAATTCAAGGGGGCCAAACCCCTCCCAACCATATTGAAGATCCGCCCCTAAGTGGACTGAAACCTAATCACCTATAATTGAGTTTTGGATCCTCATTTGCCCAAAGAGTGAACATGGTCAATCTATATATCTATACTAAAGCAATCCCCACCCTTCTATTTTTCCCTCCCAAATTTCCCTCCCATTTCCCCTTATTTAATGATTGAATAAAAAATGAAAAAAATATTAATAATGATTATAAGTTAGTAAATATGTTTTGGAAATATAAATTTTAACTCTAATTTTGAATACTTTTATTTTTAAGCATTATGTTTTAATTCGAGTAATTCAAAATTTAATTTTAAATCGAGCATTTGATCTAGAATTATATAATGATTTGAATTCGGGTTTCGATGGATATATGAATTTATTCATATTGCTACGATTTGATTATTGTTAAACATTAAGCGGCTATAAGTTGTAAAATAACAAACACCTTATTAAACGATTTTATTTTGAAATTTGAATATTGTGTAAGGAACTTACGGAGTACATTATTTGGTTGTAAATTGTAATGTTTCCTTTAATTTTTCTTTTTGAATAAACAAACTATATAAATCGTGCAATGCACGGGGCTAATCTAGTATTAATAATAAAAAAAACTAGCCACTTATTAGCATAACATTAATTAATTGTTTGCTTCTTTTAAGGATACAAAAACAACAAAATTAATTCTTTGAAAAACTATGATGAAAAATAGTCTGACAAAAAGGTCAACCTTTTGAGTCTTTCATTGAAAAGTCAAACGAAAAAGAGTGTTTGACAAATATTAATTTACCAAGCTCAATTGCTTATTGTAAGGAACGTACGTAAGTGAAGTAGTGCAATTCTTGTCTTTAATTTGACTCTTTTGAACACGATTATGCCCTAATTTTCACGATACTAGCTAGCAATAGCACAAGACTTGGCCAATTTGAGTCTCGATTCAATTCTGATGTTGAGATCATATATTCATACCATGACTCCAATTGCAAATAGTGATACTTTTATTTGTTTGATTTTCTTGGTTGAATGAGTAAACTAAGCTAGTTTGAGACCAAAATTAATATGAATAATGCTTCTTAATCATCATTAATTAAAACATATATAGTTGATCCAATTACAAGCCTTCATTAATATTGATTGAACATTAATTTAACTTTGTAATAATATACTTTGAAATGTTGTAAGGATGATTCTATATTTACACTTACGGTACGTTTGTTTGTTGGTTATAAATGTGGTAATTAATGAGAATGGTATAAATATATGAAGAAACTCCATGTTCATTCCCATGGTAATGTCATTGCATCATAAAAGTTCTTTCCTATTTAGATATTACACTTAAAATTCTTTCTCGTTTGGTCATTTTCGGCCACCATTATTTAGTCCCAATAATCAAATGGGTTGTTAGGTTTTTAATAAAATATAATGTGAAATCATAATATACTTATATATTTAACCACGTACTATGCCCATGTTATGTTATAATAGTGTTCAAGTTATATGATATTTTGTAACGTATGCAATGAATCAAAAGAAATTGTGAAATCTAAAGAAAAATCTATAAGTAAAATTGTACATATATGTCCTGTTTTATCACAGTTGATTTGCATTAACATCGAATCCTTTTACCAATTATTCTAACTGAATTCATTTTCACATCAAATTCAAATCCTTAACTATATATTCAATGGTCCAAGTCATAGATCGATGCATGGTGTTCATTCCATATTGCAAAATATTCTAGCTTATTATACAAATTAAAGTCTAATTAGTTCAATATGATGCCCTTCGTTCTTTCTATATAAATACCCTTCATAACAATCATCTTCAACATCAACCACAATACAAAGTGATTCATCTCAGTTGTAAAAACACAAAGCATAACAATATAAACAATAATCAGCATTCGATAATTCGGTTTTTATTAGTCTTTTATTTGTTTTAACATCAAATTATTTGATAATTATAGTTCATTCGCATTGCACCAAATATATATATCTCCAACAAAATGAACACCCTCTTGAAATTCATTAAACCTTTAACAATCTTAGTTTTGTTGTTAAGTTGTAACATCTTTATACAACATGGAAGTTGCAGGGTGCTAAATCATAGGTTTCTTGATCACGAAGTTAATGGCAAAAGCAAGGCGACACAACAAGAGACGACTAATCTTGTTTTTGAAGTTAAAAGTAGCAAGAGCCCATCACCTCCATCCCGTCCGAATACCGGCTGCTACACACCGGTGTGTGCTCGGAAGTAAGCCATACCGGCTCACTCCTACAAGAGCTCCAAATCGAAGTGATTGCATACGTTCTACACATATATTAATTATGTTTGGATGGATCGGATTTATTTATTTTATTTTATTTATTTATTTGGTGTGAATTACTATATTTGATAACGTAACCATGCATATATAGTATGGAGTACGTAGTAGTAATTACTAATTAAGAGTGAAATTAGTCAGTATATGTACTAATGATGAGTGTATTATGTAAGTGATATGAATTTTATTTATTTAATATTTTAATTATAATACATGTAACAATTTTACTCCGTATATATTATGGATTTGATTAGCATTTTATTAATTAGTTAATATTTATTTGTTTATTAGCAACGAATTTCTTTATTCAAGAAACAATACTCAATATTTAATCTTGCAAACTTTCGCTCATGTCTAGACTTTATGTACAGTGTAGATCTTATGTTCTCACTAGTATTTAAGATGTAAAGTTACAATAGGTCATACAATCAAATATGCGCGCCTCATTTACTTGTAATTCTAAATTAAATGTTGTTTCCAGTTTACTTTGATCATCATCAATTGTTATCCTAGTATATATAAATGTAATTAGATTTAATAAAATATGCCCCTAAAGTCTTTGAAAACTCTAGTGGATCCCAATCCATATTAGTGAGCGATGGGTTGGAAAGGAGAAGTATACATATATATATATATCTGTCTCTTATACACATCTAGATGTGTATAAGAGACAGGTCATACAATCAAATATGCGCGCCTCATTTACTTGTAATTCTAAATTAAATGTTGTTTCCAGTTTACTTTGATCATCATCAATTGTTATCCTAGTATATATAAATGTAATTAGATTTAATAAAATATGCCCCTAAAGTCTTTGAAAACTCTAGTGGATCCCAATCCATATTAGTGAGCGATGGGTTGGAAAGGAGAAGTGTATATATATATATACTTATACACATCTAGATGTGTATAAGAGACAGATATACATGTGAACTTGTGAAGGAATAAGACGAGAAATTGTGGAGAATTTATCATGGTATCAAGAGCATAGGTTATTCTTAGGAAATACATATATTTTTACCATCTCAAACACTTTCATAGTTTTTTTTTTTCTTTTGTCTTGTGGTATAGCGGGGAAGGAAGATGAGAAAGTGTCTGGGAAAGATTTAACATACTATTTGGGTTCGAATGATAACCCAGGGAATTTGATCACGCAAGTGCAATTGCGGGGTGAGAATTACGATGAGTGGGCAAGAGCGATTCGCACATCATTGAAAGCGAAACGTAAACTTGGTTTTGTTGATGGTACAATCACTAAACCTCAAACCCCTGATAAGTTGGAGGATTGGGAAACTGTGCATTCTATGCTRGTCGCTTGGATCACAAATACAATTGATCCTACTCTTCGATRAACATTGTCGTATTATGAAGATGCTCATGTCATGTGGAAGGCTTTAAAAGAACGTTTTTGTGTTGTGAGTGGGACACGAATTTGTCAATTGAAGTCCGATATAAGTGACTGCAAGCAAGGGAAATCGGAGTCGGTCGCGTCTTATTATGGTCGTTTGCATAAGTTATGGGAGGATATGGCAACCTATGTTGTTATTCCGCGTTGTGTTTGTGGAGGATGTACGTGTGGTTTACCGGCGCAACTCGAGCGTATGAATGAAGAAGATCGTTTGCACAAATTTCTGATTGGGCTTAATCCAAAGGCATATGGGGCTGTGCGTTCTAATTTATTGGGATAAGATCCCCTTCCGACTCTCAATCGAGCATACCAACGAGTGACCCAAGAAGAGCGGTTGCAAAGTGGCGAGACATCTAATGTCAAAGATGAAGGTGATACGGTGATGGCTTTTAAAACACAATCTGATAATAAGCCTAACAAAAGGTATGGAGATAATTCTGACAAATTTTGCACACGTTGCAATAGAGAGGGACATGATGAGAGCACATGTTTCCAAATTCATGGTTTCCCGGAGTGGTGGGGTGATCAACCACGAGGTGGTCGTGGCCAGGGACGCGGAGCAGCACAGGCTGGACGAGGTAGTCGGGGTGGACGTGGGGGCAGAGGAGGCGCACCGGTGCGTGCACACAAGACAACCGGTGGCAGCTCCTCTTTAGCGCAGCAGCAGCTTGTTAGTTCGGGTGATGGAGCGGGTCTCGCTGGGCTTACACCGACGCAATGGCAGAACCTACTTGATCTTCTTAATTTACCTAAACCAGTTGATCGTTTAAACGGTAAGTACTCATGGATCATAGATAGCGGAGCGTCTCAACATGTCACAGGAGAATACCATTTGTTATTTGATGTGAAAAAAATAAAGCCATGTGRTGTTGGAATGCCTGATGGGAAGTCAACGAATGCCACTCATCAAGGGAGTATCTTGTTMCCAGGGGGATTACAAATAAATAATGTTTTGTTTGCTTCTTCATTAACTTGCAACTTGATCTCAGTTACACAATTATTAGATGAGAATATGTGTAGTATTCAATTTACAAAATCTGTTTGTGTTATCAGGACGGAGACGAGATGGTGATTTGGAGCGGGTGACGACAAAGATGGACTTTTCTTTTTTCCGTGGGGTTCTCAAGTGAAGGCTTTGACTATACGGGGTGATATCATCCATAGAGTGTGGCACAAGCGGTTGGGACATCCTTCGGAGAGGGTTCTTAAGAAGCTTCCGTTTGTGAGTCATTCTAGTGGTATGAATAAAGATGGTTGTGATGTATGTTTTCGTGCAAAACAACCTCGAGACAGTTTTCCTTTAGTAAGTATCTGGTGATTATTTGAGTTAGTACATTGTGTTATGGGGTCGTATAAGACTCGATCGTCTTGTGGGGCTACATATTTTGACTATTGTTGAAGATTTTTCTAGAACGGTTTGGGTTTATTTATTAATGAATAAAATGGAAGTTGAAGATCATGTTTTAATTTTGTGGCATAATTGATCGTCAATTAATCAGAAAATTATAGATTGTGCGTAGTGAAATGGTATTGAATTTAAATGCTTAAAGGATTATTTTCTACAAATGGAATAATTTTTTAGACTTGTGTGTTGGTACTCCAAAACAAATGGGCGTGTAGAGAGGAACCAAATATATTGAATGTTGCTCGGCATTGAGGTTTCAGGGACATTACCAATAAAATTTTGGGGTGAATGTATTTTTGCGGCGTGTCATTTGATTAATGAACTCCTTCATCTGTTTTAAATTATAAAGACTCCTTATGAATGTTTTGTTTGGGAAAGTGCTTCAATGGATTGATATTCGGTATTTGGTTGTCTTTGTTATGCGCATGATCAACGAATAAAAGTGAAAATTTGCTAGTCGTAGTATGGGAAGTGTGTGTTTGTTGGTATCCTTTTACCAAGAAAGGGGTGGAAATTGTATGATTTGGAAACAAAGAGTTTTTTGTTTCTAGAGATGTGAAGTTTTTTGAACATGTTTTTCCCTTTTTATGAGGGTAAAGGATGCAATCACTTAATGACAATGGGAATTTTGGGGATTAATAATAATGTGGTATTTGATGATGATGCTCTCTCGAGTGTGTGCGTATGAGAGGAGTTTGCATGTACATGTCAGCAACTTTTGCATGAGCCAATTTGCATGGCAAAGTGCTTAATTTGCATGAGCCTAATTTGCATGGCACAATGAACAAGTTGCGTCTGACACGAGTGAGCAAGTAAATTTTCTAACTGGTGAGGTGGCAGTGGTGATGAAAAGATGGTAGGTGGGCCTGTGGGGGGTGAGTTGCCCGCAGCAAAAATTGTTGAACATGGGAGAGGCAAGCGAGATAAATTTCCCAATTTGAAGTACGAGATTTTGTGACACTACAGTACAAGTGAAAGTCCATCTACTAGCTTATCTACTCCGATGACTACTGGTTTATCCTTATCCTATAAACACATTATGTAATTGTAACGTTTCTGTGAAAATTAGAAAATATATTGCAGCGATTACAACTGAAATGTGCTCGAATTTTAAAGAGGCAATGCAATATGAATGGGTGGCGTAAACGATGGCCGAAGAGATTCGAGCATTGGAAGATCAAGGGACGTGGGTACTTAGAAGTTACCACCAGGAAAGAAGGCACTAGGAGTAGTGGGTGTATACTGAGAAGTATATGAACATGAAATTGCAGAGATTAAAGCAAGATTAGTTGTTGTGGTAATCATCAGGTTGAAGGGATAGACTACAATGAAACGTTGTCACCAGTCGCAAAAATGGTAACTGTACGTACTTTTCTAGCTTTGCTGCAGTTAAAATTGGGAAGTTATCAATGGAGTTTCATAATGCATTTCTTCATGGTGACTTGGAGGAAGAAGTTTACATGAAGGTACCACCTGGTTTTGATAATAAACAATCTGATATGGTTTGCAGGATGAAGAMATCATTATATGGTTTGAAACAGGCACCTCGTTGTTGGTTTGCAAAATTAGCAACCTCATTGAAGTGTTATGGTTTTAAACAATCATATTCAGATTATTCACTGTTTACATTGACAAGAGGTGCGATACAACTTAATGTGCTCGTATATGTTGATGATATGATAATTGCAGGAAACGATAATGTTGCTTRGAGTATGTTTAAAAAATATTTGGGGCAATGTTTTAAGATGAAYGATCTTGGTGTTGTYAAATATTTTTTAGGGCTAGAGGTGGCTCGCAATAACACAGGATTTTTTATGTGTCAAAGGAAGTATGCGCTAGACATTATTTCTGAAACAGGATTGTTAGGTGCTAAACCAGCTGCGTTTCCTATGGAGCAAAATCATAGGTTAGCTTTAGCGGATGGGGATTATTTAAGTGATGTGGAGAAGTATCGACGACTTGTCGGGCGTTTAATTTATTTATTAGTCACTCGACCGGATATTGCATATTCAGCTCACATTTTATCGCAATTTATGCAGAGTCCGAGAGTGGAACATTGGGAAGCATGTTTACGTGTTGTTCGGTACTTGAAGAAAAATCCAGGGCAAGGTATATTGCTTCGTTCGGATAGTGATTTGAGTTTGGAAGGGTGGTGTGATTCGGATTGGGCAAGCTGTCCTCTTACAAGAAAATCTTTGAGTGGTTGGTTTGTGTTGCTTGGTTATTCACCATTATCTTGGAAGACAAAGAAACAACAAACAGTTTCGAGGTCTTCCGCAGAGGCCGAATATCGATCTATGGCGGCAATTACATGTGAATTAAAGTGGTTGAAGCAATTGCTTAATGATTTGGGAGTGAAGCATGAGAAGGGAATTCGTTTACATTGTGATAGTCAATCGGCTTTGTATATTGCCCAAAATCCTGTTTTTCATGAAAGAACGAAACATATTGAGGCGGATTGTCATTTTGTTCGTGATGCGATTACAGATGGGTTGATATGTCCCTCTTTTGTTCCTACYAAGATGCAATTGGCAGATATATTTACGAAAGCTTTAGGCAAAGATCGTCTTAATATTTTACTTAGCAAGATGGGCGTTCGAGATTTGCACGCTCCAACTTGAGGGGGGGTGTTAAGATATATCTAGTATTTTATCACATATTTTGTATTATTAGGTGGTTATATCATATATTATTGGGATATATTATCTTAGGATAGAATTAGTTGGTGATGAGTTGTGAGTTTGCATAGATAGTTAGATACAGATCTACTTTGTAATCCTATATATACATGTGAACTTGTGAAGGAATAAGATGAGAAATTGTGGAGAATTTATCAGTATGTTTTAGGTTGGTGCATGCATTCTCCTTAGGGGGGGTGTAGCCAGGTTAGCTCCTAATAAGGGTTTGGGTGAGTCAGGAGTGGGGAGATTTGTAATAGTACAATGCAATTATGCAAGTGTGAGTGGCAAATAGTTATACTTCCCCTGTTTTCGAATTCTTGCAACAAATAGGTATTTTTCGTAAGATATAAAAAACGGTTTTTTTTTTAATGTGTGCCTAAGGGCACTTGTTAAAACAACATACTCGTATTCATTATTAAATATTTGATTATATTGCATATCTCTATTAATTATTTGATTATAATTATAAGCATATTTTTAAGAAAAATATGGTAGGTAATATTTTGTATATATATCCCTATTAATTACATATTCTATTAATGATTTGAGTGAAATCAAATCTTTTATACTACGTAGGAAATTTGTTTTCTTGATTAACATGTACCCTTGAGCACACATTAGAAAAACAGTATAAAAAATTTCAATTGTTGCTTTTGAAAACAGACAAAGTAAATCTTTTGTTAGCAATTTGTATATTGTCATTATTGTCATTTGTTAAAATTTGGAATGTCGTACAGTACATGACTTAGGTCTTGTTCTCGTCAATTGAATTTTGCTGAACTGAACTTATTTTTACCGAATTGAACTTATTTTTACTGAAACCTTAACAAATTTCTTAATGATTGAACTTATTTTTACTGAACTGAACTTATTAATACTGAACTGAACTTATTTTTATTGAACTGAACGAACTTATTACTACTGAACTGGACTTATTTTTCCTGAATTGAACTTATTTCTATTGAAATTTATTTAAATAAGTTGACGACACCATGAGCTTGGCAAACTACCAACTAAGCAAAACATTAATTAAGTATTGTTTGCTTCTTTTAAGGATGCAAAAATACCAAAATCAACTCTATGACAATCTATGATGTAAAATAGTCTCTTCACCAAAAAAAAAATGATGTAAAATAGTCCAACAAAAAGTCAACATTATGGGTCTTTCATTGAAAAGTAAAGCGAAAATGAGAGTCAAACAATTTACTCGTATTAATTACCAAGCTCAATTGTTTAACGTAAGTGAGGCATTTTAATTCGATTATTTTGCGAGGTCACCGCACTATTATGCCCTAATTTTCACGTTGCTAGCAATATATTTAGTTCGTAAGACTTGGCTAATTTGAGTCTCAATTCAAATGTCTCATGCCATGACTCCAATTGCAAATGATACATTGATACTTTGATTTGTTTAATTTTCTTGGTTGAATGAGTAAACTAAGCTAGTTTGAGCGCAAGAAAATTTATTTAGAAGAGTGGAAATTAGCTACTCGTAGGTTATCTTACTAAAATAAATAATATCACTACTTTTCTAAGTTTCATAGATATGCACATATATGTAATTGTGAAAATTAGGTTATCTTACTAAAATTGATATGACGACTACTTTTCTAAGTTTCATAGATATGCATAATGATTAAAACATAAATACGATCAAATTATAAGCTTTGACATTGATTGACGAGTGACTTTGTAATATACTTTAAAATTTTGTACGGAGTAAGAAGATTCTTTACACTAGGTTATTAATAATAAATTGCGGTAATATCCAAACAAAGCTATAAATTGTAGTAATGAAAATAAGTTATTATTAATAATAAATTACGGTAATGAAAATGAAGTTATATTTATTATTATTATTATTGTTATTATTATTATTATTATTACTATTATTATTATTATTATTATTATTATTATTATTATTATTATTATTATTATTATTATTATTATTATTATTATTATTATTATTATTATTATTATTATTATTATTATCTCTATTATATAAGCCAAGGGGGAGCAAAGGTGCCCCCCTAGAAAAATACAAAATTACCCTTTGATAAGTTTAAAATTACATATTAACACTTTCTTTAATCAATTGCATTTTTTACGCATGTCGAGACAAAACTTTAAAGATTATTGATATCTCTAATTATGTATTTGTAAAAAATATATAAACACTAGTTCATAAAAAACTACAAGTTGAGACGAATCCAACGAGACCGCAAATGATTCCAAATTATGGTCAAAGTGAAAATTTTGAATAGTGTCAACAGTCAAACTGTTACACTTATATTGTGACGGAGGAAATAAATCGATTTACAAACATATGTATTGACACTGATCAGTTCAAGCTTTTCAAGCGACCCATGCATATATCACTCGATTCCACTGAACAACAGATATACGACGATCTTAAATACAATGTCTCCTACAAAAAGTTGCGCGAAGTTAGAATCACGGTTTGCGAAAATCAAGATGGTGTTGTAGGCCGGATTTGGAGGTTCGATTTAAAACCGTGCAACAAGGTCGGGATAACACTAGAGCATCGAAACAAAGGATGGAAGTCGGAGACTCGGAGTAGTTGAAGTCAGATTTAATTGCACATGTATTCATGTATTTGAAGATATCCAAGCTCTTCAAGATTTATATGTGTGGATTAATTCGAATTATACACAATAATGAAGTTATACCATTTGGTCATTGTTACAATGTTACTTGCCATAGCATTATTAGGTTGATTTGCAGTAACATTCAATTCAATCCTTTTACCAATTCTAACTTAAATTAATTTTCTCATCAAATTCAAATCGTAACCATTCAATGGTCCAAGTCTTAGATGCAAGGTCTTCATTCCATATTGCAAAAAATTCTAGCTTATACAAATTAAACACTAATTAGTATTTCAATATGATACCCTTCAATTCGTTCTTTTTTCCTATATAAATACCCTCATAACAACCATCTTAAGCATCAACCACAACACAAATTGATTCATCAGTAGTAGAAACAATATCATCAAAAATAACAAGCATTAGATATAATTCGGTTTTTATAGTTTTATTATACATTTGTTTTATTAACAACCAATTTGATAAAAATTATTATAGTTCATCCGCATTGCACCCATCAAAATGAACACCCTCTTGAAATTGATTAAACCTTTAATAATCTTAGTTTTATTGTTAAGTTGTAACATCTTTATACAACGTGGAAGTTGCAGGGTTCTAAATCATAGGTTTCTTGATCATGAAGTTAATGGCAAAAGCAAGGCGACACAACACGAGATGACTAAACTTGTTTATCAAGTAAAAGCCAGCAAGAGTCCATCTCCTCCATCTGGTCCAAATCCCAGCTGCAACACACCGGTGTGTGCTCGTAAGTCGTAAGTAAGCCTCGCCGGCTCACTCCTACAAGAGCTCCACATCAAAGTGATCGTACACGTTCTACACATTTGTTATTTGAATGGATTTATTTATTTATTTTAATTTATTCTTAATGTGCAAATTAATCTATTATACTGCATGCGTAGGATAACCATGCACACGTATAGTATGTACTTAGTAGTAATCAAGAATCAAATAAGTCAGTCTGTACTAATGATAAGCGTAAAGTATAATGTAACTATGCAAGGGATATGAATTTCATATCTTTAATTATAATATATGTAATACATGTAACAATTATATATTATGGATTTGTTTAGCATTTTATCAGTTAAAAAAATTCGATAATGTTGGAGTTTTTCTCCCTGAAATATTATACTCCATCTGTTCCATGAAAATCCTATATATTAGTTATTATTCATACGTTTCCCAATGCATGTTTTATATTGTTTATATATATCTTTAGTTACACGTGTTAAATATTGTAACAATTGAATATAAATAATCTAATCATTATTACGAATAAAATAAGACCCCACATGATTATATTTATTCTTATATATTACTAATTATTTACAAAATTCTCTCCACCTGTGAATTGTTAAAAAAAACAATTGACATGATTTTTAAGGAACGGAGAGACTACGAGGAACTGTACTGTGCTCTGCTGCTCACCAAGACGGCAAGGCCTATCAAACTATCAAAGAATGCACCGAGTATTACAATACGGTTCCATGCAACATGCATTACATTTGAACAAAATAACATTCTTTTTATTCAAGGAACAATACATAATCTCTCAAACTTACGAACAACATGTATGTACTTTATGTAGAGTCTAGACCTTATATTCTCACTCGTACCGTCCTACGTAACAGTGGCGGACCCAGGAATTTCAAACAGGGGGTGCAAAAACGATCGTCATATATTTCGGTTTGATAATCGGGTCATCCTGTTGCGTGTCGGGTGTTCGCATAAATAAATATACATATATATATATATATATATATATATATATATATATATATAGGAATAGGATCATGTGAAAACACAAACCTAGGTGAAAACTAAAAAACTTTTAATCTTGACCGTAGGATTTCAAGATGGACGGTCACGATTTAATCTATGTATATACTTGTATTTCATCTGGGTACATTGAAGATTTAAAGGGTACACGTGTAGTGTTCATCAACAGTAGCTGAAAGTCTTGTGTACCCCTTTACTGCTTTTATGTACCCTTTAAAATGTAAAATGTACCCACCTATTGTTTTCACGTTTTCATATAACATGTGGTTTTCACTGGATCCTGACCTATATAATATATTATATATATATATATATATATATATATATATATATATATATATATATATATATAATATATATATATATATATATTATATATATAATACAAATAATACTTAAAATTTTACAATCCAAAAACATCTATCATAAGATTTTATTCAAGTACACAATCCAAATTAACATTCTAAGTGGCAACAATAAATCAATCATCGAAGTTTATTCAAGTATCAAAAATCAATTATGAATCCAATTACATACTTACATATACATCAAATCAATCTTTGAACAATTTAAACAAACAAACAAATCACTAATTTAACTCACTAGTCACTAGAAACAAATTCAAAACAAGTCTATTAATCAATTCTAACTAATTTACAAATTAGGGATTTAGGGTTTATATTGGAATTATAATACAATTAACAATTATACAAATTAAAAAATAAAAATATACAATTAATTAATTAAAACTACTCATTTACAGATTTACTATCTAGCTAAGCAAGCTAACAAAGTAAAATTCAGATCTAATTGAAATTTGAAAAGGGAAAAGAAAAGTAGAATAACTCACAAAGTCACAAACTCACAATCCAGTAATCCACGACTCGACTGACGAGATCCACGARAGMTCGACCGTCGARAGCAGGAGGCAGGAGCGTTCGCCAATCGCCGGAGCCCGGAGATTGCGCCGGAGATACACGACTCACGAGTAAGAGTGAGTGAGAGGGCAGAGAGGTGAGAGAGGCTGTCAGAGAGGAGTAGTGTTATGTTATTGGTTCTTCTGTTGACTGTTGCTTCGTATTCTTTCCTCACGTGTTTTTTTTCCTTTTTTTTTTTAAATGCTCTGATTTTTTTTTAAAAAAACAAGGGGTGCAGGAGCCCCCATTTGCCCCTTAGTGGGTCTGCCCCTGCTACGTAATTAAGATTTATCTAGAGCTTATGTACGCGCGGTAGATCATACGTTCAAATTGTCGCATGTGCATCATTTAATTTACATGTAAATATTGAAGGTCAAACTTTAATTATGAATAATGTTTTCAGTTTACTTTGATCATCAATTAAGGATATAATAAAAATAAAATGTTTATTAGCATATGTGTCAAAAGTAAAATAATATATAAAAATCTTAGAAAAAATAGATAGAGTAATGTTTTTTTAAGACTCATTTATGGTGTAAAAATGAGAATTTTTTGAAAAAAGACTTGGTATGATTCAATATTATTATCCGATCCCCAACTTTTGCAAGGTTGAATAATTCTGATTTCTGAAATCTGACTATTGAAACATGGACCAATTTACTACTTCCTGTAAGAAGGAAAAACACTGTTGGAATTTTTTTTTTTAAAAAAAGTCAAGTCTTTTTAAAATCGTCTGAAGTGTTGAAAAACTGATGTTCTAGTCAAATGTGCATCAAACATAGGGTGACCCTTTTACTCTATATAATATTTCGTTATTCAGCTTAAATCAATATAGTGATAAATTGATAAATAATAATAGTTACTATATTGATCAAAAGAGTTGACCAAAAGAGTCACTCTAATCTGGTGTACAATAATATTAATTAATGTTTGCCTTTTTAATTAAGGATTAAAAAATACAAAAATGAATTCTTTTGAAAATCTATTACTTTTTCCGTTTTTTTAGATGCCCCAGTTTGACAATTACATTATTCAGTATTCACATGAAGTACTTTGACCAAGTTTTGCACTTTACACGTAATGAAAAATATAGTCAAATGGGATCTCGTTAGATTCGTCTTGTTAAATAATATACTCCGTATTAATATCTAGTTTTTTTTATATCATTTTCGTTATTAATCATAATTATAGTTATTAACCATCAAAGTTGTATCTCCGCAAGTGTATTTTGTTGACTAGGGCATCTAGAAAAACGGAGGAAGTATGTAAAAATACTCCAACAAAAAGTCAGCCTTTTTTTAGGACTTTCATTCAAAAGTCAAACGTGAATGAGTATTTGACAAGTATTATCGCAAGGAACATACTACGTACGTAATTCTTGCCTTTAATTTGACTATTTTGTGCTACCTCACTACACAGCCTGCACAATGTCCTAATTTTCACGTCCGAGTTATAAGACTTGGCCAATTTGAGTCTCAATTCAATTTCGATGTTGAGATCGATCATATACCTTGACTCCGACAAAAAGATCCTACATTAGTGTATATGATTCATTCTTATCCATCGTATACTACATGAACAATGGAATAAAATAGCTAGATGAACAACTGTATAATATACTTGAATAATGGTGCAAAAGATCATACCTATTTTTTTTTTTACCTTGAAAATTAATAATTGTACAATGAAATGATCAATAATAATCTTGTAATGTTAATTGTATCAAAAGAGTACGTAAATCTATAATGTATATGATGTACACACTACAAACAAAAAGTGCTCATTATGAACGTATTTTGTATATAATCTACTAATTGCTTGACTCCAATTGCAAAAATGATACTTTGATGTTTTTGATTTCCTTGGTTGAATGGGTAAACTAGTTTGAGAGCAAGAAAATTATTAGAAGAGTGGAAAACTGCAAATTAAGTTTATTGTGATACATATTGTAACTGACTAATTTCACATACATCCTATTATCCAAAGTTTTCAATTCAATGGTCCAAGTTTCAACTATAACAATGTATTACTACCATAGCCTAAAATTCTAGCTTATTGCAAGGTTAATTCATGAGAAGCTAGCCTATATAAACACACACATCTTACCACTTTTAACTCATCATCACACAAGCAACATACTTCAAAAAACCAGCAGCTTCAATATCATCAATAACTTCCATTCTCATTCTTCTTCTTATTATTATTTCAACCAAATCGATCAAAACCTTAATTTTACACCCACATAAATACATCATATCTAACAAAAAAACAATGAACTCTACAAAGGTTGTGATCATCTTAGCTCTAGTGCTTACTTTCAACGTCGTAATGAAACATGGAAGTTGTAGGGTGTTGAAGCAACAAAGCTCCCTTGATCATCATGAAGTTAATAATAACAATAATAAGGGAATAAGCGAAGAGAAAATAGTAGAAGATCCTAAACTTGTCCAACAAATGAAGATTAGCAAACGCGGTTCTCCTCCATCAGGCCCTAATCACAAGTGCTACACTCCTGTTTGCGCACCTTGATAAATCCATGGCCAACTAACAACTCTCATGCATCATATCAACTACACATACAAATTAAATACTAGTACATATATTATATATATATACACATTATGACGAATATCTATTTTAATCATAATTAGGATTGTTTTTTCTTCTACTTTTATTTATTTTCACATGTAGAAATTAAAAGAATTGCTTTATTCTATATTTATTTTTTTATTGGATGTGTAACAAGGTTAGTTATTTGTAATGTCAAAGCATGAAATTCATATATATATTTCATGCAGGAGTATTAATATACATAGATTATTATTATTGCTATTAAATATTAATTACACCTTTCTCTCCTATGCTCTATGATATAGAGATAAAAAAATTTATGAAAGGAAACCACAATGATATCAAACGAGCCTAAGATTAGGTGTATGTAGGTTTAATTAAGCCACAATAATCTTTCTCTCAATTCTCAAATGACGAGCTTTAGACGTTGACTTGTTGGGTTTAAGACTCATAAAGAAGGCTATACGTCTTTGAGAGTAGCATATAATAAGCATGAAACACAATTTGAAATACTCATAATCTTATCTAATTAATTTTTTTTAAAAAATAGTCTCATTAAATTTTGATGAAAGCATTTATTATTTAAGAATTTGAAATCAAATCATTAATAATCTCATTAAATCTTAAAGGAATTATTAATTATTTAGATTTATATATTAGGTAGATAAAACAAATGTTTAATTTTTTAAAAAAAGAAAAGATAAATGATGTCAATATTAGTTTTGGAGGGAATTTTTTTTTATGAAAATGTGACATGTGGCAGTAGATGCCATTAGCAATGTTTTGTTTTACTAGTTGACAAAGTATTAGGTACATCGGATGTACAATAAATTTACTGTATATCAGATTATAGTAACCATTTTGGTTAATATAGTAACCTTTTTTATCAATATAGTGACCCTTATTATTTATCACTATATTGATGTAAATTGAGAATGGGTGACTATATTGATATAAAGGGTCACTATATTAATATAAAGGGTAACTATATGTTTGATGTACAATAAATTTATTGTACATCCGATGCATACAATACCTTCTGATAGATGTCACCATTTGTAACCGCCCTCACATCTCACCATAAAACTTCCCTCCAAATTTCCTTTCCTCACATTACTTCCCTCCAAAAACACCCCTCTCCATATTTATTTAATTTTTTTAAAAAAAAACACGACGAAAACCTGTACCCTATGATCCTGTAAAAAAAATTAAATAAATAAAACAACAATAGTTAAAATTAATTAAAACAATAGAAACAAACAATGCTTATGTCCCAATTGCGTAAAACAATATACCATCAACATTTTGTTTCCAGATCAAATTACCTCAGATCAAAATTAATAAATTATTATGACATGAAAACTAAAATATTCGATATTAGACATACAATAATAATAACATATATGACTAGCTTATGTATTCCAGTTGAATTGTTAGGGTTAAGGTTTTTTTTTTTTTTTTTTTTTTTTTGTGTGTGTGTGCGCAAATGAGTCACAAAAGCGGGGTACATTTACAATGGATGGGGTATGACTTATGAGAATTCGAACCTCTGACCAAGTATAGTTTAGCATAGTGTAGAATAGCATAACATAGTTCATCCTCGTGGATCAGTAGCTTGTGATCGACTTTATCGCTGATTGTGTGAATATGAAGGTAATCATCTTTCTTTGTAGTACAATTGTAACATGACTCTATCTTTACTATTTTAATGGAAGACTTTTGCATTTTTTCAATCTTATTTGTCCTAAACTTTAGTTTCAAACTACACTAGGTTTGATTTCTTAGGTTCAATACTTTCTTTAGCATTCGTTATTTATGATTCTAAGAGCCATTTTACGTTAGCGAAATTATCTTTGTAATCAATTACTGGAGGGGCAGCCCTCTACCAAACCAAAAACAATATTGGACGGTTGACTTGTTAGTGAAGAGCAAAAACACCTCAACAACCATGTTGATGATGTGAACCATCAAAATTCAAGTTAATAGTACCAGGAAAAGGAGGGGACCAAGAGACTAAGATTGATCTAGAAAGGGGAACAACAAGAGAGGCAAAGGAGACTAAGGAAAAGGAATGAACAGTCAGTCGGCAAGACCACTCCGAGAAAGAAGATATAGCTTGAAAAAGAGTAGAAATATGGAAAAAAAACTTGCTCTTGGAAAATAAGGGCATTATGAGATTTCCAAATACACCAGGTAAACAAATTTACAAGAACATAACGAAGACTTCGAATGGAGGGCATAGATGGTATCAACTAAAGAAGTAGCAACAGGAAGGGGGTCGAACCACTGAAGAAGTTTAGGGTGGGACCAAAGTGGGAGGACAGAAGGACAACACAAAATAGATGAACGAAAGTGAGATTCGGGCGCAGAGGAACAAAGAGGAGAAATTAAACAAGAGAAACAACCAATTAACGAAGAGAGCTAGAGGACATCACACGTAGGGATACTATCATGTAATAATTGCCATATATAGAAAATAGTTTAGGAGAGATGGAGAGCTTCCAAAGTTATTTAAACTCCTAGGAAGGGGGACTCATATCCAAATCATGGGCAAGTCAGGTTGCAGATTTAATAGTGAAATTACCTGATTTGGAAAAGCCCCAACAAGGTTCATCCAAAAATCAGGTAGGATAGAGGGAATAATAGGAATACCTATAATTTGGGAAACATTATGGGGTGGAACAAGAGATGAAAGGTAAGAAACATTCCAAAAATTATCTTGAAAGATGAATAGGTCCACTGTTAGATTGATATTAGAAATAATAGTAGAAGGGTCCAATTCTAGAATAGAAAGGAGGTTAGAGGAAAAACAAACCCAATTTCGACCCAAAATAAGATGTTAGTACCATTATCGACTTTCAAATAAATACCTTTAGGAGAAAAGGGCGGATACTACAGATTTATTTCCAAATATGAAAATCACCGACTGAGTCTTAAATTGAAAAAACTCTTTGAAGATAGATAGCATGAATAGACTAATCCAAAGATTAGAATGATCTAAGAGCACCTACTAGCCTAATTATTTACAGAGATTAACCGCCGCCGTGTTTCGAATGTCTAACCTGCCCTGGGACTTAGGTGCGCAAATAGTGGTCCAAGAGATCAATGGGACACTAGGTAACTGCTGGGGGTTAGAGCATTTTATAGTGTTTGATCTTCATCAAAATTGTGTACAGTATAATAAAACTAGAAATATTTGCAATGAATGATAATAATAATAATGGTAATGAGATGGAATCTATACATCTAAGTCTCTAACAATCCCCCTAACATACAATTGACACTTTGACAAATCTTTCTTCACCTAGACACCTACACTACACACTTGACACATCCTTTTAATTATGTCACATTTTCTATTTTTTTTTAATTTAATTGGCTTAATAAAATGAATAGTTTGAGCATTATTAAATATTTTTTTATGGGAAGCACTGAATTACTTGATTTTTATTTATTGTACTTCCTTTATAACGTTTTATTTAATAGCAACATTTACTAAAATTGACAACAAGTTGGATTAGCTTTAATTTGATATTGCAATATCCTTTGGGATGTCGTACGCCGGAGTACATGACTCACTTGCAAGTATAAGTTGGAGCTGAATAACATTAATTATTTGCTTGTTTCTTTTTAAGGATACAAAACTACCAAATTTAATTCTTTGAAAAATGAAATAAAATATAGGATTGTAAAATAATACTCCAACAAAAAGTCAGCCTTTGGGTCTTTCATTCGAAAGTAAAACAACGACATACGAGTCTTAATTTGACCAAAATTACAAACTTCGGTTCTTTGAAAACCTATTTATATGTTGTCTGAAAATCAATTCAATTTCTTATCGTATGGAACATACGTAAGTCAAGTAATAAATGCAGTATTATTCTTGCCTTTTTTTTTTGTCATGTCCTAACTTTCATATTAGTGAGTAGTGACTACTCCCTCCATAACGCAATAAAAGTTACAATTGATTTTTTATGTATCTTTAGGAAGAAATTCAACAATGTAAACGAGCAAATTAGTCTAAATAATTTTAACACAATGAAAAATAAGATCATAAATTTATTGTGTTAATATTATTTTGATTAATTTGATCGTTTGCTATGTTAAATTTCTTCCTCAAAATACGTGAAAATTCAATTATTATTTTTATTACGTTACAGAGGTAGTAATAACGAATTGGCAATATAATTATAGTAAGACTTGAAAATTAAATTTGAGTCTCAATTCAATCTCATAGTAAACCAATTGATTCCTATGTTGAGATCAGAACATATGAGTCAAATTGCAAACTATTCTTTGATTATTATTATTTTTTTTAAAAAAAAAATCTTGGTTGAATGAGTAAACTAATAAGCTAGTTTGAGAGCAAGAAAAGTAAAAGACAGGAAATTAGATTATCTTACTAAAATTAATGTGCCTAGTTTTTTAAGTTTATAGATATGAATATTTGTTTCGATAATGATTAAAACTTAAATATGATCCAATTATAAGCCTCAATATTGATTGAAAATTAAAGTAACTTTTACCTCAAAAATTCGATAGAATTAATTAAACAAGAAAATAATTAATAACTTTCTCTCTTGCATTAATATTTTAACGATATTACTAACGGACGTCCCATGACGTTAGATAAGCTATAAATATATTTCTTAAAATGGTATTAAACTTGGAATGTATGCCAAATTCACACGTCAATCGGTGTAATTAATGTTTATATTTATTTAATATTTTCATTTTTAGTTATCTTATCTAACGTCCCACGGACGCTTGTTAGCTTTTGTCATATTCTAATTAAAGCACAAAAATTACTTTAATATGGAGTATTGTGTAAGACCGACTTTAATTTAGCGATGCCCTTTACCAATTGAAAGCTATAATATCTCCGTAATTGATAGAAAACTAACTTTTTTCTCACTGAAAGGTAATAATTCCTCTTTTTGGTACTCATGCAAACTCCCGTCAGATATTAACCCACTTGCTAATAAAAGCGATGAGAGATTATGTGAATACTAATAATGGTGTTTGCGTGTTTAATTTGCATGAAATTCAACCCTTTTACCAATTGTCAACAAATTATATAACAAGTCACAAATGTACACCAAATACATATGTTAATTTGACATCCTAATAACTTTTCAATTCAATGGTCCAAGTTTCAACTATAACAATGTAGGTATTGCCATATACTGACTACTTACCATAGCCTAAAAATTCTAGCTTATTGCAAGGTTAATTCATCATATGCAAGTCTATATAAACACACATACACAACGATCTTACCACTTTTAACGACTCATCATCTCACAACTCCAAAAGCATTATTTTAACTCTTAATTACGTACTTCAAAAAACCAGCTTCGATCAATATCAATAACTTCCATTCTCATTCTTCTTATTATTATTCCAACCAAATCGATCAAAACCTTAATTTTACACCCACGTCGTATATACATTATATCGAACAAAAAAAAAAAACAATGAACGCTACAAAGGTTGTGATCATCTTAGCTCTAGTGCTTACTTTCAACGTCGTAATGCAACATGGAAGTTGTAGGGTGTTGAAGCAACAAAGCTCCCTTGATCATCATGAAGTTAGTAATAACAATAATAAGGGAATAAGCGAAGAGAAAATAGTAGAAGATCCTAAACTTGTCCAACAAATGAAGATTAGCAAACGCGGTTCTCCTCCATCAGGCCCGAATCACAAGTGCTACACTCCTATTTGCGCACCTTGATAAATCCATGGCCAACGAACAACTCTCATGCATCATATCAACTACACATACAAATTAAATACTAGTACATATATTATATATACACATTATGATGAGTATCTATTTTATCATAATTAAGATTGTTTTTGCTTCTACTTTTATTTATTTTTCAAGTGTAACTAATTTAAGTGTAGTTACCTTCAATTTATTCTTTTATTATTATTATATTATTATATTATTATTATTATATTATTAATTTATTTATTTTATATTATTATTTATTATATTATTATTATTATTATTATTATTATTATTATTATTATTATATTATTTTATTATTATTATTATTATTTATTATTAATTATTTTATTATTATTATATTATTATTATTATTATTTTATTAATTATTAGTTATTATTATTATTATTATTATTATTATTATTACTTATTATATTTATTATTTATTATTATTTGGATGTGTAATAAGGTTATTTGTAATGTGAAAGCATGAAATTCATATATTTCATGCAGGAGTATTAATTTACATAGATTATTATTGCTATATATTAAATATTAATTACACCTTTCTAGTTTCAGGAGTAATGTGCAACTACCTTGCGGCCTTGAACATCACACCGCTACCAACTTGCGGAGTAAACTGACCTACTCTACTACTAGAAAATCATCATATGCACAAGCTTTATAATGTCATTACAATCTTTTAAAATCTCAATTCAACACATGAAATTGTGATGAATTGAAGTAGATCATTTTATTTCATATAACTGGGAAGAAATAGATCATTCTACGGATTACTTCATATAACTGGCATGAAATTCTTGGATTAGCGTTGATGCTACGAGATATACGTAGTCTCTTTGTATTTTTTTGACGGGACATATTCTCTTTGTAGATCTTCATACTTCTCGTCGATTGTATATGGCTTGCCCAACTTTAATGCAAGTTATATTTTGTAGTCTAGTACATCATTTCCTTAGGAATTGAATTTGTGGGTATTTCCTCAGACAAAAAGTTATTGAAAACGAGAGGAAGCTAGGCGGAAAAAAGGCGTAGCAGTCCAGTAGATTAGTATTCATATAGTACTATAGTAGTAATAGATCGACGTGCGTCAATAATAGTTAGAAGTTTAGAACTTGAAATCTATCTAATCCAATAATTTATTTCGATATACTTAAAATTTGTACAATATACAATATACATGAAATAAATATGAGCACTTTAATGAAATCTTATATTATGAACATGGATCTATGTTTTGTTCAAGTTAAAAAAAAAATGTTTTGAATGTAGTTAATAGTACGGAGTTTTTTTTTTTTTTTTTAAGTAAAAATCATAAATTATTACTGAAATAAGGGTTGCGTCGAGTAAAGCAAGGTTGCGTTTAGCAATGTCTTTTTTTTTGTGAGTTATTATACGAGGAATTGTGCGGTGCTCCCTTAGACATATCAAAGAATGCATGGTGTATTACATCACGTTTCCATGCAATATGCATTACATTCGTACAAAATAAACATTTACTTCGTATACTAAAACCCATCCATCAACACATAAATGACATATGAATTCTCTCAAATCACTCCTCATTTTTCTTCATCTCCAATGACACATCATATTCAATTACTCTTCTAAATTTAACTTTCAATTTTATAAACATTTCTTTATTACCTTTTTCAATCTCTTCAATTCTGTAACTCATAGTAATCTATATATTGCCCTTATTATTGTTTTAAGTTTATCCTTTCATCTATTTGGCTATTCCTTTTATCTATTTCATCACTATAATTTCTAGAACAATAAGTTTAATCCAATTTATAGCTATATCTATATTTATTGTTTTAAAAGAAAGTCCGAAACTAAAACAATATCATCCACCTAATAAAAATCACATAAGATATGACATGTAGGAAAACATTATCATTTATGTGAATTGACACGTGACAACATTTGTAAAACGTTTTTTCCACTTTTTGTCATTCTAATTTTCCACGTATATTATTCTATTTAATACTTTCAAAATTATAAAACCGATATAGATTAACTAAAAATGTGATCTGTACTTTACACGGGTAAAAAAAACTAGATCTTTTTATTCAAGGAACAATCTCTCAAACTTACGAACATGTATGGACTTAATGTAGAGTGTAGACCTTATATTGTCACTCGTACGTAATTAAGATTTATTTAGAACTTATATGTACGATAGATCATACATTCAAATAGTCTCGCACGCCTCATTTACATGTAAATATTGAAGATGAAACTTCAATTATTATGAATATTGTTTAGAGTTTACTTTGATCATCAATAATTGCACAATTGCTATCCTAATATTAGTGAGGGGTTGTTCGAGAAGTAAGTATTTTCTCATCCTATGTATATATGATGTATGTTTAACAAATGTTTAACAAAACCAAGGTTATAAACAATTGAATGAAGAGTTTTATTTTCAATTCATTGTAATTAAAACAGAAAGAAGGAAAAAGAAATACCGGTATATATAGAAAAATAAGAATACATAACATGAATGAATTGAAATATGTGAGTTGCGAGCAAATAGTTATAAATCTTTTATTTGTTAGCATATATATTTGAGATCACACATGTTTGATTTGTCACAATAAGTACGGCAAGAATATCTATTATTTTATTTTTTTAAAATTTTTACAAATGTAAGATTAAGTATGGAATATGAATCGGCAACCTTGAAAGTTGTCAAGCCTATATTAGACACAATTGGGTAAAATGTATATGTTACATGTTTTATAAAGAAGGCGTATATAAAGGAAAACGATTGAGCAACCCTAAGGGTTGCCAACCCTCTAAGGCACAAGAGAATAAAATATTATTATATGTGTAATAAATTAAAGAGAGATAATTTATAAAATAAAGTTTTAATGTTATCTTGACCAATGAAAATTCAATATTGGGAGGGTTACCAACCCTTAGGGTCACCCTATCACTCCCCTTACATAAATTAAGTTTTAATGTTTTGTTGACCAATAGAAACTCAATATAGGAAGGGTTGTCAATTTTTAAGATCATTGTCGAATCACTCCCCATTGATGATATAATAAAAATAAAATGTTTATTAGCATACATGTCAAAGTAAAGTAGATAAGACTCTTAGAAACAGATAGAGTAATGTTTTTTAAGACTCAATTTGTAGTGTAAAAATGAAGAAAATTTTAAAAAAAGACTTGATTGGTATAATTCAATTTTATTATCCCAAACTTATTCTTAAGGTTGAAGAATTCTGAAATCTGACTATTGAAACATGGGATCTAGCCACTACACTTATCTTTTCTGACTCCGACAAAAAGGATTCAACTTTATGATGTATATATGTTTCGTTCTCATCTTACGTTAGATGAACAACTAGTATTTGATGCACGCGATGCGTGCTTGAATATTTTTTATGCGATAATTTTTTTCTTTTTTTGCATAATTGCTAAAAGTTAAAAAATTAAATGTTAAACATTTTAATTTTTAGTTACATTGCCTTGTGTCTTTGTGACTTAGGTCTCCCACCCAAATTTTCTTTTTCTTTTAGTATTTAATTAATAAGGATGAAATTATTTTTGAAGAAGTTGAATGCTATGATTTCAAGCCAATCAATTGATATAAAAAATATCGTACCTATTTGTTTATTTTATTATGTAGATATAGTATAGTTCATTAATTTGTTTTGTTTTGTCATATATGTTTTCAACTATTGTCTTTGAATAGATTGGAACTTGATATTATTTGTTTATATGTATAAAGTAATACTTAATGTGTATTAATGATAAAATAATTAAATGTATAATTTCATATTATTTTTAGAATAAATCCATTAACTTGTGAGCAATTATTTCCATTTTTAGTGTTTAGTTTATAGCTATATTTAAATTTATTATATTTTTAAAATAGTCAAAATCATTAAGGATACCTAGGTAATTTCATAGGGGGGACACCATTGCTCCCCCTTGGCTATATAATACTATGAATAAAATAGATGAATAATTGATGAATAATGTAGTTGAAAAAAAGTTCATACTTTATTTTAGTTTGAAAACTAATATTGTAAAGAATGATGATCAATAATCTTATAATGTTCATTGTAAACAAAAGTGTATTCGATAACGTAAATGATGTGCACACTACAAAACAAACTGCTCATTTATTTGATGCCTTTTGTGTATAACCTACTAATCTGGAGTCTCCATTGCAAAAATGATACTTTGATGTTTTGTGTTTTCTTGGTTGAATGAGTAAACATTTGGGAGCAATTAAAGAATTAGAAGAGTGGAAAACTGCAAATTAAGTTCATACATATTGGTATTTCACATCCATTATCCTAAGTTTTCAATTCAATGGTCCAAGTTTCAACTATAACTGACTTACCAAGTTACATAGCCAAAAATTCTAGCTTATTGCAAGGTTAATTAATCAAGAGATGCTAGCCTATATAAACACACACACATCTCTTAGTTATTCTTCCAATCCGCTTATTCATCATCAATAATCAAAAAAACCAGCTTCAATATCAATTAACTTCCAATTATACTTTATCTTCTTATATTTCAGCCAAATCAAACCTTAATTTACACCCACATATTATACATTATATCGAACAAAAAAAAACAATGAACGTACAAAGGTTGATCATCTTAGCTCTGTGTACTTTAACGTCGCAATGCAACATGAAAGTTGTAGGGTGTTGAAGTAACAAAGCTCCCTTATCATCATGAAGTTAATAATAACAATATAAGGGAATAGCGAAGAGAATATAGTAGAATCCTTAACTTGTCCAACAAATGAAGATTAGCAAACGCGGTTCTCCTCCATCACTACCATCAGGCCTAATCACAAGTGACACTCCTGTTTGTGCACCTTGATAACTCCATGGCCAACAACTCTCATGCATCATATCACTCACATAAATTAAATACTGTACATATATTATATATACACATTATGATGAGTATCTATTTAATCATATTAAGATGTTTTTGCTTCTACTTTATTTATTTTCAAGTAGTAGCTATTTCAAGTTAGTTACCTTCAATTTATTCTTTTATTATTATTATTATTATTATTATTATTATTATTATTATTATTATTATTATTATTATTATTATTATTATTATTATTATTATTATTATTATTTGGATGTGTAATAAGGTTATTTGTAATGTGAAAGCATGAAATTCATATATTTCATGCAGGAGTATTATTTACATAGATTATTATTGCTATATATTAAATATTAATTACACCTTGCTAGTTTCAGGAGTAATGTGCAACTACCTGAACATCGCGCCGCTACCAACTTGCGGAGTAAACTGACCTACTTTACTACTAGAAAATCATCATATACACAAGCTTTATAATGTCATTACAACCTTTTAAAATCTCAATTCAACATAGGAAATTGAGATGAATTGAAGTAGATCATTTTATTTCATATAACTGGGAAGAAATAGATCATTTTACGGATTACTTCATATAACTGGCATGAAATTCTTGGATTAGCAAAATTTCTTTCCAAAGCATGTATTTTTAACTGGCATGAAATTCTTGGATTAGCAAAATTTTGCTTTCCAGGTTGAAAGCCTTTTCCTAACTGGCATGAAATTCTTGGATTAGCAAAATTTTGCTTTCCAGGTTGAAAGCCTTTTCCTAACTGGTTAGCCTTTTCCTAATCAACGCTAATCCAAAAATACATGGTTAGGAAAAGGCTTTCAACCTGGAAAGCAAAATTTCTTTCCAAAGGTGGGAGACTTTCCCTAATCAACTCTACTCTTTCTGCCATTCCGAATTATTACTTGCAATGTTTAGATCTCCCAAAAACTGTCATGAGTCAACTTGATTCCATTTCTGCTAACTTCCTTTGGGCTAAAGGAGAAGCCAAAGGTTTGCACCTAGTGAGTTGGAAAGACTTGGCTAAACCCAAATGGGTTGGAGGCTTAGGAGTCAGGAATATCAGTTTGGTTAGTAGAGTTCTCAGGTGGAAAACCTGCTGGAAACTAACTACTCAAACTGATAATCTTGCTTCTAAACTTTTTTGGCACAAGTATGTGACCAATAGGGGCAGACCTACTGGCTTCAAAAAGGGTTCCTATCTTTGGAAGGGGATTGGTAGGGTTTGGGAGGAATTTTGTGAGCAGTCTCATTGGGTGGTGGGGGATGGGACCCAAATTTCTTTCTGGTTTGATAGTTGGTTTAGTCCTAAGCCTCTTAGGAGTTATGTGTCTGGGCCCCTTACTTTGAGGGATGAAAATCTTCTAGTGGAAGATTGCTATGAGGGTCAAACTTAATTGGGATTTGGCACAGTTCTCTTGCACTTTACCTGTTGATTTATTGGGAAAAATTTTGGCTACTCCCCTGCCCCTGTCCCAAAAATGTGATGCCCATGTTTTTTCCTTTATAAAAATTGAAAGATTTCAATTTAAAAAAGCTTATAATTCTTTATTCTCCAATGAGTTTGCCCTTTGAAAGCTGAGTTCCTGAAGTCTCTCTGGTCTCTCCCTTGTTCCCCTAGAGTCCTTGTCTTTTTATGGCTTTGCTGGTTGGATAGACTTCCCATTAATTCAACCATTGCTAAAAAAAGGCCTCCCTATTTCTCCACACTGCCCCTTTTGTCCCTTGGTACCTAAAACATCAACTCATGTGCTCCTTTCTTGTCCACAAGCAAAACAAGTTTGGAACTTTTTGCCATGTTCTTCCCTTGTTGATGGTTAGTGTGTCTCCTCCTCTTGGTTACATAAGTTTATGTCCTTTAAGTCTGATGTCAATGGGGTTCCTTGGATTACTGTGGGCCCTGCTTTGTGTTGGCAACTCTGGAAGCGAAGAAATCTCTGAATTTTTGATCACAAATCTATCAACCCACAAGCTTGCTTAGCTATGGCAGTAGGTTCAGCTAGGAGTCATATCCAGCGCTCTCCTACTGGACTTCCTGTTGCTCATTCGTGTCCTACTCCCCCCTAGACCCTTGGTTTTACCTAAGGTCCAGGTTTGGACCCCACCAAAGGCAGCCTTCATTAAATTTAACTGTGATGCTACATGGAAAGAGGGATCCCCCTCTGGGTTAGCTGGTGTAGCAAGGGATACGGCAGGAGCATGGTTGTTGGGTTTTGCAATTGGCAAGCTTGGGTATGCTCATTCTGCTCTTCAAGCTGAGTTGATGGTTATCCGGGAAGCACTTGTGTTAGGAATTGCAAGACATTGGCGTTATGTGGAGATTAGTTCGGATTGAAAAAATGCGGTGATGTTGGTTAATGCCCCTTATTCTTACAGGTGTGATATGATGTATCTCATTGATGATTGCAGGGAACTGAGAAATCACTACTTGGAATGCCGACTGTATTTCGAGGATAGACGAGCTAACCACCTAGTTGAAGTGATGGCTAAGAAGATAGCGTGTGATTGTTGTGATGACTCCCGACTTGTTAATTTTTATCAGCCTCCTCCTTGGGCTGTCGAGGCATGGAGGTCTGATGTGGCTAGTCTTGGTAGTAGGCTTGTTACTACCGAAAGTTTTTTCCACTCTAACTAACTGCTACTTGTAATGTGCTTGGTTCATCTTTAATTTAATGCTCCTTTTCTTGCCAAAAAAAAAGAATCTATTTCCATCCATCCATCCATCCATCCATCCATCCATCCATCCATCCATCCATCCATCCATCCATCCATCCATCCATCCATCCATCCATCCATCCATCTATCTATCTATCAAAAGTAAACACAAAAAACACAATAAAAAAAAGGATTTTTTGGGGATAAATACCTAGGTTTGAAAAAATTTTGAAAATAAATACCTAGTTTCAGATTTATTTTACTTAAATACCTAGGTTTGCAAAATTTTTAGTGGATCGATCAGTACCTATTGCTCTATTTCCGTCCAAAATTAACGACGTTCGTGTGAAATTACCGTTTTCACCCCCGCAATTTTTTTTCTTTTTTTTCTCATTTCTTTTTCTTCTTTTTTTCCTCCTTGTTTCCCTGCTCCTCCTTCACTACCCCCCTTCTTCCTTCTCCATCACTTCTGCTAGTGCCACCGAATAGCACCACGTATCGCCACAGGCCCACTGCAACAGTCCACCGCCGTCCCTCGAAATCCCCCTTGCCGCCCCTCGAATTCAACTGGCATCCCACCCACCGCCACTCACCCTCGTGTTCCTCCAGCTACTCCCCCATGCTATTCCATCACCATCTCACCACCTCCAATCCTCCATCACCACCAGTACCACCTCACAACCTTCATCACCACCGCACCATCTCACCACCTCAAAAACACCCAAAAAAACTCTGAAATATCACCATTATATTCAACCAAAAAAAACAAAAAACTAGCAAAAAACTCACAAAAAAACGATAAAATTCAACCAAAAATCAAGAAAAATCTAGCCTTTACTTCCGCCACATAAATCTGGCCTTGAACTCCACCACCAATCAACAAAAAATGCCCAGCAAAATTAACAAAAATTTGACGTGAGAGGGGCCCACCTTCCTTCACATCGCATCACCATCGACGACGGCCACGTCCACAATAGAGACTACCACCATTAATGGTAAGAGGAGAGAGAAATATTTTTTTTTAGTGAAATGAATTTAAGAAATTTTGAGTTTTTTGAGTGAAATTAATTGGATAATTGATTATATTGTTGATGAAGATCAAAATAAAATGGAGTGATGAAGAAGAATTCAGGAAAAATTAATGGAAAGGAGAAAAAAGAGGAAGAAGATGAAGTGATGAACGTGAGATGAAATGGGGAAGAGGAGAGAGAAAGAAGAGGGAGGAAGAAAGAGAAAAAAAATAGGTGGGCCCCACAGTTAACAGCTCTTGGACGGAAATAGAGTACAAGATACTGATCCACTAAAGATTTTGCAAACCTAGGTATTTAAGTAAAATCAATCTGAAACTAGATATTTTTTTTCAAATTTTTTTAAACCTAGGTATTTATCCCCGAAAAATCCTAAAAGAAACTTTTAAATAATTACTTAAAAGTAACTATAATTTAAGAAAACAATAATTAAGAGGTTGGAGTTTGGGTAAAAATTTACAAATATTATTAAAAGGCGTGCCAAACAGCGTATCCGCCACATGGACTCAACTTGCGGTGGTATCACGACAAGTGTCAATGTGTCACATGTCATCATGTAATCATATTCATAATTAATTTTCACATAATAAAATTTTTCAATTTTTTTTTAAATATTTATCATCTTCTACTTTTTTTTCCCTCTATCTTTTCATCTCCTTATTTTTATTTTAACCATTTCACTCATTTTTTTCTATTTAAGATTCTAATGAATATACATACATCTATAAATAATATTAATAATGAATAATATAATATAATAATCTAATAAATAATATATAATAATAATAAATAATAATAATATAATATAATAATATAATAATAATAATGTTTTGGTTTATATTATAATAATAATAAATAATAATAATAATAATAATAATAGTTACAACATTTTTTCCATTTATATATACAAAGTACTCTGTATTAATATTATTGATTAATTTTTTACAATCGTTATGATAATTTCTTGTGGTAATGTATTATAATGTGAGTGAGGTCAAAAGGTAAAAATAGATTAGAGATAGAGTGTACCAAAATGAAATAATGAACAATCACAAAACATAATTTAAAAAAAACATTTCAATAAAGAAATTGCACAGAACATTGAAAATTGAGGAGATTACATGTTGATAAATAAGTGGAAGGTTTTATCTACACGTGAATAGTAGAAAAAACTCAATTGCACCGAAAATTATGGAACGGGAGTAGTATAATTAATATTTTCTCATTTTTTTTAATTTAGTTTCAAAATTTACTCAGTTATTTTTAAAATTGCAATTTCACTATATTGTACATCAAATTTCACATATGTAAAAACAATGAAATTAATAAAAGAAAATAATAAGATAAAAATGAAATCGTATGACCCAAGCACCGCTAGACCAAAATACTAGTTCTACTAATTAACCAAAAGGTGAAGTAATTGAGTGACAAGTGGAGGGTGTCAATTCTTCACTTGGGAATTTTATTTAAGTTTAATTTTACGGGTATAATAATATGATAGTATATGTTAGACTCTCCTCAGTCTCCAATCCATTTTATGAAAGTGTCAAATACACATTGATTTCTCTAGTCTATTTACACCTTTTAACAATTAACATTATCTCTTCAATATAGGTACATTTTTTCACCGGAAAATGCTAAACAAAGTTCGTTTTTACTGGAAGCAAAATTCACATTTCGTGTGAACTTTCCTTTTTACCCTTGCCCACAACCACTACCCACAACCTCCTAGCCATTGAACCACCCAACAACCCAGCCACGAATCACCCAGCTACCACTGACTAGCTAGCTCCACCGCAACCCACAATCACCCTTCTTCCACCAATTTTATCATTATTTTTTTTTTTAAAAAAAATAGAGAAGGCGCCTTCCATTTGCGGCCCGTCCATGAACGGGGCGCCTGGGTTAACAAACGAGCACATTTCTTTTAATATAATAGATAGATTAACAAACGGAGACATTTAATTTATGTAAGTTACAATTTATAGGTACATTTTTTCACCTCATTCCTATTAATTTATGTATATTAATATAGATCGGAAACAGATAAAATAACGGTACGACAACTCTATAATAAATAAATAAAAAAAATAGTGTCCTTTATATAAGCCGCAAATTCATTTATGATTCGACACATCTATATTCTATAACTAAAGCAATCCCCACTTATCATTTTTCCCTCCTAAATTTCCCTCCCATTTTTCTTTAATAAATGATTGCATTAAAAAATAACAAATCAATTATTAAGTATATGAAGATAATAAATGTGCTTTGAAAATAATAATTCTAACATGCTTCATTAATTAATAATTACAAAATACTCCAGTTTTTATAACCTTAACTAAGTGATTGAGTTTAAAAATAAAGATGTTTTGTGAGTATCTATCTATCTATTATATTATTATACGATGTATTATATATTAACAAATACGTACTAAAGCAAACTTCACTTTCCAAATTTTTCCTCCCAAATTTCCCTCTCAATAGCACTTTATTAATTATTGCATAGTAAAATGTAACAAAACATTTAATGAAGATTAATAAATGTGTTTTTTGAATAAAATTTTATATATTTATTTATTCATATATAACTACGAAAAAATGTTGAAAATAAAACCTTATAATCTCTAGTTTGAATACCCTAATCTTGAATTCTTGATGATTTGCGCGCCAAGAAGAGAAAACAAGGTTTTGTTATGTAAGAGAAATTGTACCTAATCAGCTACTCATTTGCTCAGAATAAAATTACTTTTAATCTTGATCTCTAGTCTTCTATCTTTCTCTCTCCAAATTCTCTCTTCTTATCCTTCTTCAATTCTTCGTTCGATATCAGCTACTTTATACAACATTAATCTCGGTCCTACTCATTCTGTTACGTTAAATTTTTAGGTATTGTGTAATTGGGTTAATTAGTTGTTGCAGAAATTTGGGGAAAAGCTAGAATAATCAAGAGTAAACCCTAACCTTGATCTTCGTCATTTGTTTTCTAATATGGAAAGAAGTGAAGACGAGATGCTAGAGTTACTTTTCAGCAACGATAATGATGGTGATCTTACTCTATATCTGGACAATCTTGGTTTGAGTCCTGAAAAGAGAATATCGTGCCTAGAACGTAAATACGCGAGCACTACCTTCTTAACGAAATCATTACATGCACTTGTCGGAACGATGGTTACGCCAAAGTCGAAGGAGTTTTCGTGGGTTTATCCTGCTGATTACGGTTTACCAGTTTGGGGCGCAAATGAGAGTTCTGTTCCAGAACCTTTGGATCAAGAGAATAAAGGTATGGTATGATTTGAAATATTAGCTTAAATATATGTTTGTGTTAAATCTGTTAATTGTGTATTGCAATTTTAGTTTCATTGTTTCATGGTTTGTTGCAACATTACTTGATTTTTTTGGACTTAAAAGATAGGGATATATAGTTACATTCACATATTTACATAATTACATGCATTTGTGGTGCAGAAAATTTTATAAAGTTAATGCATGAAACATGAATTCTTACGCTATGTTTTGATTAGAGAACTGAAAATGAATCATACTAAGTGCGAGGATCCTTTCATCCAAACACTACCTAATGTTAAATATGTACTATTTTGTAATGTCTGAATTTTTTATACGTGCACTATTTGTAAATGTACGAATAGTTTTATTTATACATGCATTATTTGCTTATAGAGTCGTAATGTTCATTTTTATTATTTACTGTATGCAGATTACTGTACTGTATTCCGTATTCAATTTACCATTTAATTCGATTGCAATGTAATATAATTTGATGCTTAAATTGGGAAAGGATGCAAACCAACTACCCGTTCCAGATTTTGAGTTGTTAAAGCCTTTTTTGACCGATTTGTACGAATGTTTAGAACCTCTGGATAGAACCTATGATGCTATCCTTACACAACTGCATACAAATGGTATTACTTTGACCCCAGAAAGTCAGCTAGCAAGCAAAAAATACTCATTGCATTGGTGTGAATATGCTTCTCGCAATGACTATGACCTTCGAACTAGATCAAAATAAAAGAATGTATTCTATTTTCTATACCATGGTGGCGTACTTGGCGAACTGAAAATTACCTCAAATTATATGGGTAACATCATTGACGATTAAAGACTCAAAGGAAAGACGACCACTAGGTCATGGCGTAGTTTTTGTTAAATGGGAGCAAGAAGTTACTCGGAAGAAGAAAGGAAGGAAGTCCACTTTATTCACTTATCTCAACTCCTATGGAAATGACTGGGGCGTACCACCACGCCGCGGAGACGGTCGGAAAGGATACGGAAGAGTCAAAGGATCTGGGATCCATCATGTCTACGTTCCGCAAGTCTTAACGTGGTTTGGTTGAAACCAATTACTAGAGGCGGTGTTAATTCTGTTGTTGTCACTGGGTAATGGAAGTTGCATGATTGAGCTGATTATTTGAAACATGTATTATTTGTAATACTTAAAATACTTTTAGGGTTATGCAATAGTTAAAAGTGGTAAGGTGTGTGCATTTACATAAGCTAGAATCTAAGGAAATAACATTGCAATAAGCTACTTAATAGTTGTATCTTGTGGTAAGGTGTCAAAATATTATTGTTGTATCTTGTATGGCAATTCATTGTATGGCAATACTGTCATTATTGTTAGGGTATGTATGGTAATTCATTGTATGGTAATACTCGATCTCATTATTGTTAAATTTGGGCCTTTGAAATGTTAGGAAGTGAATAATTGTATTTGGTGTACAATAAGAAATTGGACAAAGTCTTAGGTGCATCGGGTGAATATAGTAACCCTTTTGATCAATATAGTGACTCTTATTATTTATCACTATATTGAAGTAAAGTAAAAAAAATGGATCACTATATTGATGTAAATGGTCACTTATGTTTGATGCACAATAAATTTATCGTACATATAATACATACAATAACTTCTGAAGAAATTGAGCTTCCTAATTAATATTTGTCAAAGTCTCATTTTCGTTTGACTTTTGAATGAATGACCCATGCAAAAGGCTGCCTTTATGTTAGACTATTTTACATCATAGATTTTCGAAGAATTAATTTTTGCTATTTTTGTATCCTTAAAAGAAGTAAATTAAACAATTAAGGGAGATTCTACGATATACCCCTCTAAAAATGCATTATCCACAATATACCCCCGGTTAAAAAAGTGTCAATAATATACCCCCAACATCATGTTTTGTTACACAAAATAACCTTAATGCTTAAATTTAACTTAACCATGGTTAATTTAATTATTTTTTTTAAAAAAAAACAAATAGCCAAGTAGCCACGATCCATCATCACTAGGCTCAGACCCACCTCACACTGTGCCAACCCACCCCTCACCGAGCCCGACGGAACCAACCCAATCAGGAACCCCCATGTCGCGTCCCGAGGATAACACTTGTTCCTGACCACGGCGACGCGAAACACTCTTCCATGCGCACTGTCCTGCGACCGTGACCAGCTTGTTCCTGGCCCACAGCGGGCCACCATTGACAGCTTGCTTCTGAGTCTGTGCAAAAATTCGAACTAGTAAATATCTGTGGCAATCCTAAAATAGCTTTTTTATCAGCTTTAATCATAGTTTATTGACTTGAACATAATTGCTTCCGTTTTGGTAAGAAGATGGAGTTTGGACGCAGCACTTGATAGAGGATGATTTGGTGGCTTTTTCAACAAATGGTAACGATGGAGAAAAAGATGGGATTGAGCTAACTGCAATAATGAAGTCATAGTAAGAGCATTGATAGAAGAAATTGGATAATTGGATTTAACATAATTGCTACATAAAATTGCAAGTGGATAATTGGCAGAGAATTGTCGAAGAAATTGAATTTTAGAACTTCGCTGAATCAAAATTAGCGTTTC
>SNQN01000028.1:46146-64839 GCA_008642245.1 Bassia scoparia | reverse complement strand
TAAAAGAAACTTTTAAAATAATTTACTTAAACAGTAACTATATTTAAGAAAACGAATAATTAGAGGTCTGAGTTTGGGTAAAAATTTACAAATATTATTAAAAGGCGTGCCAAGAACAGCGAATCCGCACATGGACTTCAACTGCGGTGGGTATCCACGACAAGTGTCATGGTCACATTCATCAGTAATCATATTCATAATTAATTTTCACATAATAAAATTTTTCAATTTTTTTAAAATTATTTCATCATCTTCTACTTTTTTTTCCCTCTAGCTGTGCATCTCCTTATTTTTATTATATAACACCATTTCACTCCATTTTCTTCTCCTAATTTAACCTCTTAATCATGCAATATACATACTCTATATAAATACATAATAATCCTATAATACCATACATAATCAACAATATAATACCATACATAATAATAATAAATAATAATAATAACTAATAATAATAATAATAATAAAATTAATAAATAATAATATAACTGTTTTTGTTTATATAACTCTAATAATAATCTAATAATAATAATAATAATAATAAATCAACCAACACACAATAATAATAAATAACTAGTATACAACATTTTTATCCATTTATATATACAAGTACTGGCGTGGTGGGTGTTATATATGATTAGATATTTCTACCATCGTGTCCCTACACATGATAATTTCTGACGGCCGAGACTAACACAGCTCCCCACGTGGGAATGTATTATAATGTGAGTGCGAGAGTCAAAAACAAAAGGCGACCGAAGTCAAAACAAAAATAGATTCGAGATAGAGTTGTACAAATGAAAATGAACAATACAAAACATAATTTAAAAAAACAACATTTCAATAGAATTGCACAGAACAATTGAAAATTGAGGAGATTAATGATTGCAAATAAGTGCGAGGTTTTATCTACACGGAATACAGTAGAAAAAAACTCAATGCACCGAAAAAATTATGGAACAGGGGAGTAGTGATAATTAATATTTCTCATTTTTTTTAATTTAGTTTCAAAATTTACTCATTATTTTTAAATTGCAAATTTCACTTATATTGTACATCAAATCACATATGTACACCACATGACACATAATAAAAGAAATAATAAGACTATACACAAAATGAACATCGTCATGACCCCAAAGCACCGCAGTTAGCACCAAAATACTAGTACTATAATTAACCAAACAGTGAGTTAATTGAGTGAATGACAGTGGAGGGTGTCATTCTTCACTCGGGACTTTTATTTAAGTTTAATTTTACAGGTTATAATAATATGAATAGTATTCATTGACTCTCCTTCAGTCTACAATCCAATTTTATGAAAGCGTTCCAAATACACCATTGATTTCTCTATCTATTTACCACCTTTTACACAATTAACATAATATCTCTCCCAATTATTAGGCTAACATTTTTTCACCGGAAAATGCCTAAAACAAAAGTTCGTTTTTACTTGGAAGCAAAATTTCACATTTGTGTGAACTTTCCTTTTCTACCCTTGCCCACAACCATAACCCACAACCTCCTAGCCATTGAACACCCAACAACCCAGCCACGAATCACCAGCTACCACTGACTAGCCTAGCTCCACCGCAACCCACAATCACCCTTCTTCACCAATTTTATCATTATTTTTTTTTTTAAAAAAAATCAGACGAGAGGCGCCTTCCATTTTGCGGGCCCGTCCATGAACGGGGCGGCCTGGTTAACAAACGAGCAGATTTCTCTTTAGATATAATAGATAGCCATTAACAAACGGAGACATTTAACCTTATGTAGAGTTACGCAATTTATAGGTACATTTTTTCACCTCATTCTATTTAATTATATGTACTCACTTACTATGAGATCTCGCGAAACAGATAAATAACGGTTACGACAACTCTATAATAAATACAATAAAAAAATAGTGTCCTTTATTAAGCCGCAAATCATTTATGATTCGACACAAATCTAATTCTATAACTAAAGCAATCCCCACTTATCTAATTTTCCCTCCTAAATTTCCCTCCCATGTTTCTTTATAAATGATTAGCATTAAAAATAACAATCAATTTGTAAGTATAATGAAGTAATAAAAATGTGCTTTGAAAATAATAATTCTAACATGCTTCATTAATTAATTAATTACAAAATACCCAGTTATATACCTTAACTAAGTGATGAGTTTAAAAATAAAGCATGTTTTCGTACCGAGTCAAGTATTCTATCTATCTATATATATTATATATACGATGTATTTATATATTAACAAATACGTACTAAAGCAAACTTCCTTTCCAAATTTTTCTCCAAATTTCACCTCCTCAAATAGGCACTTTAGTTAATTATTGCATAGTAAAATGTAACAAAACACTTTAATGAAATTAATAAATGTGTTTCTTTTGAATTAAACACTTCTATATAGTTATTTATTCATAATACTACGAAAAAATGTTGAAAATACAAACCTTATTATCCTCTAGTATTGGCAATACCCTAATCTTGTGAATTCTGATGGATTTGCGGCCAAGAAGAGAAAAACAAGGTTTTGTTATGTATCAGAAAATTGTACCTACATCAGCTACCTCATTTCTGCTCCAGAACCTAAAAATTACTTAATCCTTGATCCTCTAGTCTTTCATCTTTCTCTCTTCCAAAATTTTTCTCTCTTCTATATCCTTCTTGCAACTTCTCTCGTTCGTATCAGCTACTTCAACACTATTAATCTCGGGTGCCTACTCATTCTGTTACGTTAAATTTTTACCGGTATGCTGTAATTGGGTTAATTAGTTGGTTGAAGGAAACTTTGGGGAAAAGGCTTAAGAGAATTATCAAGAGTAACCTAACCTTGATCCTTCGTCACTTTGTTTTCTAATAGTGGAAAGAAGTCGAAGCGAGCATGCTAGAGTTACTTTTCAGCAACATAATGATGTGATCTTACTCGTATATCTGACAACATCTTGGTATGAGTCTAAGAAAGAAATATCGATGCCAATAAGACGTAATCACGCGAGCCACTACCTCTAACGAAATATTACAGCAACTTGTCGGAACGATTGGTTACGCCAAAGCTCGAAGGAGTCTTTCGTCGGTTTATCCTCGACTGATTACGGTTACCAGTTTGGGGCGCCAATATGAGAGTTCTGTTCCAGAACCCTTTGGATCCAGACACATAAAGGCGTATGGTTATCGATTTTGAATATTAGCTTAAATATATGTTGATGTTAAATCTTTAATTGTGTAATCTGCCCAACTTCTTAAGTTTATTGTTATCATGGTTTGTTGCATACATTGACTGATTTTTTGGACTAAAAGATAGGATATATAGTTACATTCACATATTTACAAATACATGCATGTTGTCGGGCACAACACATATATACTGCATAACTTCATGAATGAAAGTGCGCGCTATAGATATACCATCGAGTAGAGAAACCACAACTAATACCATAGTGCGGAGTGATCTTCATCCACAATACTACTAATGTTAATTATTGTTAGTGTGCTTCGAATTTTTTATACGCTGCATTATATAGTGTGCGAATAGTTTATTTATACATCATTATTGCTCTAGTAGAGTCGTAATGTTCATTTTATATTTGACTGTATCTCAGGATACTGTACTGTTTCCGTATTTCAATTACATTTAATTCGAGTTGCAATTGTAATAAATTTTGATGCTTAAATGGGAAAAGGAATGCAAACCAACTACCCGTCAGATTTGAGTTGTAGCCTTTTTTTGACCGATTTTACGAATGCATTTTAGAACCTCTGGATAGAACCATATGATGCATCCTTACACATGCGATACAAATGGTAATTACTTTACCCGAAAGTCAAGCTGAGCAAGCAAAAAATACTCATGTGCATTGGTGTGAATATCGCTTCTGCAATGACTTTGATCGAACTAGATAAAATAAAAGGATGTATTCTATTTTCCGTCATACCATGGTGCACGTATTGGCGAACTGAAATTACTCAATTATTGGTACATCATTGACGATTAAAGTCAAAGGAAAGACGACCACTAGGTCATCGGCGTAGTTTTGTAAATGGGAGAAGAAGTTATCGGAAGAAGAAAGGAAAGGAGTCCACTTTATTTCACTTACCTGCACTCCTATGGAAATGACAGGGGGCGTACACCACGCGGAGACGGTCGGAAAGGATACGGAAGAGTCAAAAGGATCTGGGATCCATCATGTGCTCACGTTCCGAAGTCTTAACTGTGGTTTGGTTGAAACAATTACCTAGAGGCGGTGTTATTCTTTGTTGTCACTGTGGGTAATGGAAGTTGCATATTGAAGCTGATTATTTGGAAACAATGTATTATTGTAATACTTAAATACTTTTAGGGGTTATGCATAGTTAAAAGTGGTAGGTGTGTGCATTGTACATTAGCTAGAATCTAAGCGAAAACATTGCAATAAGTAACTTAAAGTGCTCATCTGGAGTGTCTATTATTGTTGCTATCTTGAATATGGCAATTCATTGTTGTGTCAATACTGTCATTATTGATTGGGTATGGTATGGGTAATTCGATTGAAATTATGGTAATACTCGATTCGCATTATTGTTAAATTTGACGGGCTTTGAAATGATTAAGGAAGTGAATCAATGTGTCATTTGGTGTACAATAAGACAATTGGACAATAGTGCATCTCGTAACTAGAATGTTGATCAATAGTATCTCAGTTATTAGAGTAAAGTAAAAAATAATGATCATAATATGTGATGTAATGGTTCCTTATGCTTTGATGCACAATAAATTTAGTCCTAATTGAAATAGCATACAATAACTTTGAGAGAATGAGGGCTTCCTATTAATCTATTTGTCCAACCCACTTTTCGTTCTTACGGATTTCTGAATGCAACTGACACATGCAAAAGCGTGCCATTACTATGTTGACTATTTAAACATCACTAGATGTTTCGAAGAGAATTAATTATTGCTATTTCTTGTATCTTAAAGAAAGATATTAAACAATTAATTAACAATTAATTAAATGTATCCGAACACTTCGAATTTATACTTGCTAAGTTGCTAGTTGCTATGTAATGTAGAAATCGGTCCATTTTTCAATAGTGTGATTTCAGAAATATATTTATCCTGACACTAGTGAATTATATCAAGTCTTTTTTAAATTTTGTTTATTTTTACACACAAATTAAATGTGCCACAAACTACAAGTTGTATGGTAAATATGACAATATATTATATATATATACTCCCTCCGTTACGTTTTATTAACAACTCTTTTTAAAAAGGATTGTTACATAATATTGGCAACAGTGCAACACTCACTCTATTATTCATTTTGGGTAATTTTTAAGTAGTAAAAAGACTTTAATACCCTTACTAACTTATACAATAATTAACTAATTAACCGTTAATATCTACCATTAATTCACCTAATCTAATTAAATTATTCAATTAATTACCACCACCCTACCTAAACCCTATCACCACCACCCCCAAACAACCACCATCGACCAAACCATCAAACCACCGCCACCAATAAACCGTTATCGCATCGCCGTCACCACACCACCATCACACCTCCGTCATCGAACCACCACCATCGGACTACAATCGCACCYAAATGCAATTTTTCGGATTCAAAAATGCAATTGCAGATTTTTTTTTAAACCACCATACCACCGCGACAACCAAACTGTAGTTCCGATTTTTTTCAAACCTAAACCACCAAAAAAATTGCAATTTTTCGCATTCAAAAATGCGATTTTAGTTTTTAGTTTTTTCGAAACCAAACCACCAACAAACTTGCAATTTTCGATTTCCAAAGCAACGATTTTTGTTGAGGATGCAATTTTAGAGTGAGTTGTGGGGTGGATTGTGGTGGTGGGTAATTTTGGGGCAGCAAATGTGAGATTTTTAAAGTTAGTCAGGGCGACGATTGTGCGATTTTTAGAGTGAGTCATGGGGCGGGTTGTCGTGGTAGATATTTGGGGTGATGGTTATGCGATTTTTTGAGTGAGTCGAGGTGGCGGTTARYGGGTAGTAGCGGTTGTTGATGGGCGACCGTTGTGGTTGTGGCTGATTTGGGTGGGTAATGCAAGTTGAAGATGGGTGGTGGTTAATAGAGATAATGGTTTGTTACTTAGGTTTAATAGATGTAGATAACTACATTTGACCACTCATTAAGGCCAATGATATTGCTTCAATTCTAAAAGAACAACTACATATGGAGTACCTCAAATAATGCCTTAGATCTTAATATGCAAAGTCAAAGCCCTTTTTCATGCCCGAAATACTCACAAAAATAGGATTTAATTTCCAAATAATTATTTCTTATTTTTAAACATTTTTATAGAATTTTTCAAATTTTTCTAAAATTTTCTTAAGCAATTTCAAGCATTTTTGGGATATCAAAACAATTCCAAAAATCACGAAATTTTAAAAAAATACTCTAAAATTTAAGGCYGATTTTGAATTTTTTGCCATAATTTTGCGATTTAAGGAACATAGTTTATTATTTTTTTGAAGTAAAAACACAAAACTGAGCAAAATAGGCCATTTCGGAACCTTCCATAAGATTCCCAAGTGTGGGCCGCCCCCCTGTATTTCTCCCCAAGGCTTTCCCAATTCATTGAACTCAATTTGAACGACATTGAGATCAAATAAAATAAAATCTTTGATTTTATATTTTATTTCCAATCGAAAAAGACAAGTCAAATCATACAAGTGAATTTTGGGCAAAGTTTTGGGCGCAATTATGCCCACCTCACATGTTCTCATGTGAATGCGGGTTATAAATAAGAAATCGTGGCTTCAGTTTCACTTAATTCGGAATTATAAAAAATTTTGACGGCATTTTATCTCAAAAAATCTCGAAAACACCTCAAAATTAATTTTAATTCAATTTCAAAACTCTTTCGAAATTCTTTCAAATCCAAAATACATTTAAACACATTCAAAACAAGAGATATAGGTATTCAAGACATTCTTTCAAGAGTTGTTTCGAGCGCGCATTGTTGTATTCAAGATATATTCTTCTTCTTCTTGTTCTTGTATATGCACAATCACCTTTAACTCTTGCTAATCAAGACCTATTAATTGCTTGTCACGCCTATTAAGATAATCATGGACAAATGGTTTAGGCACCTTGAATCTTGACCTAATTCAAAGCGTTGGGTGGCGACTTCCTCTATTCAATTTGGAGTATCCATGATCCTTGACTCCAAGAGTACTCACAATATGTTATATATATACAAGTATTCAAAAACTTGTCCCCCACATACATACGTAGGCCTTGAGGGCATCCCTCTCGTAACTCCTAATAAACAAAAGAAAATGGAGTCATTCGCCTTACATTATGACTTGGCAAGGCTTAACGGGTTCCAATCCGCAACTCCCGAAAAGAGTGCGGTGACAACTTCCTCTATTCGATTTCGAGCATCTATGATCTTCAACACCAAGCTTACTCACAATATGTTATATACAAGTATTCAAAAAAAATTCTCTTACATTCGTAGGCCTCGAGGGCATACCTCTCGTAACTCCTAAACCCAGGGCTTACAATAGGGTGATTAAAAAAATTCCTTAAATTAAAAACTCCCCAAGTAGTCCAAAAGTTTCCAATAAATGTAACGGAGGGAATACAAATTGCTAACAAAACATTTGTAACTATTTGCTACTCACACTTGTAGGGGTGTTCAAACCGGATACCGGAAAATATCCGGTCCGAATTTCCGGATATTCGAATTTTCGGAAATCTGTTTTTTGCATCCGATTCCGGTCCGAATTAATCCGGATATCCGAATTTCTGGATACCCGAATAAACCGGAACAGAATACCGGATATCCGAATCCGATTTTGTTGATGTATAGTTCCATCAACAATTTATGAATTTAATACCTACTGGCTACTGTACTTGTTAGTTCTTACTACTGTACAACAGCAAGTTAAAGGAAAATTGTGATATACATATACTACTTGTTAAAACAATACTCATCTGCTGTCAGCCTGTCACTGTCAAATGTCAATTGTTTGGCTTTAATTTTGTCTTTTTGGAATTCAAACACAGAATTTTGTCACTAATTCTACAATTGCATTACACGAATACACGCATACTAACAGAATTAACGAATACACGCATACTAACGAATACAGAATTCTACWATWRATTCGTGAGTCATGACATATTGTTAGGCGCTTAGGCCCAATAATTGTAATAGTAATTGTATAAAATGAATTGGGCTTTTAGAATGTGAGCCCAATAATTCGTAAACCGGATATCCGGATTGTGATAAATAGTATTCCAGATCCGGTCCGGTTTCCGAATTTAAAAACCGGATATCCGATCCGGTTTTTCCGAATTTTAAAAAACCGGATCGGAAGTCCGAATTTTCGGAAAAAAAATTCGTATACCGTACCGGAATATCGGAATCGTAAATTTCTGCACAGCCCTACACACTTGCACTATGACAAATAAATTGCAGTATTTTAATCAATATTATCGAAACTAGTATTCATAATTATGAAACTTATAAAAGTAGTCACATTAAATTTAGAAGGAATTTTTCCCCATATACCCCTGAGTTTTGGCCTATTAACCCATATACCCCTGTGTTTTTGGAAATGTATGAGGTACCTGATAGCCCAATCCTAGTGCCTTAATTGTTTGTTCCTCTCATGTTAATAGTGTTTGTGACCGCACACTCTTAACCTTGTTCTTGGCTTAGCTTGTTGCCTCGATAACTAATCGGTGTTTAACACGTTTTTCCTGTGGGTTCGACCCTTACTTGCCCTTGCTAGTAGCATAGTGAGACTGATCGAGTTAGGTTTTATCTTTGGTAYCCTCATACATTTTCAAAAACACAGGGGTATATGGGTTAATATGCCAAAACTCAGGGGTATATGGGGGAAAATCTCAATTTATAAAGATAACCTAATTTCTAGCCTTCTAATTTTCTTGCATGCACTGAAACTAGGTTACTCATTCCACCAAGAAAATTATATTTAAACATAAAAAAGTATCGTTTGGAATTGGACTCATATGGTCTGTTCTCAACATGAATCTATTAGATTATGACTCGATAAACAATCGAGGAAGTGGTTTGGAATAACTTTATTGTATTTTGGAAGGAAGTGTTGATAAGGTCAACTTCAACTGAGAATATCTATCAAACTACTTGGATTTTTAAGGTGATTCAAGTTAACGGTGAAAGCTTGTTCCAAGAGCTTTCCAATGTAGGTCCTACACTTGATTTGATGTAGTAATGAAGAAATTATGGTCGTTTCAAGCTGGATGTATGGGACAGAAACTCATAATGAATTGCTATAGGATGCTTCTGCCTTCCTCAACATTTCTGTGTTGCTTCCCACACGTCCGACCTGGCCTAGATCTCTATTTTATATTATCGCGGGTACAAATACCCACTTGAGGTTCGTTCTTTTGATATTCATGCACAAATCAAACACACAAATATTGTTAAGTTTGCATTAAAAAAAACACACAGGATTCATTTTCCTTGGTAATAGGTTGGGGAGTCTTGTATGGTTTGCAATTTCCTGGGAATTCAGAATTTTCACAGGAATTAAATTCCTACAAGATACAGGAGTTCAATCACCGAGACCCCCCACGGTGAATTAAAATTCCGGTGTCTGATTTCATTATTATTCACATATCATCTCATCATTAACATTCGTCAATTTAAGTCTTCCTTCCATAACTCCATCTTCAACCTTCATCATCACCGTCTTCAAGTTTAATTATTATCACCGTCCGCCATCACAATCACCATCATCGCTGTCATTTAACCGACCTTCGTCATCACCATTATCAACATCCACCAAAATCATCACCATAATCATCGTTATTAATTAGACCCACCTTAATTCATCGTCATTACCAATTCGCCATCATCATAGTCCATCTCTATTATCACAATCATCATTGTAGGTAAAAAAGAACAGAAATTGGTGATGAATCTCATGATAAAACATGAAATTATGAGTATAAAAAATTCCTTAACTTTGATATTTTTGAAAAGATTTGTAGTTTGATGGAAATAAAAAATACAAATTAGTAGAAGGATTTGACAAAATAAGTTAACAATATACTTCAGCAAAAAATTGATTTTTGGTGTGATGTTTTTAGTGAGTAAAAGGAAAAAAAACTGAGAAACGGAGGAGATAGATACAAAATGAACCAAATATACTAGGTGATGTGGTGGGGTAATGGGGTGATTTGGTCTAATTATTTTTTGAGAAATTCTATATGGTGGCATCGAGTTTTATCAAAATCTACACGATGGCAACCTAAGTTTTTTAATTCTACTATGTGGCGTTAAGGTTTTTCATTTTTTCACATGGTGACGCACCCTAATATAACCTACCCTTAGTCACTTACACCTGCATCCAACTATTCAACCACCACCCACACATCCCACCAACCCAGCTAGCCACCACCCCGGGCTCCCAACCGAGCCAACACCCACAATCGCCATCCCGGCCACACGCAGCCCCCACCGTCGTGACAAAGAGGAAGCCACTCTAACTTGCGAAATCATAAAAAATCTCACAGTTATTTTCCAGGTTCTGGGTCAGGTTCGTCTTTTGGGGAGCTTCGTGGTTGAAGGGGGGCAAGTTATCAACTTCCACCACCAGTATGTTGATTGTGGTGGCTGCAAATGCCAACGTGAAGTGAGTAGCAAAACGTAGGGTTTGAATTTCCCCCAGATTGGTTTTATCCATCCTAAATAGCTAAATTATCTTTTGCTTTCGTATTTAATTTTCGATAACGACAATTGATTTCATAATATAATTGACAGACTTGTCGCGTACCTATCAAAAATACATATCGAGACTAATTATGCACCTAGTGGTAACAGAATCGTATCCACGAAGAAGCAACAATCATCGACTAATTGAATTAAAGCATCCAAACTAATAAAAGAATCTTTGATTTGAGTTTGTATCTAGCTACGACTAACAAGAATGATTGATTGAAAGGATTAAACTATAACTAAAGAATCTAAGGCTATGGTTCACTATAGCAGTAATTAGCAACAATTTGGCATTAACAATTCATAACAAGGCACAATCAAAATAGGGTCAAAGTTCTTTCTAATCGAATGAACCATAGAACTACTCCTAACCGTATCTCTRGACCTAGGATAGTCTCGTTCTACCTATTGACGTTGATCTTGTGCTAAGTCTCAATCGCTAGATATAAAGACTCGTGACTAATCAAATTAAGCAATTAAGTCGGGCCCTACAAATTTGATTAACATAAAGATCGAACAATATAATAGGAAATTGATTAATTGCCAAGTCAAGAATCGAATCAAGTCAAATACATGCCAATCATATTGCTATAGTTCCCCAATCGCCCTAGAAATTGAACTACTCACTCATATTGAAATTAAACATGATAATGGCGATTGGGGAAAACATAATTAAAAGCATAAACAAATTAAAAACAATACTAGAATAGATTAAAGAATAAATAATTACCAAAAGCGCAAAAAGAGTTGATGAATAATTGACGATCTTTATTGAATTCCAAAGTGAATAACAAACTAGGGATCTTCTTCCAACAATCCGTAATTCAGTTTTTGAATTGATAATCTAATAATAATAAAAGGTGATTTACAAAATAAGGATTTCTCCCCCTTAAATACTCTTGATTTTCTGAATTAAATGAGCTGCGCAATTACAAAAATGCCCTCGCAATTAAAGCCAAAACAAAGCAAAAATCAACCGGCCAAAACCGACGTCAAACCGATCAGTTTGGGAAGGTTGAACCGATCGGTTTGCCTTGCAATCCGATCGGTTTGATCTTTCCTCTTTTGCTTAGCTTCTTTCTGCCTCGTGCTACTCCCGTAAAGCTTCGTAGTGTCTTCAATCATCCCGAAATCGATCCAAAATCTATGAATAGATCTTGAAACTAATCAAAACACTAAATACACAATATTAATTAGTAGCAAAAAGGCCTTAAGGAGGCCAAAATCAACCAAAAGGACAACAGAATGAGGGGGATAAACCATATATTAATACAATACATCAATAATCACTATATATAAAAGTTTACACGAAAAAACTAAAATACCTTAAATTTCTTAAAATTAAAAATTCCATCAAAGCTTCTCTTTCTTCGACCAATGAAAACAGGCAATTTCTATTTTTGATTTCTGAGGCACAAAAGGGGGAAAGAAAGATCAAATTTTTGTAGAAAATTGGGGGAATTTAGGCGTTGTTTTGGTCGCGACCTTCGCGGGTGGTATGGTGGTTGATGGCAGCAGCGCAAGGGAGGAAAGAGAGCTAGGGTGAGGTGGTGGCTGCGTGTGGGATGGCGGATGTGGGTGTTGGGTCGGTTGGGGGGCTGGGTTGGTGGTTGGCTAGGTTGGTGGGATAAGTGGGTGGTGGTTGGGTAATTGGGTGTAAGTGGTTAAGTGTAGGTTATGTTAGGGTGTGTCACCATGTGGAAAAATGAAACCTCAAGGCCACGATGTGGAGTTCGAAAAACCTCAAGGCCACGATATAGAATTGAAAAACTTACGTAATCATCGTGTAGATTTTGACAAAACTCGATGCCATCATATAGAATATCCCTTATTTTTTTGAAGGAGATTTTGGTCTAATTCAGTTAACTAATTGAGCATGGAAATTACAAATTTCCATGTGTCTAACAAACACAAAAATTCCACTTCCTATGGAAATTACAAGGGGAATTCATTTCCCATGAATTACAACTTTATGTGTTAAATTAATTCCAACGTCAACCAAACGAGTTTTGAGATACAACAAAAGCTATGATTGAAGTTTTTCATTGTATAATCTTAATCTGTGCGTTGAGTGGTAAGTAGTGAGTGTTGTAATATTTTGTAAACGCTAATTGAAATTAGGGCTGTAATTGGTTTCGAAAAGTCCAATCCAATTCAGTCCAAATTCTCGAACTGGATTGGACTTTTACGATCATTGGATCGGACTCGAACACAAATTTCAAAATCCAATTTTTTTCGGACTGGACTTGGACTCAACTCGTTGGAGTCCAAAAGTTCAAATAAGTCCAAATTATATACATTAATTATTTATAATTGGTTATATGTAAAAGTTAAAACACTAAAATGGTAGTTGAATGAACATTACTTGTACTATGTTATTATTATGAGTTTATTTAGTATTATGTTGTCTTTGAAATTGATGAACATTGACCATTCTAAGCTTGTCTAATTTTTAATTAACTACTTTGTAATGTTATATGGTACTTCATATGTAATGCTTTTTAGGCATGTTTGCCATTTTTTTATTATGAGTTTGTTAAGTATTATATATGTTAACAAGTATAATAATTATTATTATTTAATTGCATATAAAGTAGAAAACAAAATATCATTGAAAAATTGGATTGGGTCAGATTGGGTTCGGACTTTAGAAAATTTAATTGGATTGGACTAGATCGGACTCAACCAAATATTGGATCGTACTCGGACTCAAAAAATCAAGTCCAATTATTTTTGGATTGCCATCCAATTTACTGCCCTAATTGAAATCAATACAACAATTACTCCTTTTTTAGGTAGGTTAGTCTTCAAGTGATTTGCTTGAAGGATTTTCCCACCTTCCAAATTTTTTCTCTTTACTATTTTTCTTGCTAATTTCTTACTTCATTAACCACATTTATCAACCAATTGCTTTAACAAAATCAATTGCCAAGACAACACATATAATAGATTTTCAAAGAACCGAACTTTGCGTTTTTTTTTTTGTCAACTTAATACTTGTATCATCATTTGAATTTTAAAAGAAAAATGACGATACAAATCTGGATTAAGCATAAAGTTGTTATTCAAAACACGGAATATTGGAGCGGATTTGGTGGGCTTTTCAGACTTTTTCAGACCGAACCCAAATATTAACGAAAATGCATGAAATATGATCGTTAAAGTTGAAAATTGGGTAGGACTGAAAATATCATGCCCAAAACCCGCAAATTTTTGGGACATGTCGAGCTAGGTTTGATCACTTCTAGAAAAACCTAAAAGACCGACTTTTAAGCCCATCAGATGAGGGTAATATATAAATGGGTAAAATGCAAGTCAAACTAAGAAGAAACAAGATGGATTAAGATGATGATGATGATGATGATGATGATGAAGTAATAAGTAAAGAGGGAGATGAAGTAATTACTCTCACAAATACGAGTAAGGACCTGTTTACATTAACTGAAATCAATTAAACTGAACTGAATGAAACTGAACTGAACTGGATTGAATATTTTATAAGAGAGAAAAATTGGGTTAAGAACTAAACTGAACTGAAAATAAGCTAATGTAAACATGCCCTAACTATTGTCATATTTCGATGATGGGTAACTATTAACCCCCATAAAAGGTAGGGTAATAGTTCCCCTCCATCTTCAGTTTTTCCTCCCAACGATTTCACTTAATCCTCTCCACCATCACTTCATCCTCTATATCAACACCTTTAATCAATTTTCTTCTCATGTACGATTTTTCTCAAGTTGATTTAAACAATGGATAATGAAGCTCTAGAGGTTGGGTGTATCTGGTGATATGGCAATGGATTGCAGCCTAAAACTCCCTAGTCGAATAGAGAGATTTTGCCTACAAGATCGAGGGTATCCCCCAATGCACTGTAATAGGATATCCTAGGGTTGTTAATGAGCCGATCGAAATCAAACTTTGAATATTTTAAGCTCGACTCTTGACGAATATCATCGAATTCAAACCGAGTTTTAGATATTTTGAGCTATAGATTTTAATAATAGATATATCAATATAATCACTTTTTAAAACATATAATAATTGATAGTTATGGTTTTTCTATTTTAGTTAGATTTATCAATAATATACTAATAGTTTTATAATTACCAAGCTAAATAAAAGAATAAAATAAAAAATATTTTGAACTTGTTCGTAAGCTTTCGACCCGAGCATAGATGAGGCTCGGCCCTTTAAAAGTGAAAACTTCGAGCCGGCTCGACTCATTAACACCCCTAAGATATCTACTAATGTCCAAACTCGTGCAATATGATCAATAAGCAAAACACATCAAAATCAAAAGGTTGTTCTCCTGGTCGCTTAAGACAACTATAAGAAACACCATAACGCTCTGATCTTTATATAGTTCATGAGGCCTGAAAAACCAGGTATTTGTTCCTTTCCCAACATCCATGATTTGTACAAGAATAAAACCTTTGACATCACAAAATATTCGAGAAGACAATAATGTTTATTCGCCCAAAAGCATGTTCGAATTTCACTAGTTATTTGTCGGCCTATCATGTATGCGTGTTCTTCTGGCCAGTCTTGAATCCTCCGGTTGAGGGATGATGCAAAATGCCAGGAGAACAGAAACGACAACCATAATTCTTCGGCTCCTCTGCATTCAAGACAAATGACAAACAACGAACAAATTAGATGAACAAAAACACATACAGTACAATGGAGTACAATATATAGTCTAGTAAGTGTACAGAGTTACAGACCTGTTACAGCTTCCTCTGGCCCCAAGCATTCACATATCTCGACCCTAGGAACTCTCGGGCCAAGGGATATAAGTTCCGCAAAGAACATCATCACCGGAGCATCAGGTTTCCCCTTTTCCTTGACCTTAAAGTTCATATGGTGAACACAGGCTCCCTTAATAAGGGCTGACGTACACATTCCAGGATTCTCTAGCACATATTTTATATCCTGAAGTACATAACCAAGTATCAAAATTCAATAACTACCGCTAAGACCTAAGAAAACAAGCAATGGTAATCTAGTTATAGTGAATTGCCAAGCACATAACTATCGCTAAGACATAAGAAAACAAGCCATGGCAATCTATCTAGTTACAATGAATTGTCAAGCACATAACTATAGCTAAGACAGAGGATAATGAGCAATGGCAATCTCGTTACAGTGAATTGTCAAGGACACAACTATTGCTAAGACCTAAGAAAACAAGCAATGGTAATCTAGTTACAGTGAATTGTCAAGAACATAACTATCGCTAAGACAAAAGAAAAGAAGCAATGGTAATCTCGTTACAGTGAATTTTCAAGCACATAACTATCGCTAAATCAGAACAAAAGGAGCAATGGTAATATCTTTACGGTGAATTTTCAAGCACATGACTATAGCTACGATGTAATTAGCGATATCAATGAATATTAATATAAAAAAAAGGTGATATGGTAATCTCTTTAAAGTGAATTCTCAAGCACAAATTTTACAGAAAATATTAATAACTATGAGTAAGACATAATTAAAGATATGAATATGAGACATTGAATTCATTAAAATGAAATGAGCAGAAGCGTAAGTAATGTACCGACTGTTTGTTAAGGAATCGCAGGGCTCTGGTTACATACGGCATTGACAACTTCCAAATTTCTTTAGGTGTGAGTGCAATTCGACGAGGAGCCTTGCTTCTTAACAAGGCTGTGATATGCTTTGCGAAAGACTCGTCACTGCAATTCGACTTCAACAATTCAAACAATCAATCTTCAATCACAGGAAATTGGTTATTAAAGCGGAAATTAAACGACAATACAGTGCAGAATTCGTTTCAGAAGACAATGACGCAAAAACCCTGGATTTCAATCTTCAATTACAGGAATTTGATCAAATTAAAACAATTAAACGATAATACTGTGCAGAATTTGCAACTCGATTCAGAATACAATTACGCAAAAACCCTAGATCTCAAGAAAAACAAGAATAAGAGGGAAAATCAATAATTTTGGTAATTAAAAGGAAAAAGGAGACAAACATTGGAGATTGCTGGGAATTAGTGGTGAATTTAGCAGGCTGGAGTTCGCCGGAACTGCAATTAGACATGAAAGTTCTCGTAATCGAAGAATGATCGCCTGAATCAGATTTAAGGGTTTCACTTTCCGCCATAATTCCGAATGACGAGAGATGGTACGTTTATACTTAGTGTAACCTTACCCCACTTACACAAATGTCTTCAATTAATGAGAGCTAAGCTGTAATTTTAGTTTTAGGGGGAATTTGTTTATGTTTTGGAGGGAAAGTTTTAGTGRTTTGGGGGGAAATTTCCCTCCATTTTGCATCAATTATAGTTTCCCTTCAATTCTAATATTAATTATTTTATTAGTTTAATAAAATTGCTAATTGTATTAGTTTTAGTAAAATTGCAAACTGTATTATTTTTGCATTAACATAAACTGATATTCCGGTGAGTTTTTCCGGCGACCTTTTTTGGTGCACTTTTTTGCTGTTTTTTCAGGCGTCTTTCCTCTCGTGAGTGATTACTCTTTTCAGGAGTCCCTTTTCCGGCATCATTAGATTGACCACCACTTTGGTAAGTACGTAGTTGTAGAAATGAATTGCAATTTCATTTAAAAATAATTGCTAATAGAGATGTTTTATTTTAAATTAATTTCAATTTCATTTTGTCTTTTATGTTTGTATGAATTATTTTGTGGGTTTGAATGATATTGATGTTGTGTTATTAATGGAGCTTGTGGTGTCGCCATTGATGTTGTGTTATTAATGGAGTTCGTCTCTGACATATATATATATATATATATATATATATATATATATATATATATATATATATATATATATATATATATATATATATATATATATATATATATATATATATATATATATATATGTACACATTGTAGAAGACGAATGGTTTATGAAAATATTTCAACTTAAAGGGTCATATATTTATTGAAAGGATCAAATTGTTTTTATAAGTATATTTTTGATTTAGAAACTTTTCCACTAAACTTAGTTTACTAGTTTAATTTCTAGGATCATTTATCTAATTTAGAGGATTAGTGTTCACAAAAATTCCACTATTTGCAGCTTATATGGAAGAAAGTGAGGGAATAGATTTGAACGAGATTTCAATATTTGGTGATGATGAAACACATGAGAACTCAGTATATGAGAATATAGAAGACTTAGGTGTTGAACAAGAAACACCATCAGTTCAAGAAAATTCTAGTAACAAAGATGATGAGTTGACTGAGCCAACTCTAGGCATGTCCTTTGACTCAGGTGAGGAATTTGCAACATTTTGTCATGACTATGCTTATCGTAAGGGATTCACATTATTTTCAAGGACAACTACACTCTTGAAGGAGTATAAGGAGATGGGAATTACTCTTACCAAAACAAATGAACCAATGTATCACATGATGGAAAGGATCAGACTAAGCTATAAGTACGGTGGAAGGAAAAAAAAAGCGAGGGGTCAAGTGTGACAGAGTGCAAAGTATTTGTTGAAAGCAGAATTGAAAATGGGAAAATGATTGTTAAAGGGTCTCATTTGGAGCACAATCACCCACTCGATTTAAAAGATAGTCGAATTATGGTTAATTATCGTTGCGTCGATGTTTCAACCGCACATAAAATATGTGTGAACGACAAAGCTGGTATAACCCTAAACAAGAACTACAATTCCTGCTGGTTGAAAGTGGTTGTCATGAGAATTTACCGTTTAATAAGCAAGACGTAAGGAATGTTGTCAAATGTCAATGTCGTGAGGCTTGAATTCTAGGCGACGCTATTGCTCTAAGCTAGAAAATTATTTCAAGTCACAACAAGAGTACAACACTGAATTTTTCTATGTTATTCAGAGGGACGAAGAAGGCAGGTTGCTTAATGCATTTTGGTCTGACGCAAGGAGTAGAGCGATGTTCAAAGAATTTGGCGATGTGATCACTTTTGACACCACATTTT
>SNQN01000028.1:0-14560 GCA_008642245.1 Bassia scoparia | reverse complement strand
GTACACGTGCAATTTCATGGGTATAATATGATGTTATTGGACTCTTTCCCCGGTCTCCATTTCATTTTAGGAAAAAGTCAAATATACATTAATCTAGAAGAGTGGGGGTCCAGATTGTATCACGACTCTCCTCTAATTTCTTGTAGATCTTTTAATCGCCTTTGTTACTTGTAATCTTCTTATCTCTTTTTATAATGATAACTATAATTTTTTTTCGTGTTAAGAGAGCCTCAAGGGCGGGCGTGAGAATCGATCACAGGATCTCCTGGAACCGGAAGGAAAGCTTAAATCACTTGAGCTATCCCTCACTCTCATAATGATAAATATAATGAAAATACTCATCATAATAATAAACAATAATACAGAGTAATAATAATAATAATAACTCATTTGTAAATTCAAGAGGATGTGGGTTTAGCTTGGTGGAAGCTACCACCTTCCCTGGCATTGCCCAAGGTTCGAGCCTCACCCCGACATTAGGTGTACGGATTTTATATCCGGTTTTTAGAGTCTTTTTATTATTTATTTTTGTTGTTTTGAGTTAGTTTTGTCTTTGTTTTGAGTCTTTTTCCTCATTTCTTTCTCTAACCCTCTAACGATCGCTTTTAGCGTTTTTGCCACATTTTCTCTTCTGTTTTGATTGGTTATTCAAGCACTCATTTGATGAGCATTGTTAGGAGTTTTTTTGACACACTTAAGATTGTTCGAGGCTTGGGATTATGATTCGTGTCACCTTTGGTGAAGTTTTGGAGTGTTTTGGGCACTTACGGATGTGTTAGACAACTTCAATTGAGCATAACTTTCGGCACACTTATCATTTTGATATGATTCTACTTAGAGGTGAAAGTCCGTCTCGATAGCTTCGAAACGACATATMCCCGATTCCGACGTAAAATGAAGAAGTTATGGCCGTTTCTTTTCCTGATCGCAGTCCAGTAGCGCCCAGTACTCTGCTTCGGATTGCTTTCGCGGGTTTTCTATTTTTGCTTTTGTTTTTACCTTTTCTTTTCTTGCTTTTGGCTGATTGTATTTCCACTTGTTGGGACTTTGGAGCCAGTCATCTTTCATTCTTGTAAATACACTTTTGCTTTTATTTTCTCTCTCTTAGTTTAGCAAGTAGCTTTCAAGTTCTTCATTACTATTCATCATCTTCTCCAAATTAATTTTGCACTTTGAAGCTTGTAAGCTTGGAATTCTTGCACCAAATTTTATATTCAAGCTCTAGTAACTATTCTCTATATCTTGCACTTTTTTAATTTCATTTTGGTTAAGTATTTCATGAATTGCATTTTTTGGGTTTTTATGAGATTTTCTTAGTTTTACCTARAACTTTAGATCTTGTTGTTTAGCTTGTGAAATATGGATGTTATTATGTTTTTAAGCATGTGCGAGTAGTTTATTAGCTAGGGTTGGGTGAAACCCTCAATTCACCATGTAATCACCATGCTTGCTTGAGATTTTCGTTGGATGTTTGGTCTCTATGACTTGTGAAGTTTGGAGGTGCAATTGCTAATTACCATGTTTAGCTGCCATGGTAGTTTTTCTAGGGACCCTTAGACGAAGGGACGAGAGTTGAACTCTTTCGGTGTACTCCTCCTAACTATTTAGATGAAGGAACCATGAAATAGGGTCAGATTCTAGGGATGTTATACTAGCTTTCGTGAATTATGTGCTTAAAACGAGCTTGTGAACCAAGCCATGAAAAAGTCTTGAATTCCGTGAGGTTCCCCTATGCTAGCTTGAGAGAGGGTAGGACCTTTTGAAGTCTCCCCTTGTCGGTTAAACCGTGCTAGAATGTCTTGTTGTTTGCGTTTGGTGTACAATGTGTGTCTTGTGTGGTGAACCCCCAATCCTAGTGCCTTTAATTTGTTTGTTTTTCATGTTGATAGTGTTTGTGACCACACTCTTACACTTGTCATGGCTTAGCTTGTTGCTTCTCGCTAATAGTCAAGTACTTAACACGTTTTTTCGTGGGTTCGACCCTTACTTGCCCTTAGCTCAGTAGCATAGTGAGACCGAGTTAGGTTTACTTTGTAGCCCCACGACATGCTATCAGTATTATCTCTCGTCTCCCACTGCACAGTTCTCGAGATAAGATATGTGCAGGGTTTGAAAGTGAAGTTATAATGTTTTGTTGTTCCAGCTAATTTCTTTGGTTGGAAACGATGATAATGTGTCAGTTTTACATGGTATACAATTTATTTTTTTTTTAGTTTTCATAATAATATAGTAGGGGTTTTTTGAGATTTAAAATTGGGTTTTGGAGGGAAAGTTATATGAGAAAAGTTATTTTGGATGGAAGATTATGATGAGGTGGGTAGTTGTAAGAGTAGGATTTTTTAATAATATAGATTAACAAATGGGGACATTTAATTTATGTATGTTTGCAATTGTAAGCTTGTAACATCCTTTATTTTGGTTACAGATAAATGTTGCATTCAAAAAAATATATATAAAGTACCCTATATATCCTATATTCAATCATTAGAGTTGATATAACCATGTCATATTATATACTAGTTTAGAACCCGTGCGGTGCACGGTATTTATTAATTCAGTACATACAATAATTTCTACCGAACGGTGCTTGTATAAGCGTATAATTCTTATTTTGACTGTCATGTTTCTTTTTCAAAAGAATTATTTGTTCAATATAGAGGTGATCATGGGTCAGCACGGGCGGGGCTTGCATATGAAATTTGGCCCATTAATCGGGCCGGGCCAGGCGGGGCTTGAGTTCGCCCTAAAATTGATGCCCAAAGCCCGAAAAATTTAAAGCGGGCTTAGCAGGCTTTTCGGCTTCTCGAGCCGACCCAATTTTAATTAAATTGCGTGATTTTTTATGGCCAAAGCTCGCACAAAAAAATAGAAATCGCCCCGGTCGGGCTAGCGGCGGGCTCACTTTGATAAGCTCTAGTCAATGTAATTGTCTTAGCACTCTTCAATCATGTATAACTTGAAATTGTTTCTTGCATTGTGCTTAGAAGAATGATAGATTGTATTTGTTACGTCAAATCCATTTTTCTAGGTTAAGCTTATCTGATTTTTTTATTATTGACAATATAGATGTAGATAAAAACGAATATTTAAATTTGATTTTATAAATAAATGAAAATACAATATTGTATTGGAAACACATTTTTCTCTAGTTTATCTCGTAGTTTCAAGAGATTTATCCACAGATTAATTTGTATTTACATTTAACGATGATGTTATTTTAATTTAATAATAGTTTTAGCTAGCTTATCTGTTTTTTTTATTTAATTTAAGTGTTTTTTAAATTTAATTTTGTATTTAAAATTTAGCAATGGTAGATAATCTTGTACGGAGTACTTATAATTTAATTAAAGAGTCTTTTTAAATCTGATTTAGCGGAGTAGTATTTAATTTTAGTGTTTTCTAATTTAAGTGTTTTTTTTTGATTTTGTACTGTAATTCAAATTCGGTGTAGATAATTTAATAATTTTACTTTAAGAGTTTTTTAAAATTTAAATTGGTATGTAGATTATTCTTTGGTATTTTTAAATTTGTTGTGTTTTTTTTGGTGAACAAATATTCGATGTGAGTTTTTGACACATATGATAGGATGTTGTTGTAATCAATGCATGAACTTACTTCTATTTTATATATAGTTATTAATATAATATAGATGTAGATTTTTTTACTGTAGAAGATTTTGGTAATTTTAATATGAAATATAATATTTTACATTTTAAAATTTCAAAATTTTATTCTTTTAATGTAGATTTTTTATTTTTAAATCAAACATTAGTATATAATTTTGTGTAAAATTGTTACATGAATGTAGGATTTTGTATACTCTAGAATGTTTTTTTTTATAATGAAATGTAATTTAATTTAAAATCTAATTGATTTAATTTTTTAATGTACTCCGTATGTATTATTTTTTAATCCATTTTTAGTACCTCCGTATATAAAAATTTTTGAAATGTACGTGCATAAGTTTTTCTAGAAGATTTTTTTTAAAATAAATAAATAAATGATATTTAAGGTGTTTTTTATTAAAAAAATTGTAATGTATTTAAAAATTTAAATGTCATAGTTTATTTAATTTAATTGAAGTTTTTTTTCAAAAATAATTAATGAGCTGCTGACATCATTCGTTGGCGTGTGTGAGGTTGCACGTGGACAGGATGATGTCATCATTGCATCTCATCATCTGTGTTTAGGTATATAGTTATAGATTATGATATCTACAATTCGAAACTCGACATGAAGATAAACATTAAATGGTGTATTATGAATGAACTTGTTTTGTTTAATGGTTATCAAAAATATTATAGCCAAACATATAGTGTCTATCTCATACCGAGTTCGAATTTGTTGGTGTGTCATTGTCACATTTTTACATATATACAAGTTTGAAAATTGAGTTAAATCGTGTAGTATCACATACAACTGTTTATTTACTTAAAGTAAGTTTAACTCATCCAATGTGTACGAAAATGGATTAACACCTCCAAATCCGCTAAACACATTAATAACGGATCGAATACCCATTCATTTTTGTGGGAGTTGATGAGTTGATTAATTTAACTCACTTGATTCATCATTAAATTATACCGTGCCTTGTATAAAATAAATCATCTTCGCTTGGACGGTTGTTTAAAAAGTGGATTCGAAAACAGATAAATATTCAACAACTTTATATCAGTTAATAAAAAAAATAGTTGTACTTAATACCCGCCCTTTATATAAACCCTTAACTCATTTATGGTTCGTTTATTAAACTTAATTAGAAACTGAAAAAAAAAACGCATTTACAGTGAACCCTGATCAATTTCTATTTATCCAACGGCAGATCCAAGATTTTATATACAAAGTATATCTAGTGTAAGGCAAACTAAAATAAAATTTGTAGTGAAATTTAATTAAAAAAAACAAATTATTATGTTAAGCTGTATTAATTAGTACATAATATCAATTTTCAATATGTACGAATGGTTTAAGGTTTAACCTCAGCTGCATCAAATCACAAAAAATAGATATTAGATATTATGTCAAATGAAGTATCAACTAAAAAAACTTACAAATTATTGTACTCCGTATATAAAATTGTAATGTACCTTTTTATTATTTACTATACAAATTATTGTACTCCTTATATCATATTCGATCTACCATTTAATTAAACTGTAATGTAATCTAATACTTAAGAATTTAAGATTGGATAAGATGCTAATCTATTACTTGCTAAAGTCTTTTTTGATCGACTTGTATGAAAGTTTCCAACCATTAGATAGAACTTATAATAATGCAATGGTTAAACTATTATACACTAATGGTTGAATCGAAAGTCACTACCAATTGATTATGATAGTAAATAGATTTTGTTTGGATACACTAATGGTTGTATCACCACATCGTGGAGACAATCACTACTACAAAAATGACATAAGAGACCGGTTGAAAACCCCCAAAGAGACCTCCAAACAACCGGTTTATACCTGGGAGGTCTCTTTGGGTAAGAGACCGGTTTATTTTGGGCGTCTCTTAAGTTCATCTAAGAGACCGGTTGGCCTAAAAAACCGGTCTCTTTAGCGTCCAATATAAGAGACCGCTTCTGACAGATCACCGGTCTCTTAGCTATATTTTGTATTAATTATTTTAAAGTTAAAGAGACCGGTTTTAGGTCAGCACCGGTCTCTTAGGTGTTTTTTCAAATTTAAAAAAAATACATCGAGATGTGGGAAATATCCCACATCTCGATGTACTTTTACACATGCATGAATCAATAATTCTGATTTGTAATCAATTTCTTAAAATGAAATAACCAAAAAGGCAAAAATTATTACAATTCAAAAATCCAAACTCCAATTTGTATGAAAATATCAAAGTTTAARAAATACAGATACTGATATACACAATGCATCATRTCCAAGAGGCTACAACTTGATTAACCTGATCGGGACGGATTCGAAAGAATCAAAGTAAGATCCATCCAACAAATTTACGTTCCACAAATGTTAATTAACATGGTTTGGTTCAAACTAAGCACTATATGTGTTAATTCTGCTGTGAGTGAATGGAAGTTGTTTGAGCTCATTATTTGAAACATGTACTTCATAAATCACTGTATGCTAATACTGTCATTTTTGTTGAATATGGACCTTTGAAAAGTTACGATGTGAAAAAWTATATTTTGTGTACCCTATATTGGAAAATTTTGGCTTTCTACAAGGGTATCAAAGATATGAACAATAAACGAAAACCTTCGAAGCATGTAATAATTTTTCTAAATAAAAGCGATATTTCGACTCTACAAAAGTCCGAGTATCACAAAATTTGTTGTTGTGATACAATGAAGAACAAGGATTATCACGCTTTAAATGATAAACCTTCAATGTGATTTAGTATTTTGAGAGTATAGTTAGGATATGGAAATATTAGATGTTAAGCGTGAGTATTATATATACATGAGTTGCTAGSTAAGATAATAATAGTTGTACTTGTACATGAGTATGCTAGCTAGGAAACAATTGACACTAGAAATATTGTGGTGCTGATTCTAGCTTATAGCAATGTCACTGAATGGAAGTTGTTTGAGCTGATTATGTAAATTATATATGTCATCGTTTTTCATCCACCAATACAAACGTTCCGCCGTCCAATTCCACAAAGGTTAACTTAGAAAAACTGTATAGTCATTTATTTATCACGGCATCTAACCATCATTAATTTTATTCTTTGTATTTAAAAACCTCCTTGGTGGTTAGTTTCGTAATTTAGTGATGTAAAAGTTTGACTAAAATTCTTCTCCCAACACGTGTATCTGCCTTCTCTCTTGTTTTCTGTTCTTCCTTCTTCTTCTTTAGATATTTCCATTTTCCAGAGAGCGTTTTCAGGAGAGAGTTCGCTTAAGATATTTGCATTTTTCAGATAGCGCTTTCAGGAGAGGGTTCGTCGAAGAAAATTTTCAATTCTTCCTCACATTCAAATAATTTCCAGGTATGTTACAAATCATAAACTTCAGTGATAATTGCAGTAGCTAGATTAGAATTTGTAGTAGAATGTGATAGAAATGTAAGAGTGAAAGAGAGAATGAGAGTAAAGGAATGAGATTTCTGTATTATTATTGTGAAATGAATTAATATGTACAGTACAATAGTGAGGTATATATAACCTCGTACAATCCAACACAAACCAAAATAACAACCTTCATAAATATTCTAACAAACTTAATGAGTGTTTGTTAGAGAAGGGTGAGCTGTCAGATTTGTCACGTGATAAGCACAAGCATCACCAATACCCCCCCCCCCCAAGCTAGGCAGTGTAGAAGACATGTCTAGCTTGTCCTGTAATTCCTGAAGCAGACCTTCCATGATTTTCTCCCTAGTAAAATGACAATCCAAGTCAATGTGCTTGGTTCTTTCATGGAATACAAGGTTCTTGGCTATGTGTAAAGCACTTTGATTGTCACAATGTAAAGTGACAGGTTTGAGACCTTCCACTCCAAGTTCTCTAAGGAGTCTAACCAGAACCATACTTGCACTTGCTGCAAGGCAGTCTTACTTCTGTACTCGAGCCTCTGTCTGAGGAACTTTGAAACTAAATCCTGCTTTTTTACTTTTCCACTAAGAGACTTGTGCAGATGTCAGAGACATAGTGATCCTGTGATGGATCTCTAAGTAAGTCAACTACAAGCACGCAGAGGTGCCATCATTTCAGTAAAAGCGTTGTAGAAAGGTTGATCAGTTTAGCGTTTAAGTGTGAATTCGGTTGTTACCATTAATGGTGGCAAGAAACATAATGCGGTACCATGATCCATAACATCTGAAACATGTTGTTTCGGTATGTTAGTATGGAAGGAATTTACTCAAAGTCTGAACACTATAGGATATAACTTGGCCTAGTGTTGGTACATGAAAAGTGTTAACTTTGACCAACCAAAGACCGTATATCTTGGTGGCATATGCATATCAAATTTTGGCAGATTGCCATTCTGAAGAACAGGGACTACGGGTAAAATAGTAATAGACAGATTGGTTGTGACAATGTCTTAGAGCAAGGTGAGATGGCTTTCTTCTAGACGATTTCCCTTAGTAATTCTTTTGCTGAGTGAGGGTTATCCCTCGCAATCACATTTATCTGCACTTCAAAATCCCAAAAGAATAATGCAGCAATCCCCAAAACCTCCTGATACCTAAAACTATTAATCCAATTGAACCTTCATGGATTGTAATCCCTTTCAAGATCATGGCCAGTGAGGAATCCATATCATTCAACATTAACCCCCCATGGGCATGGGCAAATTTCATATGTGGAATGATCTTTCTCGTCCCTAGATGATATTAACTGATTAAAGAGTGGAATATATCATTCCTGGATTTGAATAAAACCCTGGGAACTCTGTAGTTCAACAGACCAACTTTGCAAACATTGTCTACTAAGCGCTATCTTTTAAACCCATACTTGTTGTGATTCATTATCATACCTCCCATGAACAGTCAATATGAGATCTAACTTTCTCTTCGCTTTCCCTATTCCATTATCGTCTATGGAGGTAGTCTGGTATTACTTGTGTAGACGATTATCTCATCCAGTACTTGCCTATACCATATCTTACATATGCTTCACTAAAGAACAATTTGAAGAGCAGTCCTATTTTCAACACCAGAGTCATCTATGTATCTTGATGTAAGTTGCATGGAATTTATTCAGCTACGTTTGGATACCGATTATATCCCCATTCCTATACTAGCCAGCAAAAGCCATTAGGACTCATTTCACCACTGGCCACTTCTAACTTGCAACTTCTATTTGTTTGTTCCTGCCTACCTGAATGCAGAGATATATAAGTTGACATTGAAATTTGGCTTATTGGGAGGGTTCATGTCTGATCAGAAACATTACTCTTGATGACTTGCTTAAAACCATCATGTAATCAGGAACATAATAATTCTTTGATCTTGCTGAGATTTTAGCTGTCTTTGTGCAACCCCACAAGTACAATTCATGCAAACACACATGGCTATGGGATCATAAAGATCAATTTCATCCCAAATAGCCCTGATCTTCGTAATGAAAGAAGCAACGGATTCATTCTGATCTAGCTTAATATCCAACAATTCTTGCCTCAATTGGTACAACTTTGTTATAGAAGGTTGTCCATATCTGTRTTCAAGGTCTTTCCAAACCTCTAGCTCTTGCAGTTCTAAAAAACCGCACACTTTTTGCTATAGTCTTATCCAAGGAAGACAACAACCAATTTAGCGCAAGATCATTACACCTACCCCGATGTTCATAAAGAGGGTCTGTAACAGTTGGTGCAGGCAAAGAACCATCTATGAAATGCAACTTATTCTTTGGATTAAGAACCAACATTATGGATCTTTTCCAATCAGCATAACCAGACCCATCAAAGACATCATTGACCAATTTATTTGTCACAGTATCAGAAGGGTGAATGAACACACCTCCATACAAGGTGGAGGGATGTGGTTGATTTTGGTTTGGGGTATTTTCAGGTGGTGRATTTGTACGTGGTGGTGTATTTGGCATTTTCAATGAAAAATTGTGCAAACAAAGTATTTGATCAGAAAAGAAGACAAGATGATCAAACAGCATAATGTACTATACAAACGACAGGCTAATGCAAAAATCAATTGAATCAGAAAGAAACAGGCAATTCAATTGAAAAATAGGTAAAGTAAGGAAGAGTAATCAAATGTAATCATCAAAGAAGTATGCACAAATGGCGAATTCAATCATACCAATCATCAACGCAAAAATCAAGATTTCTTTCACAATCATGTAGTAAACAATGGCAAGATACATGGCTGAGTTGTAAGAAATGAGGACGAAAAACACTTACGAAAAATTCGAGAAAGAAAAGACCAACAGAAGCTTCATCAATGGCGGAAAGCTTCGCAAAATAAAGAAGAAGAAGAACTTTCAATCACTAGACATCAACGGATCGCACGATACTTTGCTCTGATACCATGTTACAAATCATAAACTTCAGTGATAATTGCAATAGCTAGATTAGAATTTGCAGTAGAATGTGATTGAAATGTAAGAGATAAAGAGAGAATGAGAATGAAGGAATGAGATTTCMGTATTTTATTGTGAAATGAATGAATATGTACAGTACAATAGTGAGTTATATATAACCTCGTACAATCCAACATAGAAACCAAAATAACAACCTTCATAAATATTCTAACAAACTTAGTGAGTGTTTGTTAGAGAAGGGTGAGTTGTAGGATTTGTCACGTGAGAAGCACAAGCATCACCAATAAGGTATTAGATCCTAATTTAATCTAATTTGAAAACAGTCGAACATATTTTTTGCATTCTTGTTCAGAATGAACATATTCTTTACTATTCATATTGTAGACGTGGTTTATTGACTATGTATATGCTGCATTTTTCAATGCTACTTTGGCTGCCATTATTGTGCTTTGTTGTTGTTTTATTTCTCAAACACATGTTGATGAGTTTATTGATGTTATTGAAATCTCTTTTTTTATTATTATTCATTGGCTTTTTATGAAAATAGGGTTTTACTGTCTGTCACAAAAGTAATTTTGTAGTTTGCATTAGGGTATAATTAGCGTATATATACAAGAGATTAGGGCTCACTAACTAGGCCCGTTAACTACATAATTATACAATCAATATAGACCCTAACACCGTACCCCCCCCCCCAAGTTGGAGAATGCAAATCACAAATGCCCAACTTGCCAAGTAAATATAAGAATTGGCCTTTACTCAAAACCTTGGTGAATATATCWGCTAATTGATCCGTCGACATCACATACGACAGATTAATAGTACCATCTTGAATCGCATCACGGACATAGTAGCAATAGACCTCAATGTGTTTAGTGCGTTAATGAAAGACCGGATTTCACGCAATATATATACAATCCAGATTGACTATCACAAAACAAACTCAACGCGCGAGGATGCGAGACCCCCAAACTAAGAAGAAGAGCCTGCAACCACTTCAACTTATCAGTGACTTTAGATATTGAACGAAATTCAGCCTCGATAGAYGACTTAGCCACAGTGTCCTACTCCTTAGTTTTCAAAGAAATAGTAGACGCACCAAGAAAGACCAACCAACCAGAAATAGAACGTCTCGTCAAAGGACAACTAGCCATATCAGAGTCACACCAACTTGTAATATGTAGATTATACTCAGAGCTCAAAATTGATTATCTGCTCAACCCACCCCGACATCCCTTTCACAGTAACGCACCGTACGAAGGCAACCTCCCAATGGTCCTGACGCGGTTGTTGCATAAATTCTGATAAGATATGAACCACATAAGTCAAATTAGTCTCGTGAAAGATAAATAGATCTAACGACCCACAAGACGACGATACGTTTCAGGATCAGAAATAAGAGGGGCTCTGATTGAGCAGAGTATGATTTAGCTCAATTGCAGTACCTGCAGAACGTGCCCCTAGCAAACCAGACTCTAACAATAAATACAAGATTATATTTCCGTTAACATTAAAAGATGCCCTCCGGACTACACGCAACCTCAATACCAAGGAATTATTTCAACAAATCCAAATCTTTCATATGAAATGAAATAGTCACTGAGGTATGACTTGAACGAGGAAATAGCAGAGAATATGGAATATTGCCAGAGACTATCAAATCATCAACATACATCAGAACACTAAGTTGGACAACGCCAGATTGCAGAGTAAAAAGAGAGTAATCAGAGTATGATTGTATGAAACCATACCTTTTCAGAGAGTAAGCCAACTTAGAGAACCAATAACGATGGGCTTGTCTTAACCCATACAAGGATTTTTGAAGACGACAAACCATCCCAGATTGAGAACCATGAAACCAGGCGGAGCATTCATATAAACCTCCTCATCAAGATCACCGTCTTGCCCAATCGCACCACTTGTAGAAAATAAAATTAATAAAATTTATGTTTTAAATTACCTTAATAAATTAAACAATAAAATAAAAAATTTAAAAATCAATTTTTTTAGCTAATTTTTAATCTTTTGGTTAATTATTTGTGCAAGTATCTAAAATTTTAACTAGTGCATAAATATTTTAATGTTGTTTCCGGGGTGGGAATTTGATGTGTTGTGTGAGGAAAGTGACCCGAGGATTTAGTGTAGATGAATACCCAAATGAATGGTGGGGTGGTGATGATTTTTTATGTTGACCTAATTAATGGCCTAGTGGGGTGGGGATGATGATGAAATTTAGACCCATTGTAAGGACGAGGATGAAAAATTGAGGTGGGGATGGACAAAAAAACAGGAAAAATCCTTCCCCGTCCCGCTCCAATATTGCATCCCTAGATTTATCCATTCGAGTTTTAAAATAAAATAAAATAAAATAATTAATTAGGGAGTCCCCATCTACAAATATTATTAAAAGGCGTGTCAAACAACGTAGGCACGCCACGTAGACTCCACTTGAGGTAAAATCATGACAAGTGTCAATATGTCACATGTTTTCATGTAATTTTATTTACAATAATCTTATAATAAAACTTTTCAATTTCTTTAAAATATTTATCATTTTCTATTTTTTTTCCCCTCTATCTTTTCGTTTCCTTATTTTATTTTCACCATTTAACTCATTTTTTCTATTTAAGATCCGGAATATACAAACATCTATAATCAATAATAATAATAATAATAATGATGATGATGATGATGATGATGATGATGATGATGATGATGATGATGATGATGATGATGATAGTTAGAATGTTTTTTCATTTATAATGTATAATTTTCATGGTCAAAATATACTATTGAATACGTCCTCCATTTTACTAATTAACGCATCGTTGAAGATATGCGCGATAATATATGCAATCAAATAATAATATGTAGGAGAGAAAAATAAACATAATCACATGCAATTACAAAATCCAGTGGAGAGGTACTTTATATTATTTTATTATGTTCATAGGGATAATAAATTAAAGTAAATTTACGTTGAGATCACATTATTCTAAATTGGGTAATGGTGAATAATGTATATTGCAAATTCTTTTTTTAAAAAATATGAGTATAAAAAAGAGAGGATGTATAACATATTTCAAACTTAATTGCATAATATTTTGATTTTGGCTCAATCGATCATTTGCCTTGATTCACTACCAAATAAATACATCATTTTTTAACTTGGGTCACGTGGCCTAGATTGAGAAATTTAAAAGTACTGCAATATTCAATTATATTAATAACAACAACCAGCATAGAATATATTTTTATAAGTATTAAGTTTGAAACTTCATTCAAAATACTACGATAAAAAAATTTCATATTTTATGAAGTTTCTCAACTTACTTAACTAATTGTATAATCATAATTTCATTATATCGGTTCTTATACATTATCACTTGTATCAAAAATGGTGAATCAATTAATAGATAAAATATGAGTAACATTTTTTCCCTTTTTTTCAATAAAAAATTAAATTTAATAAAAAGAAATTGGGCGGAATTGATGTCACGTGTCATCTTCCCTCTTTCCCAATTATTTTTACCTCTTTCTCCTTTTTTTATATTTTTCTACAATCTACAAATATTATTAATTAAAAGGTGTGCCAAACAACGTAGGCACGCCACGTGGACTCCACTTGAAATAAAATCATGACAAGTGTCAATATGTCATATGTCTTCATGTAATTATATTTACAATAATCTTATAGTAAAACTTTTCAATTTCTTTAAAATATTTATCGTTTTCTACTTTTTTTCACCTTTATCTTTTTGTAATTATATTTTTCCCCTAAAAAAAATGTTTGGTAAATGGTTTGTTGGTTGGCTGAAAAGCCAAAGCCAAAGCTACTTAGAGTAGCTTTTCATGTTGGCTTTTGGCTTGTCAAATTTAAAATTACATTTTTACCCTTAATTTACCTACAATTAATAATTAATAATTAATAATGCATAATTAATAATTAATAATCCCTCTGTTCCATGAAGATCCTTCCAGATACTATTCATATGCTTCCCAATGTATGTTTTGTATCGCTTATATCTTTAGTTACACATTTGAGAAAATTATAACTATCGAATATTAATAATCTATTTATTAATACGAATCAAACAAGACCCCACATGACTATATTTATAACTATACATTGATAATTATTTACAAGATTCTCTTCACTTGTGAATAGTAGAATAAACGGGTGTGACATGAACTTCATAGAACAGAAGGAATAATTAATAATTAATAATTAGTAATTAATAATTACTAATTAAGAATTCATAATTCATAATCAATAATTAGCAATAAATAATTAATCATAATAATTAATACTCCATAATTTATAATTAATATTTTAATTAATAATTAATATAATAATTAATAATTTGATAATTAATAATTAATAATAATTAATATATATAATTAATTAATAACCAATAATTACAATAAATAATTAAATTTACTACGGAGTAATTAATATTTAATAATTAGTAATTAATAATTAATAAAAATAATTAATTATTAATTATTAATAAGTAATCATTTTTTTAATTATAAGTTATAATTAATGTGAAATAAGAAAGAGTATTAGTGGAATATATTATTG
>SNQN01000027.1:283909-302596 GCA_008642245.1 Bassia scoparia | reverse complement strand
GATGGAGAAGGGGGATCTCTGTTGATGATTGCACATGGTAACTTCTTTGGTTCATGTAGCCATTTTCACTTATATGGTTAAGGCTTTGATTTGATCGATTGATCAACATCAATGTTGGAGAAGTAGATCTAGTGACATTGGGAATATTTTTYCCGTGAGCTATATAGRCATGATAGTAACTAGTAAAGCAATATGATGTATGATTGCATAGAGTGTAGTAAGACTTTCATCTGCTGATCTGCACCTAGTTAACTTTAGCTATGTTTAGTTCAACTTATATTGAAGCATTCTAGTGCTTATTTTAAAAAATTTAGATGAGACCAAAAAATTTCAAATTAGATAAGATAAGAAAAATTCATATCAGATTAGAATATACTAATAACAAAAAAGAATTACCATTAGATCAAATCATAAAAAACTCAGATCAAAATTATTCAGATGAACTARACATAGGTTACAAGCGCAGGTTAGAGTCAAAAGACCAAAAACATGAAATGAGTCAAGTGACATTTTCAAAGGCAAAAATGATATGCTTGAACCTGAGTTTTGGGGTTGTGTATCAGTAGTAGTCTTTTCTACTTTGTTCATGGGGTTTCTATTAGCCARTTTTATTATTGTATTGAGTTAGTTTTTYGCAATTAGAACTGATCCACTTTAATTTCTATTCTATTAGTACATAAGAACAGTATCAATTCTTAGCTGAATCAGTGTTTGCAGTGCTTTAAATGATGGRTCTTAATYGGATAAATGATGTCTGTACTCAGTGGTCSACGAAATTGTGTGGGTGTTCGTTAAATCGTTACTTCATTGTAGTTGTTTGGGATACCAATATTTCATGGAAGTTGTGGAGAGACAGTTTGATGGCTCAACTTATTTAACCTGGAYAACAAGGATAGAGCAACTTTGGTGGAGCAAATATAAAATTTTGACATGTTAATTTTAGTGATATAGTGAAAAAGGCTCAGTTGATGACTTGATGGTGTTGGTTCAGGACTTGGTAAGAGGCTTTTGTAGTTTTGTTAGCTTTCTTTAAGGTTTTAATGTATATTGATATTTTGGGGATAAAATGAAGTGTTGAGTTTGGTTACTTTGGCAAAAGATGTAGATGACTTGTGCTACATCCATACAAGTTCGTGACATACATCAGGCACAACATAAAAGGGAATTTTGATTCGTTCAAGCTAATTCTTTTAGAAAGGCCTGATGACTTCAGAAGAGGTAGTTATAGTGAGAATATGGGAATCTATGGTAACCKTTAATGAYGTGCTGTGAGAAGGGAAAATTCATTTCAATTCACGACAATACTTTTTGTAATGAAAGATCATTTAATTTCTTTTCTCTGTCCAGTTTTATAACATGGTTCAATTGCTAGATGACCAAAGACAGTTTAATAGGAGAAATAAATATAGGACTACTGCGTTTTCATATCAAGTCTCTCTTGATGTAAGGAACAAAATTATCCAATAGTACTGATTAGTTGCAAAGTATATATAACTCCTGCGGCTCCTTTAAGTGCAAATAGTTAATGTGAGATTGTTCACTGTTAATGCATAATAAATCTAGTGTCGTTAGAAAGGTATTAGCCATTGTGGTGGAAGCCGTTCATGGAATTAGGGTTGACATTGGTATTTTTGCTGTGTGTTGCACAGAGATTATAGAAACAATTTGGGTGGATTAAAGGGAAAAGGGGAAATGTTTACAAGGCAGATTGGATTTTGATTATTTTGCTAAGTACACTGGCTGACTGGCAGTCTGGCACCAGCTTCTACCATATGGAATCGTGGCGTTTGATAAACATGGGAGCAACAGTCTTATAGCAGTGCTTGTTTCACTTAACATAGTTTCTAAAGCCAGCAAAATATGCTATAATTTGTGGCAGGCTGTTCTTATCAAGATCAAAAATCATGCAGCAAAGTTCATTGTAGTTTTTGTTGGAAATGCAATACTATGTTGCTGTCTCATGAATTTCCCATGTTGAAAAATGATTCCTGTCTACTGTTTAGAACAGCTTCAAAAATTACAATTCAATGTTAATATATGGTATTGGGCTGTGTGATCTCATGTGTAGTGCAATCAAAACCATCGATTGTATGATAGAGATATATGTCTAACAATTTCTCTACACGTAGTGGTGAACTGATGATGGATCCGACTTTTTATTGCAATGCTTTGGAGATACTGCTTCTGTGACGATTCTTTGCTATGATGACTGAGACAGGGCTACGATGGCCTTGGTCTAGAAGAGGAATTTTACGTGGCTTTCATTGTATTGTTATCTCCTTGTAATAGATTATTGCTTGTTGTTGTTGTTGAGATGGGGGCAGTGAATCATGGCAGGGTTCTCATTAAATATTGTGAGATTCCTCAATGTTTATTTTATTAATTAATGTTCTAGGTGTTACATTGGAAAAGTAAGATCTTAAAATAGTGAAGGACAGATTATGTCAAGAACCCTTGTCAATTGACTTCTCTTTTATCTATTAGGAGTAATGAAGTTTTATTCCAAGGATTGCAATGAATAATGTTTTTGTATTTTGTGGTATCTTGTACTTAGTAAGCTCCTGCTTATCAGTAAATTGCTATTTTTTTTGGCAAAATATAGAAGTCTAAAATGTTCATGTCATGTGTTTTCTGTTGTGTAGGGTGGATATATACTCTTCCAAGTCATTTATCACCTGGAGCTAGAGATCTGATCCCAAGGATGCTTGTGGTTGATCCAATGAAGAGGATCACAATTCCAGAGAGATCCGTCAGCACACATGTTTCAAGCTCATCTTCCACGTTATTTTAGCTGTGCCACCACCAGATACAATGCAACAGGCAAAGAAGGTATGAATCTTTCTGCTAGAATATTGTATCATGTAGGCTTTTGTGATAAAAGTGTTTGCTGGAGTTCTGGGTTTCAGTAAGTCTGCCTTGTTATTATGAATTGTATCTCGGTCTGTAATCTGTATAGTGTTGAAGTGCCCGTCCATGACTATCTGTTGCATATATTTTTGTTGGATTTATCATTTTTAATATTTTTTGTAGGAAATAATAATGCCATTTGAAACATTTTAAGGAACTTCACAATAATCATGTTTTGCACCTTGTGCATAGTGCATTGTTGCTCTTTGATCTTACCATGTGGCCAAACTATAAATCAACCGTTTGTTTCTGACAGATTGATGAAGAGATACTCCAGGAAGTTGTTAGGATGGGGTACGACAGGAACCAGCTAATTGAGTCTCTCCGCAACAGACTCCAGAATGAGGTCCTCATAAGTTTGCAATTTTTTATATTTAGTCTGATCTTACATGTTGAAATCTTGAAACACAGGAATTCATTTGAATTTGTTGCATACAACTGTAGGAACTGTTGCATACTATTTGCTCTTTGATAATCGCTTCCGAGCTTCAAGTGGCTATCTTGGGGCTGAGTTTCAAGAAACTATGGTGCGTTTTTTTTAAAGTTTGTTTTTTGAACTCGGTATAGCCATTTACAAGACTTGCAGCAAAGTAAGAGAATAAGTCTTTGGATAGGATTCTGCAAACTAGTTGTTTCCTTCGGTTGACAAATTGGTGCTGTTTTACTAATCTGATTAATGCTCCTTAGCAAATTTGGCCGTGCCTTGATTAAGTTTAAGAATAACTTTTAGTTATATGGCAAAAGGGAATGTGGTTACCGTTTTCACATATATTTTACATTTCTTTCCAGGAGAACAAATTAAGCCGCATGCTTCCAAATGAAGTTACTTCTCCAGCTTCTGGGCATCAATACATGGTTATTGCTGATTACCAAGGAATTGGCTTGCGACCACAGTTCCCTGCCGAGAGGAAATGGGCTCTTGGATTACAGGTTGGTTTGTAACATTCATGCAACGGATACTCCTGCCATTAACTACCTGTTATGTTTGATCTAAAAATGAAAGTGTTTGCTGATTCACTGATAGGAGTTCTTATTTCGTGCCCAATATGATCTTTATTATGACCTCACATATATTCTCTATGTGGGTTTTATTGGTGCTTATATGAAGATTTCTTTCTTATTATATTATTGTTTTGGTATGGTTATAGTCACGAGCCCATCCACGAGAAATTATGACCGAAGTTTTGAAAGCATTGCAAGAGTTGAATGTCTGCTGGAAAAAGATAGGACATTACAACATGAAGTGCAGATGGATACCTGGCATCCCTGGTCAGCATGAAGGGAATGGTCAATAATCCGGTACATAATTATTTTGGTGAAGAGTCAAGCATAATTGAAAACGATGGAGTTTTGAGGTCACCCAATGTCGTAAAGTTTGAGGTGCAGGTATGTTTAATGTCTAGCAATTGATTCTATTTATGATTTACATTACTAGGCATAAGTTGTCTGGGTTGTTCTGTTGCAATTATAACGCTAATTCTGCCACTGTCTCACAGCTGTACAAAACTCGTGAGGAGAAAGTATCTGCTTGATTTACAAAGGGTTCAGGGACCCCAGATGATATTCCTTGATCTCTGCGCAGCTTTCCTCGCTCAACTCCGCGTGCTCTAGATAATAGCAATAACCAGTCATATGATTATATCATATCCAATTGTCATAGTATTCATATGATTTTGTATATATGATCTATGCTTCTTTATGTGCATTTTTTTTTCAATTTGTTAGAGCAAGTTTTATTTCTGACCTAGGTGCTTACTGGTGGAGCGTTGATTAATCATGATGTTCGAGAAATACAGTGGTCTATCCCATCTCAAGTGTCTGGCTGAAATGAAATTCGCAAAGCGGCCATCTATTGTATAATTTAGAAGGCAAAAGTGCCTAAAATCGTTTTATTTACTTGTGTTATGAATCTTGATGTGTAAATCAATGAGACAATTCGATTTGCTCAGGACTTAAAATGAAGTTTCTTATAAAGCATTAAAGCAACTCCTATGGATGTGTTAGCAGTGGCTTATGATGTCCAGGGATTGATCGTCCCTGGAAAGTATATTGTGCACCGAAACGGCTTCTCTCTCTTGCAATATCGGACTTGTCAATCTTTTGGGAATTCAAGTCTTTGTTATAAAATTCTAGTCTACTCGTTGTCAGAGTATGAGCTGCAGTTGTTCACGAATCTGTTTCTGGTTCTCGGGTTATTCATATTGGATTATGTATAAAACATTATTATACTTTCTAAAATGGTAAAAAGTTATGAATTCATTACAAAATCACATGTAAATTGATCTAATTAATACTTGATTTTATCAAAGATTGTCATTTTTAACTTTTTATTATAACCCTTAGGGTTATGTTTAACATTTTCCATTCATATTTATGTTACTTATTAGACTTTTTTTTTTAATGAGCTTTATGCGGCGGAACTAAAACTTTTTTTTTAAAAAAAAAAAAAACCTGTTTTTGTTGGTAAAAAAAAAAAATTAGAGGTTTGAGCACTAATTATTACTTTGGGCTGGTCTTATAATATACTTTGTATATATAAAATGGTCCAAATGTTTAACTTTGTTATTCATGATTTGATTTGCTATTGAATTGAATCGAATTGAAAAATGTAATGACTTGTACACAAATATTTCCAATCTAGAATGGATTCTTCATAACAAAGATAATAAAACAACAAATTAGGTCAAGTTTTGTTAATTGCTTTTTTTTCAACCAAATTCAAACAATTATTCAAGTACTTCATATAAGAGGTAGCAACTTTAAATGGCACATGCACTAAGGTCACGTTATGCATACATATATGGTCTTATAATTTGACCTTACGCCATAAAAGAAAATCAAACGAATCAAGCTTGCAAGTTACAACACTATAATTCTCGATCTACTTACTCTTTTCAACTTATTGCGTTCGTCAAACTTATACAAAGTACTTCATAAGTTTATTTCTGTTTAAAATAAGCGAAATCATTTCGCTAATAAACAAACCCTTATGATTTGGGTTGGGCTATTCCTTCAATTAGTTATTAGATTTCTACAACTCAATAAGTTGTTTGAAGGAGTTAGATGTGTAATTTCATATTTTAGCGAGAATCCAGTCTTTTATCTCACAATTAGATATCTAACTGTTAAAGAGTCGAACTAACATAATTAATTAGCCGTCATAGCAATTATCGCAACGAATTAGAGCAAAGGGGACACAATTATTATTAATTAGAACAAAGGACGTTTCTTTTGTATGAAGGTCGTTATCGTACGGCTATTTATTAGTAAGAAAAATTGCACGTGAGATTTGAATACTTGATCCATCGTTCGTACGTTTTTTCTTCGATACATTTTCTGATTCTTCCTCCTCCACCGCCCTAATATTCTAGTCAATCTTAACATGCAATATATTTTCCTACTTGTATTATTCACATGCACACTTTAATATTAACGATATTAGCGTTTATACATTAGATAAGTTATAAATATATTTTCTAAAATAATAACAATAAACTTAAAATACATGTCAAATTCACACGTCAATCGTTGTTATTAATTTTATATTCATTTAACATTTTCAATTATCTAACGCACCGGGAATACTCATTAGTGTTTTTGCTTAATTAATGCTAATAAAAACTAAGATTATATTTATTTTTCATGAATCAACTTGTAGTAATGGAGTAGTACATGTCTTTTTTGTGAGGTTTTGATATTTTGTTGGAATTGTCTCGTGTAATACTTTCGTAACAATAAATACTTTTTCCATAATTTATCTTATTATCTCCGATCCGTACTTAGCTATACTAGGATACTATCAAAATAGTGTATCTGTAACTGTGGATAAACTCTTGTCAAATTAAGGCGTTATTGAATACGACAAAAGAATATTCGATGTCGCACAATATATACCCCTTTGTTAGGAACGTAACATATCATTAGAGAATGTATAGCGAACGTGACCTTAGTAAATTGTATCGTAATTCTTGCATGGATATAATAACCAAGTAACCAACGTAGTTTATCCAAACAAATTAAACAGATGGAATTATTGCACATGCTAATTAAACGCGTCTTCAGTGCAATTTGCAAATAGTCTATTACGCACACCTCAACAATTATTAGTAAGAACTAGAAAAATACATGCTCTAATTAATAAATGTCAACATTTTGGTAAATTGCTGAATAGTACGTGCTCATAATAATCATCAAATCAAGCAAGTAAATTAGTACGTCCAAGCTAATCAAGATCGATTTTATATTTTTATTGACTAGTGGTATGAAAGCTAAGTCTTACAACAACATCGATGAGGTTATACACATACGTTTGAGGTTCGATTCCTATATTAAAACGATATAGAATCGATTGATGATATTCTCACCATACGACTGTCACGAGTTTAGGGTTGTACTACCATCCTATATATGGCATGAATCAATAACACGCTTCTACTTTAATTTCAGTATGATTTCTAAATTGTTGACTTCATTAAACTGAGTTGACCTAAATAATCGAGAATATAGTATAGGTTGATGTTTTTCGTACCAATATTATGTGAATATATACCCACTGTCCAGTGTCCACAACTCACAAGTTTATTAGGTTTTGCTCCTATATAGGTTCTACATCAAAACGTGCGTTAATTTCACTATGTATAACATGTTAGCTTAAAATCGAGTTGACTTAAATGATCGATTGTAGTTCATGAAGTATATTGTAATACGATTAAGATATTTCATCCTAACTAATAAAAAAAAACACTAGAACACATAGTAAGTTGTACTATTTTAGTCTAAGAAGAAATTAAAGTACTAACACAATATGTAAAAAGTGATTTTTCCAAGCAAGTCAAAAATAGTTGCCACAATCTTAGAAAAAATAAACATCATCAGTATATTAGTGAAAATAATGGGTATTAGATAGTTACATATTATGATTCCTAAGAACAATATTGGTCCCACAAATATGAAATATCAAGTTGGCATAATGCAAAAGTGAGTAAAATTAAATACTAAATATCAATTCTACTTAACAAATGTAAAAGCATAAGATCAAACACTTGAATTTAGATCAAGCAACTTCCACTGTCGTTGTCTTTTGCCAAAAAATATGTCATGCCTTATGTCATAACTCACATGTAAGCCCAAAATCAAATCTGTCCTACTTATTATTATATTATAATATAATGAAATAATAATGATGTTGAATTATATCACATAATATATAATAATAATAATAATAATAATAATATAATAATAATAATATAATAATAAATTTTTGTAGATTTTTTGATCGTCTTTATTACTTGTAACTGTTGTTTTTATAATATATATAATAATCTTCGATTTAAGTTTGTTATTTAGTGGTGACATATAAAAATAAAGGAATATTATTATTGTTATGGATGACAAATTCCCACTGTTGGTTCCTAGTTTTGGCTTAAGTACTTTAAGTGATCTTTTAAGTGATCTTTTCCTATAAAATAAGACGACATCAAGTTAGAGGAGATTTGTTAGGCATTGTTGTAGGATTTGTAGCAAGGTGGTTTCATGAGGTTGCTAGAAAGTTTTCATTACTTGTCTTGGATTTGTAGCAATTGTCCCGATAACCTCAATTAATGTCAAACGGGCCTGGGCCGCACCCGCCACGGGGAGTGCAAGTCCACATCACAAGACCAAGGAGGTTCCACATCAAAACCATTGGCAATGAGGGGAGTAGCCCCTTAGCCTTATAATGCGGTCTCAACTCTCGAATTCTTCGATGTGGGATTTTCACCACAACACTCCCCTTAATTTCAATGTGGGACAACACATACACTCACAATGTGGGTGTTCATGGGCTCAACAATTAACACCCCTAATTACATATATACATCAGTCTTGATGACTGTAGGTTGACAACTTACCTTGGGCTATTTCGTCATTTTTATTGTTGGATACGTTATATATATTTATGTTCAAGGTGAATTGTCTAGTCGGGACTTCTATAATATTTGGTGAAGATCAATGTTCGATGTGCTAATCCTCCTAGATTTCGAAGATTATTCATTCTTACACAATATATGAAGTTGTCATCGAACGAGTGAAATTAAATGTGCAATTTGTAATAGTAGTAGCAAACCAACCACACAAATTTACACTCGCATAAAAAATGAACTTGGTAATTAGAGTTTATTCTCTTTATTTTATTTTTACTTTCTTGAACTTATTTTTTGAGAGAATAAACCTTTAAATTAATGTGATCGCCTCAATTTATTGGACTTTTTTTTTAATGGAATAAGCAAAAAATAGCATCGGATTTCACTACTATCAACTGGTTTACAACAAAGTCATCGCAACAACCTCACTCGTCATGCATGGTAGATTAGATGTATGTAACTTTGTTCACCCACCACACCGGTTAAACTAGCTACTCACCAATACTATAATGTTATTAGATCGCTCGAGACTAATGACGTAGTGACGGATTACCTACATAATAACCGGGTAGATGTAACCATGTCCATAAGCAAGCAAATTCAGTATGGGTGAATGGAGAAGAAATTAAAATTTAGCAAAAAAGATGAAACAAAAATGTTTGGTTCTCAATTCCAAGTTGCAACGTGGTAGTGGAGAGTGGACCAATAGAAGCTAAGTGTGGATATTTAAAGCCGCTACTGGAATCTTCCAAGTTCCACCCCCAGATATATCTATCCTCCACCTCTCACATAAAAACTTATGTATCCCCAGATATACCTGGCACGTTAACTAGCCCTTATTTTTGGGGGTTGTTTTGTGTGCACCTTTCGATATTCCATTTATTCAATTATACCTTATCACTACTTACATTTGTAGGATATTTCTAGGGGTCTCGTTCTGTTGAGTTGAAATAGTCTGAATTGAATTAAAATGTGTTAAAGTCGGTTGAAGATGATCGAAGAAGTGGATTGAAGTGAGCTGAAATGGATGAAGTGAGCTGATCTGAAATGGATAAAGTGAACTGAATTAAAGTACCATAAAACTAAGCCAAAAGGAATAGGACCTTGGTAACCCGGTTGGATTTGTTAATGTGTATGTAGTTGATAATATAATTGTAATTATGTGTTGATGAATAATACACTCCCTCTGTTGTACTAAATTCATCTCACTTCTACATTACACGTGTCTCCATTTGACGACTATATCCATTCTTATATAATGACGATAATTTACAAGATTCTCGCTTCTAATGAATAATGTTGATTTTCCTTATGGTACGATACATAAATTTCATAATTCATAGTATAATGATCACATGACATATCCCTCACCTGGCCCTATCATATATTATTATGATTATTTATATCGGAAAATCGATTATACAAAAGATCATATGTACCTTGTTATTTATGTACCGATGAGTTATTTTTTTTAATTATCATTCTTGTGTTGTTTTCATACCAGTGTATTATTGTTGATAATCAAACTCACAAAGTCACAAATGTGGATGCATAGCACAATCAAGAATTGTATGTTGCTGGAACATTAATGGGATAAATGTGTTGATTCGATCACATAAATTGTAAATATATTTTAATAGTAAGATCGATAATATAATACTTCATATTATTTTTTATTTTTATGAAGGACTACTTCATTATTTTAATTGAAAAGATATGCGTCCCTTAGAAAAAATAATACGAAGTATATTCACGTTATAATTTCCTAAATTTATGAAAATTTCACATTCTTTTGTTTTCTTTTGACATATAATATAAAATAAATATGATGTATTTGTTCTTATTAAATGATCATTATTTTCTAGTATACGTGTATAGGAATGTAACCTAAATACACCATCTCCGTCTCTTTCAAATACTTCTGTCTTTTTTAGACGGAATACCATTTTTATTTAAAAAAAAGTATTCAGTCACATTATTTTTTAATTAATCAAAGAGTAACATCTAAAAAAGACGAAGAAAATATCACAAAAGTCGTATCGTGTAACTCGTGGAGAAAACATATTCGGTCATTATAAGTTTGCCGATCCAAAATTTTCAAATATTACACGTGTCACGTACGACGGGCCATCCACATGTCGGCTACGCACAGCTACACTATTCCGACCCCGTGAAAACGGCTGGTTCATGAATGTTGCTGCTAATCCATGTTGTTTTTGCCTAGGAATCTTGTATTTTTCGGCTCATATATTTTTGTACTACTGTTATTGTGTTTTTTTCAAGAAATTAAAAAAGTAAAGCATCAATAGATAATAGCCTTCCTAATATGGAATCCAACGTAAAATTACATTTGACTATTAACAATAATTAAGTATTAAGGAGGTTCTGTGATGCAATTACACAAGCACTCTTAATCAAGTCACCATTATCAGATGATGTCGACGCTACCAATAGAATAGAAGCATATTTACATAAATTAAGATCATATAAATTAATTAATGTTGTTATTTGGTCAGTCCACTTACTAGAGTTGAACATTTTATTGAAGAGGACATATAGTTTATCGTGAATCTCTATTATTAAATTAAGGGTTTGTTTACTTTTAGCTAAGCTTATAATTTTCATTCGGAATAATGTATTCATGACTTATTTTATCTTTATTTATATAACAATTCATTTCAATTTTAAATTTATTTTTAAATTTGTTGCGGCGTGTTAATTTAGTTTATGAAGTATAGTTTAGTTCAATTTGTTTTAGGCTAATTAAAGTAATGCGGACCTTCAAGCCTGGTTATTATCTTAGGAAAAGCTTTAACATATAGCCCTAAGGCTGATTATCAAGAACCTAAAAGGAAATATGTATTGCACATCAAAATCTGAACATTATTTACATCATATCGATTAGTGATTATTTTTGTGTTGAATTTCCATACTTATTTCCATTTTAAGTAATATATCTATATATATATGCAACCTAAGAATTTAATTTATCATAACCCTTAATTTAATCATTCATGCATTTAATCATAATTTACAATACCACTTGGATGTTAACATCTAAAAGGATTGGTTTCAAACTGTGGTCAATTACTTATACGTTGTCTTTCATGCATTATACGTATAAATTTATTATATGTTTGAAAAAATATATTAAAATTTTATTATAATAATAATAATTGATTTGTATGTTGTTTTTCTTAGTGTTTTTCTATATTTTTGTCCTTTTTGTCGAAATTCATTGCTTGTGTTCTGTTTTTTGGTTAGGATACTTGCAAATTGCATATTGATACAGTACATTATGTTGCAAATTTAGAAAGAAACGTTCATCATTTGTCATACATACGTTCTCCTATTTATAACGTGAATTAAAAGGATTAGTTAGGGTTGAGCCATATCATTATTAATACTTCCTTCAATTCGTTTTTTTTTTAAATAATATGTGCAATAACATTTTCGTTTTTCACAAGTATAAACAATGAATTACATATAATATTTAATCAATTATTATTAATGTCCACGTGTCATGTATACGAATAGATAATTTTTGAATTATTGAACAACATTATATATGCGATTTGCAAGCGTCAAAGTACAAAGTACAGTGAGTATACATACTAATTGAAGGAATTATTAGTTATTGTACTTGTGAATAATGCTAAAACTTCAAATGTTTCAAAACTATTAATGAAAATGAGGTTTTAATTAACGATAAAAGAAATTAATTCCAAATAGAGTAACGAAAAAACGTAAAAAAAAATTATAAAAAAATCTACAGTATAATAAACACAATATTCGAATACAACTGAATATTAGGTCTCATCACATGACATTATGACAATACAATACACATCAAGCAACCTCTTTATTATTTGAGCTCAAATTGAGTCCAAAATATTTGGAAAATGTGAACGAAAAAAAGTACATAAATATATGAATTAACAATAAATCAATAATGTATGTAATAATACATGGTCAATTCCTTACACAGTTACACTTACACAAACCACAACTAATGATTTATTTTTGTTTATTTTGAGAAGTAACAACCTAATTAAAGATTAGATATTCGGGACATATGTCGAAGAGTTGTCAAAGTAGAGCAATTTATGCGGAGCAACAAAAAAGTGCCAAATTGTCATGTAATACAATCTATTGGCTTCCACATTTATTTGACATGTTGTACACTTCAATATATAGGATATATAGTTTGTGGTAAGGGCAAACCCAACTCATATCATATTATATAGTCCTACTTTTAGTTATGTTGTTTCCTTGCTTGCCCTAATTTATGTTCTTCTTAAGCTTTTGTTTATCCTAACCTTTTGTTTCTTTCTCTCTTCATCGATGTTATACTATACCAAGGTTTATAATGCGTTGACAGAAGTTAATTTAAGCTACACAATGAGAAATTAAGGAAAAGTAAGTGAAGAAATTGTTGATAGATGGAGCATAACTGTTTATAAATTCGGTCAAAATTATTACTTTCCATTTACTTTTGTCGATTACTGAGTGCACAGTTACTTTCCACTCACTTTTGTTGTATGCACACACTACGATTTTAATAACGTTAAATCAGTACGTAATATGTGTTTTGTTAGTTAACAGTGATATCTATCACGTTCAGAAGTCTTGTGAATTTCCGAGTTCCTATTTTTATTTCAATATAAGTTGACTATAACTCCACGGATAATAAGTTAGAAATTACCCATTATTTTCTGATCATAGGACAAAATATCAATAGTTTCAAGGGACGATTACACTAACTTCCATGTTCTACCAAAACGGCTACTATTTGTTTTGACACTTTTACAAAGGGAAAAAAAAGGTTAAAATGTCAAAGAAGAAGCATGACAAATGCCACGTAAAAAAAGAGAAGAAAAAGAGCTCATGAAATTATAAAAAGGTCCAAAAAAAGCATATTCTGGTCTCGAGTGGATAAACTTACAACTTGACTTAGGCGTCTCACACGTGTGACATCCTTTTCATTTCTACTCCACACTATTTCATCATGACGTGTCATTCAAATCCCACCGTCTACTAACGACATTTCTTCCTCCTTATCTTCCATCCATCAACCATACCATTGCACACACAACTTGTACATTGATCAATGTGACACATTGCATTTCTTTATTAGCTCTCATCAAAACATTTTCCCCATTTTTAATCGAGTTGTGGTTGTTCGATGGTGGTTAGGGTTGAATCTGGTTGGACGAATTACGTGTTTTATTCAATACGATGACAATTGAAGAAAAAACGAAAAAATCTAATAACCATCTATAATCATATTGAATTCATATTAATCTTAGAGATATCATGCGGTAAGGAAAATATTTACTTTTAATTTCATTATCATATGGATATTTGATTGGCGTAATTAAAATCGGCTTTCGTGTGTATATATACATTAGAAAAGGGATATCATACATGAGTCAATGGAAATTACTTAATTAATTTATTTGAAAGAAATATCGCGATTAATCATTATAGTACTTTGAGATTTAGTCCGTATACATAATTAAAGACTTAATTACGTGGTTAGTTTGTACCATCATTTACTAAAAGGACAAGCCAATTTTAAATATTATATGCATTATTGTGAATTGAAGTGTTAACTTCAATTACAAGCAACTATAAGCTAGTGAACTTCTATGTAAGTTCCGTGATATCACGGTTGCAACGAAAGGTTTACTCACAAAGTCACAATCACAATCTTCAAATAATCAACTTTATCGTTAAATTTTAGCTTGGTACTTTGTTTATCTAGAGCTACCTCATCGGCTCATATCACATCTATCATCTCTAGCTAGTACGTGTATGTCCGCGTCTAGCTATTGCGTATATATACGTTATTTGGTGCGTAAGTGTGAATTATAATCTCACATTAAAAGATTGAGCTAATAGTCTCGCTCTAGTTTCTAATTGAAGTAGACTAGTCCTTTGGTGTAAGTGGCTATCACTTATCCATTTGGTAAACGATCGAACAAATAGAATAACAATCAAATTAGTTGTACGTATTACATGACGGCTTTATGGTTAATTCAATTAAAGTTTATCAAAATTACATTTCATGTAGCCCATAAATATATAAACAATGAAATACTAGAAAAAAAATAAACTATGAGACTGTTCTATTCAACTTATTTTTACTTATCTAAATTTATCTTAACTTATTTTTTCTTATCTAAACTTGTTTTTTTCGAACTGAACTTATCTTATTTTTTTTCCGAATTTGTTTTGTGAGAGGGAAAAATAATAAGTTTGTTATTTTCAACTTGTTTCCTCTGAACTGAATTTATTTTTGTGATTTGAACTTATTTTTTAAAAAATAAGTAAAAATAAATTGAACAAAACAGACCCTATATATATACTCAAAGCACATGGAATAATTGGCGCAATCTTAGCCCTAATACTCTGATAGCCGAATACATACAAATTAAATCAATATGCTATTTAATAATTTCATGTGAAATATATTACGCGCAAATTAATTAGAGAATTTAATAATTAAGAGAGTGAACTTTAATAAGTATATAATTGTATAATACATATCCACTTGCTTGATTGCATTGGCTAATCCACAACTCCACTAATTTAACTTTACTGACAAATTAAAGTTAATTACAAGTACATGGCAATGATGAACTAAGAACTCTAGGTCACTAAAAGACAAACAATAGGGCAAATTGATTATATTTATTTTATAAGTAAGATAATTACGATTGTTGTCAAGTTTAATTAATGTGGATTAGTGACCTTTGTATGCACGAGAAATCATTCGATCTTTTGAAGTTTGTAACGCTAGCTCCGATCTATGAATTCCATATCAAATTAAAACATGTCGAGGTTATTATGAAACTATTTCTCTTGTATCTCAATGTTGTCCTGTTCATGTACATTTCATTGTCTATGTGTTAGTTGGTTGCTAGTGCATTGATACTCTTTTCAATGCTCTATCGAAATGTGATGCTAGCTGATCGTAATAGAGTTGTATAGACACCGACTGGATTTTATACGTCTCAGTTTTCACTTTTTTTTTTGAGATGTTGGAATTTAAAAATATGATCTAGAGCTTATAAGAGAATTTAATTTCGATAACGAATGTGCATTGTTGCTGCTTGATAAAACTTATGGATTGCGAAGTTGAAGTAGACGTCAAGAGCGAATTGAATAAGCCTAACTTAAGAGCAATCGAAGATCCAAGATAAGCTATTTTAATCTGGCAATTACATTTCACCTCACTAGTACGAATTAACTTGATTACATGTCCTGTGACTATCGGAAACATACTATCATTTTCAGTATCCCAGGGATATGGACGCCGCCAGGAGGCAAGTGAACTACTTCCCTTCTGTATCAATTTAATTGTCAACTTTGATTTGTTGACACGTTATTTTTAAGGTAAGCATTCCCCAGATTTGTAAAGGGAGGTTAAATCCTTGATTGGTTCCCCTACGGTACTTGCAGTGGTTCATCTGGTTTTGGTCCTGTGGTGTTGTGACTTGCTATAGGTGGATTTGGCAGCCTGCCGTCTGTATCGATGATCTCCCTTAAGGTTTTGACTGCGCTCCGGGCGGCCTACCTGTACGCCAGGTTCGTACTCCTGCGCGACCGGCGGGACGGGCCGGCCCACGGGCACACTGGACTCCACGCACTTCTCCCTTTGCAGCTTTCCTTCGAGAAAATTAAGTAAATAATTTTTAAGATTAGAAAAAAATCTCATTCTTGTTTGTGTTAAAAAATATTTTACATAATTTTCTCGTTTATATAATTAAATCTTCTTCCTTAAAATGCGTGCAAAAATCAAAGTTGCAATTAATTTGATATAGAGGAAGTAACAATTCTTGTCTTGCAATATTGCATATGTATGGATCAGCTATTAAAAAATGGTAAAAACAATCTTAGTGAATGAGGCTTGCATTCGAAAAATTTTGTCCTTGAAATTGCATTTGTTGCAACTCTAAAATTGTGCTGTAAATAATACCTTAAGTTAAGTAACACTGTAAAAAAAAAAAAAAAAAAAAAAAAAAAACTCTAAGTAACCTTTTGTGTTTTTTCACTAATAATAAATACAAGTGAAAATACTCTTGTAATAATAAAAAATGTACAAGAATGAATATAACTAAGTGAAGTTTTGATCGATTTACATTAATAAAATATTATCAAAATTTAATCGTTATATTCTATACACTCAAAGATATAAACGATATATATGAGCTGTAAATACGAACACACAAATTAGGTGAGCACATTTTCATATTATATATTATATATATTAAAGTTAAGACTCCCTCGAATATTTTAAGCACAAATGCTATTAAGTAGCTGCGTTAGTTAACACAAGTCGAGACTAAATAGATAGAAAGTGGACGAAATGAGGGTCAACTCAACTGAGTGAAAATTCAAATCCTGTAGTATAAATAAATTAAAAAAAAGAAGAAAGACGAAAGGCCCCTGGTATGACGGAAGCAAGGACAAAAACACAAAAAGCAGAAAGGGAGATATGGGTACGTGTTGCATCCTGATTGGATGGTCAACACGTGTCTAGGCTGCGGTCAGCTTAAGTGCTTGTCACCCAAGTAATGTCGGCTCAGCTGTCGATGCATTGTATTAGGAACGTTAACGTGTGTTTTCGAACTTTCTCTACCCAGCCGACACACAGAAATTATTTTTTTATTTTCACCCGTTTCGTTTCTTTTCTCCGTTTGCGTTATACATTGATTGCTCCGTACACGTGAGTTTTACTCCACTCTGCGATCTTGTCTGCGGTGTAAGTGCTCTGTAAAACGGACTGTACTTTTTGGTCGATGAAGAGCACTTAGATTATTAGAATTAGTCGAGCCTATGTTAAACCATTAATCTTAATAGGGAGTAGTATTTCTTTGCTTCATTTGACCTAATTTTTTTAACAAAGGTAATTTTAATCTACGAGACTAAAATAATGAAATTAATACCATACACTATGCTATTTGGTAGGATTTCATGCTCACGTTACATAATTCACACATTAACGTCTTTGACTTCATGTATTTTATGGTGCTCACTTGTATTGTATTTTATGGTGTTCACTTGTATCTTGTATTGATTATTTTTTAATTAAATTCATCAAGAATCTAGTTCCGTAAGATGAACGAAATGGAATATTGAATGAAGTACTTCGTATATTTGTTTGAATGCTGTAAATTGGGAGTACAATTTAAGTTTTTACTCACTAATAACTTGCATCGATCTAAATTTACATCAATTTCATACATTTTAAGTTTAAAATTATCGTTTAAAAAAGACTTTTTAGTTAAATTGTTTCCCAACAAGATTTTATAAGAGCATTGACGTAGCATAAGCACGAGTAAGCGACACTTCAACAAAACTTTTTACAACGATATTAAAACAATCATAGAAGAGATCTTAGATTCGTATATATGCTGAAATTATTTCCGTGTCCCCAAGACCATGGTATCCTAACCTTAAACATAAATGTCTTAAATTACATGAAAATATGTTTAAAACGATTAACATTATCGCGTTAAGTAATTTTACTCCGTACTACCTTTACAAAAATTCAACTCAAAGTTAGTGCGCCAAACACGTGCGAATTAAAAAAAAGAAAAAACAAAAAATAAAACAACCCACACACAGCTCTCTCTCTCTCTCACATATCTCTATATAAAGGACTGAGGTCTTCTCTCTAAAGTCTCGTGTTTTGAGCTGCTTCAACTTCGGATTGCGATAAAATTTATTTTTACTCAACAATCAAAGGTTGAAACTACAACAATTTCAAATCAATCAAAAAGGGGTGAAAAATCAGCAAGCTATTTTTACAATCGTTGAGCTTTTTTACTCCAATCAACTTCAATCAATCGAAGAAAAAGGTTGAATCTTT
>SNQN01000027.1:245166-273314 GCA_008642245.1 Bassia scoparia | reverse complement strand
GGTAATATCAAATCGAGAAATTGTATAGTTATGAGGTTTGTTGTATTCTCGTATACCAAATTAGTATGTGAAAACAATTACACCACTGTCTTGTTCTCAATGGTCACTACCATTACTACTACTATGAAGTTATATTTTGCTCCCTTATATATTTCTACATAAACAAAAACGCGTTAATTTCACTCATCGCTCGATCACACTACATTTAACTCAATTAAATCCATGATGTGTTATGACTTTAAATATCGATTGTCCATGTCTCATTAACAATATAGTAATCGCAAAAATACGATACTCTATTTCATCCCCTTAAATACTCATCTACAGAAAAACCATCTGCTAGAACACATAGTAAGTTGTCGTACTAATTTAGCATGCACCTTCTAGATTAAATTGAAAGTACTAACATCAATATATGTACTACAGAGTGCTAATATTTTCCACAGCAAGTCAACCTAAGTAACCCTATCCAACTAATCATATAGAGAAATAAAAACTTTTCATAGTGCTATATAGTGAAATAATGAGTATTAGATCGTAATATTTGATTCCTAAGACACATATCACCGTCCCACTCCATATTCCATAATATCTACATCAAAGTTTCTCTGGCATAATCAAAGTGCTAAGTTAAACTTTTTGAAAATACTAATATAATTCTACTTAAACAAATGCTTTAAAATGTATAAGATTCAAAACTACTTAATGTTAGATCACAGACAAAACACTCACTTATCAGTTCATGTATCTTCGACGCAAAAGAATATATCGATGCCTTATTGTTCCCATTTAACTCAATGTAACCCAAAATCAAATCTGTCTCTTATCCAACTTATTATTAATTATGAACCCTATAATGAATAATAAATGATGAGCGTTGTAGCTATATACATAATAATAAATGATCAATAATTTACCATCAAATATACAAAGTATTGTCTAGTTAAAAATAAGCGATAAATTAATACTCCATAATAAATTTTTGTCATTTTTTTGATCGTCTGTATTACTTGGGTCCGTCTATTTTTTCAACTAAGAGAAGAGACGTAATTTATACTCTACCTACTTAAGTTTACGTAATTTTTCTCTTAAGCAGTTCGTGCACAGTTTAGTGCATTGTACCACTAATAGCAATATAGAGTAATATCAGTTATTTGCTCCTAGAAGGGTCCTCTGCACTCGGGATGATACAAATCACCCTATTGCGGTTCCTATTTTGCTTGACGTAACTTTAATTGATCTTGATTAAGTGATCTTTTAATAATTAAAATAACAGACGACATCCGTTAGACGGAACTTTGTTAGGCATTTTGTAGCATACAGGTGTTAACCACGTGTTTCATGGGAGTTGTCTACGAAAGTTTTCATTACTTGTCTTGGGATTTTAGCTAAATTGTCCCTGATAACCTCAATTAATCTCAAACGTAGCCTATGCAGAAATTCGGGCCGCCCCGCCACGGAGTCAAGTCCACAATCACAAGACCAATGAGTTCCACATCAAAACTCATATTCGGCCAATACAGGAGTAGCCCCTTACCCTTAATCCTTCTCAACTCATCGAATCTTTCGAGTGGATTCATCACCACAACACATCCCCCTTAATTCAATATGGACAATCACATTCACTCACAGGTGTATGTTCAATGCTTCCCTAACAAGTAACTCTACACATTTTCCTCGCTCTCAGATAACACACGCTTGTCTACATTTACATATATACATCAGTCTTCTGTAGATCTTGTACGTTAGACAACTTCTATACACTTTTGAGTGCTTACGCTTTTTTATTAGTTTATACGGTTTTATAACCATAATTTATGATCAATTGACTTTTGTCGACTTACTAAATATTTGGTGAGATCAATGTCGAATGGTTCTCATGTAACATACCTCTAGATTTCGAAGAATTTATCACCTTCTTACAACAACTATATGCATCAATATGCTCACTCGAACGAGAGTCTGGAGAATATTAAAGGTGCAATTCCTTTCCAATAGTTATAAGTATGGCTACAACAATCCAACCACACCTAATTGACACTCACATAATATAAATGACTTTAATTAGAGTTTATCTTTTATTTTATTTTTCCTTCTCTTAAATTACTTTTTGAGAGAATAAAACTTTAAATTAATCTGTGGAACCCAATTCAATTGCTCAAAATTTATGGAAACTTTTTTTAACTGATTAAGTCAACATAAATCCAGCATCGATTTCACTACTATATCAACATCGGTAGCACTAACGAATGCGATCCAGCATTCAACGCGCACACAACCCAACCGTCATGCATGTGGGACTAGATAGATGTTATGTAAACTTTGTTTCACCCCACCACCCGGTAAACTAATATAGCTACTCCCATACATAATTTATTAGATCGCTCGAAGACAATGGACTATGACGGTCCATCCCAGCTCATTACCCTTACTATAAAACGAATCCGGAAAGGTCAGATGTAACCGGTTGATCCATAAGCAACAAAAACAGTATGTGCCAGTGAATGGCAGAAGAACACTTAAAATTTATCCATCAATAGAAAACCAAAAATCGTTGCTCTCAATTCCTCAAGTTGCAACGTATTTCGTCTTGGGATGGACCCAATAGAAGCTAATTGTATATGATGTTGTATAAAGGCTCCTCCCTGAATTCTCCAACGTTTCCACCCCCAAGACTTCAGTCTCTTATCTGATTCCTCCAACCTCCTTCTCCACATACACTCAATACTTATATATCCCCAAGATGATCCAAACTAGCACAAAGTAATAGCCTTTATTTATTGTGCCGTTTTGTATTGTATCCTTTCCATATCCTTATCAATTATACCTTATCACTAACTTACATCTGTAGAGTATTTCTAGAAAAGTCTCGTTCTTTGGATTAGAAATAAGATAATAGAACTAAAACATAAAAAAAAATGTTTAAAGGCCTGTTAATGAATGAATCGTAAAAGTGGGCTGAAGTGAAGCTGCCAACTAAGTAGTCGAGCTAAAATGATCGAATGAACTAAACTAAAGTTATCGTAGCCAAGAGATTATCCAAACAGAGAATAAAATAATTAGACCCCTTATCTATTATGCGAGTATAAACATGGCCGTTGGATTTTGGAATAATTGTTACCATGTACATAGCTCCTCAACGTCGAATACTTGCAATCTAATGGAATATATTATCTCTCAAAATAATAACCATGTTCAAGTATTACTACGGTGATTAACCATAGTTCTGGAACACCTAATTGTAATTATCTCATTGACTAATATTGAATACGTCCGATCTTTTCTACAAACTTGCGATCTTCGTACAACTTTACTTCTATACGTCGACTTCCAATTTGAACACTATATTTCATTCTTTACATTGACATATTAGAAATATCTCGCTCTAGTTGTATTTTCCTGTTGATACATTATCACATTAAGTTCATTAATCATAATATATATCACATAACCTGATCCTTCACATTGCTTCATATATTATGATTATTTATTATTGGAAATCGATTATGGCAAAAATCATATTACCTTTGGTATGATGTACCTAAGTAAAGATTGACATTTTGTTAAAAAAAAAATTATAATTGTGTGTGTTATTCATACCAGGTTATTATTGTGATAAACAAAACTCCAAAAAGTCAACAAGATGTGACCAATCAGTATCAGAAAACGTTTTTTATATTCAATTTATGTGAAAAAAACCTTGACGCGGGCTAATCAATGCACATTTAAGCCAAAAATAAAAACCTGAATACAATTCAATTTTTATAATTGATACATCTTTCAATTAGTTAACTAATCATTTAGCTGCCATAAATACTCACATCTCATAAATATGTATGTAAAAATAAGAGAACTCAAATTTCTACATTTTTGATATAATGCTCATTCCTCGTATCCTTTACAATATTGACTACATTAGTATATCGCAAATTCATACACTGTCTTAATATTTAGTGAGTTCAAATAGTTATCTTTAAATTTTATTTGAATACATCTTTTTTTATTGTATTAAATATCAGTTAAAAAGATATTCAACTAAGAGCACATATATAACAACACATGACCACACTTAATCAATTCTATCCACATCAAAGACCTCCGTTTTAACAAAACTATAAAGATCAACTTATCGATTTAGTAACTGGTCTTTGTCACACAAATAGTTAATTATATACTGCACAAATTTGATACTGATACATTACTATCACCCCTTCACATTACAAAAATATGAACGGGTAAAGCAATACTCCATGAATCTTGTTTTGTTATTTTAATAATTTAATAGGTTTTTTTATTTGTGGCTTTTGAACATTATCCTAGTGATATAAATGTATATTGTATAGTCTCAAACTCACATAATTTGTAAAATATTAATCTTTAAATAATCAAGATAATAATAACTTTTTCAGATATATGAAATTGGTTTTACTTCATTGTAAAGAGATCTCTAATATACTCTTCTTTTAATAGTATTTTAAGCATTGAAGGAAGATATGATCCCTTACAGAGAAATTAATCGTAATGACATACTGCCACCGCATCTGCTCATCAACCTTATGACATAATTGCGATTAACTTAACATAAATTATTATATATGTATTTAATTAAACATTGTTTAGAGAATATTAATATTAAAATTTAAATCTAATAATTATTCGTATATTAATTTTGATGTAAGTAATTTATAACTAATACTTTGCCCATAATAAAAACAGAAAGAAACTAACTACACACTATTATTTAAATTAAAATTATATTCCATATATGTATCTTAAACTCATTTCAGAAAATAAAGATCACATTTTTGAATTTTCACTATAAATTAAGTCACTATAAATTATTCTAATTTGTAATTTAAGCACACCTCAAATTATAATTTCTTGATTAAATAAGACCTTAAGAGTATCAAATGTCTTTTAGCATCATTAACTTCAATTAAGTATCGACTATCGTATTTTAATTTAGGGGTACTACCATTCTTCCTCCCCCTTTCCCTTATATAAATAGATAATCTAACGTAAGTATATTATGGGAATTAGCTCTTCAAACCCTTTGTTTTCTTTTAATATAATATATAAGAGATAAATTATCTATATATTGTTCGTCTTATTAAGTATCGATTTCTAGTATATCGCGCTAAGGTCAATTTTAACATTCCATCTTACAATATCCACCTACTTCGTCTGCAATTAATACTATGAAATACTTCTGTCTTTTAACGAAATAACATTTTTATTTAAAAAACATTTTAGTCACATATTTGTTTAATTAATCAAAGATAACATCTAAAAAAAAGACGAAGAAAATATCACAAAAAGTCTATCTTAACGTCGTGAAAAACAATCCGATCATATAGTTTTGCCGATTCAAAATTTTCAAATATCACACTTCATGTTACGACGGACATCCACATGTCGTACCACAGCTACCTTTCCGACCCCGTGAAAACGGCTGTTCATGAATGTTGCTGCTCATTCCATGTTTTTTTCCTAGGAATTTGTATTTTCGGTGCTCATATATATTACTGACTACATGTTATTGTTTTTTTATCAAGCAAATTAAAAAAGTTAAGAGCATCAATAGCATCAATATTCTCTAATATGGAATCCAACTAAATTACCATAATAATGTCAACCCACTATTAATCTTATTAATGCAAGTTCTGTGCTGCTAATTTCCAACTCCTTCTTATCAGTCATCACCCAGATGACTGAGCTGTCGTACCTACCCAACTCAATAATCAATTATACATTTTAAATTACCTCAAGTATAATTATTAACAATTTCTCTTTCAGTCCATTCGCACTTTTATAGAGTGAAATCATCTTTATTCTTGAATATTTTAGTGACAAGTAATACATCGAAATTTACTTCCTAATATCTTAAATTATATGGTTTGGGTATTACTTGCTAGCTTATATTTTCAATTCGGATATGTTTTCTTATACGTTAAATCTATATCTTTCATTTTTAAACTAAGTCTATTTCATTTAAATTTAATTTTATGTATCTCTCCTGAGATTTAGTTACAAGGGCATAGCTTCATCTTCATTTTTGGCTAGATTAAAGTAAACTTGATCCTTGAAGATTCGTTAATTACTATATGAACGAAAGTTAAATAGAGTGGCCCTACAACTGGATATAAAAACTAATAAAAAGATGAATCAAATATGCATCCAAGTTTAATTGAACTAGAGCAATATTAAACCTTTAATCATATCATAGTTGTATTATTTGTTTTGTGCATATTCCAACTTATTTCCATTTTTAGAGTTGATAAATTTATTCCCTATATTTATATTTCCCTAAGAATTAAATTTATGCATGAACCCTAATTTAATCATTCATGCAATTTTAATCATTAGTTACTCGATACACGAAGTTGTGACTAACATCGTAAACATGCCGTATTCAAACTAGTAGGCATTACTACTTGGTCTTCATGCATTATACACTATAATTACTTTATATGATTTTGGAAAAATATAATTAGTAAATTTATTAATTAATATAATATTAGATTTGGTTGCTTTTTTTTCTAGTGATTTTCTTCTCATTTCTTCCTTTGTCACATTTCATTGCTTGTTTCTGTTTATTGTAGACTTGGGCAAATCAATACTTGTCGTATACAGTACATTAATTTTGCAATTGAAAGATGCAAAAAATTGAGATAACATTTTCTCGTCATCATAATATTTTTTTTGTTTCAACATACTTCCTCATATTAACGTGATGTATTAAAGAATGACTCAAATTAGGTGCAGCCATTTTAAGCATTATTAATATACTTCTTGTCGAATTCTGTTTTTTTTTAATAATTGCGAATCACTAATTTTCTAGTTCATTCCACAAAGATATGTAACAAAATGACTTAGCATATAAATTTAGATAAACAATATTGTCATGATTATAATATATACTCACCTGTTAGAGTTACGAATATAATTTTTGAATTATTGAACAACATATCTAGTGACTGAATTCTGCAATAGACTGTCAATTTTAGACAAATTCAATTCGTACTATACATTACTAATATGTATATACAATAGAAATATATTATTATTTATTTTCATGTGAATAATGTAACTTTTCCAATTCGTTAATTATCAATAATTTAGAAACGATAATTAATGAGTTAATATTAATTATGAAATAATATTAATTATAATAAGTTTTAATTAACAATAATATAAAAAATTAAAACTCCTAGATTATAAAGTTCAGAGAAGTAACGAAAAAACGAATAAAAAATATAAATATAAAAAAGATCTTATATACAAGTGATATATAATCAAAACACAATATTCTAATACAAGGCATTTGGAAATGACAATAACTTCTCAATCACAGACATGTAGGATAACTAATACAATAGCAATCAGCAGCTCAATCTTACTTATTATGAGACTCAAATTTATTCAGTCCAAAATGTTGGAAAATCTAACAAAAAATTAGTACATAAATTAAATGACATTTAACAATAAAGCAATAATGTATTAGAATGAGATACCGTAAGTTTAGATTCCCTTATTATCTGCAGACATCCAAAACCAATCTGAATTGATTCACCCTACATAAAGATTATTTATTCTCTTACTTTTGTAAGTATCTAATCCTAAATCATATAGAAAGATTAGAGAATCTATTCGGACATATGTCGAAGAGTGTCAAGTAGACACTACATATTTATTTCCAGCGTTATTAATGCCATCACCTAGCTATGAAGCAATCAAATATCTAATGCCAACTAGAATTGCATGTAAACATCATTCAGCTTGCACTGTTCATTGGACAGGTTGTACACTTCAAATATTATATTTATCATGAAAATTGTTTTTTATCTACTCTTACATGCAACTATATTCCAACTCCATCATCCATATATATTTTGATATAATTCTCCTTACTATTACGATATGTTTTGTTTTTACCTCTGCTCTATCACATTTATTTTGTTTCTTCTCTTAAGCTTCTCTTTACATGTTTCAATCTCCTATACCTTTTGATTTCTTTCTCTCTTTCATCATGTTCTTACATACATACATTTTATCCTATCCCCGTATAGTAATTATTTAATAGCCTCCGTTACAAATTAAAGTCTTTAACCTTCCTACACAATGAGAAATTAATAGATAAAATGAAGTGAAGAATTGCTTTGTGACTTAAGTGCGTCATGGAGCATTAACCTTGTTTATAAATTCGGCTCAAATTATTACTTTCCATTTATTTGTACTTATTACTGATCATCGACCAAGCCTAGTTGTTTTACTTGTCCATCTTCACATTTGTGTGATGACACAACTAACAAATTTAATTAATAACTTAAATACATATCTTATGTATATTTGTGGTTTTATATTATAGGGTGGCTATCATTACTTATTCACGGTTCAGAAGTCTTCTTTGAATATTCTACGATTGTTACCATATTTTTATTTCCACTCTATAAGTCCGAGACTAAACTCACCGAGATTAGTATAATAACGATTACAACAATCCATTATCTTTCTTCTATACAGCGACAACGAATATCAATAGTATTTCCAAGGGCTAGTAGTACTACACTAACTTCTTTCTACCAATACCGCTACTATTTGTTTTTGAATCTCTTTATTACAAGAGACAGAAGAAAAACAAATAATTTTTATTAAACCGAATGGTCAGAAGAAAAGCATGAATCAAATTGCACCACGAAAAACTAAATACCAGAAAAAAGCTTGCATTATAATATATAAAATAAAATTCAAGATAATATAAGCCATAATTCTCATGGTTCTCCGATGATAAATGTATCAATCTTGATATAGCATATTCTACATTGACATCCTTTTCATTCTACTCCCACACCTAATATCATCTTACATGAACGTGCATTCAAATCCCACCGTCTAATACTAAAAAGCCACCTAACACATTTCTTCCCTCACTTCAAATGCTGTATCCCTCCATCAACATACACATTCACACCGTTAGTACGATTGAATCAATAACACTTTCATTCCTTTTAATTAGTCTCATCAGAAATACATTTTCCCCATATTATATCAGATTCAGCTTGTTGCTGCTTCCGATGACTGGGATATCGTTGGATATGAATACTGATTGTGAGTATCCTATCTCGTTTTATCTACTGATAGACCAACATCGAGCAGAAAAAACGAAAAAAATGATAATATACCATCTATAACTCATTATTGAAATCATATAATACTATGAGAGATAATCTCATGCGTAAGGAAAATATTACTGTCTAACATTCTTATCACTATGGTAGTGATTAGATTGCACACAATACAAACTCAGTAAATCTTATCACCATCCGTTGGCTTCGCTGAATATAAATATACATTAGAAAAGAGATACAACAACATGAAGTCAATAGAAAATTAAACTTAGCACATTATTATTTTGACAGAAAACATATCTCGATAATCATTATTATACTTTGAATTTTAGTCCGTCGTTAAATACATTAAAACTTAATTACGTCTTATTAGCTTTAACCACTTCATTTTCACTAAAAACAACCCAATTAATATATATAATGTGGAACAATTACTTGTGAATTCGATTTAACTTTCAATACAAGACACTATTAGCTAGACACTGCTAGTTTAAGTCCGTATATCACATTAGCAACGAAAGGGTGTTTACTCCACAAGCATCACAATCACAATCTATCAAATGACATCAACTTTATCGGTTACTTTATCGCTGTAACTTGCGTACTATTTGTTTAATCTTTAACATCCTACCTCATCGCTGTCCTCATCCCAGCATCAATATCATCCCTCTAGCTATCTGTATGTCCCCGTCTAGACTTACTTGCGTCATATATACGTGATATCGGTGCGTAAGTTGAATCTATAATCTCACATTAAAACGATTAGACTAATATCTCGCTCTCTAGTTTAATTCAATAGACTATCCTTTGGTGTAAGTGGCTTCACTTATCCATTGAAACGATCAACAAATAGCATAACAATCAAATTATTGATACGTATTAATGACCTCTATGGTTATTCAATTTAAGTTTATCAAAATTTACCATCTTCATTTACCCATAAATATATAAAACAATGAAATACTTTAGAAAGACCAGAAATTAACTATAAGGGCTGTACGCACTTCACTTTTTTCTTTTCCCGGAAAAGCCTCATTCAACTATTTTTACTAGTGATCACCTCATAAATCTGTATTCTTAACTTATTTCTTTTCTTTACTATGAAACTGGATAATTATCCTACGACTCTAGACTTTATTCTGATATTCTTTTTGACCGAACACTGTTTTGCGAGAAGGGAAACAATATAAGTTTGTTATTCAACTCGAATTTCCTCGAAGAGCTGAATTTATTTTTTTCATCTAGTCGACTTTTCGAACTTATTTCTTTCTTCTGAAAAATGCCCAGTAAAATAAAGGGTCTTTGAAACCAAACGCACAGTTATAGGAGAAAGCCCCCGAGAGAGATTCCCGAGGCGCTGTCCATATATACTCAAAAGCACCATGGAATCATATCGAGAAAACCCCAAATTTTGGAGCCTCATAATACTCCTGATAGTCCGATAAACATAACAAAGCTAAACAATATGCTAACTTAATAATTCATGTTGAATCTATATACGCGCAATAATTAGAATTTAATAATATAACGAGAGTGCAACTTTAATAAGTATATAATGTGTATAATAACATATCCACTTGCTTGATGCATTGCTATTGCCACAACTTCCACTAATTTAACTTTTACCTACAAATTAAAGTTAATTACAATACATGGCAATGCTGAACTAAGAACTCATTAGTTCACTTAAAACTAAACAAATTAGGCAAATTATTTATTTTTTTATAAGTAAATATAACTTGTCAAGGTAATTAATGTGGGATTAGTCCTTTGTACTCACGAGAGTGCGTTCGATGTGTGTGTGTACCGCTACTCTCTAGATATTCATACTCAAATTAAAACATAATAATATATATTTCGTTCTCGAATGTTTCACTATGTTCCATTACATATTGTCTTAGTATTGCATGCATTATACTCTTCAATCTATCGAAATGGGATGCTAGCTGTTTTAATTAATGTGTAACTTGTGGATATATTGTTTCAATTTATTTGAACTTAACTTAAAATATATCTAGCTTATAAAATTTAATTCTCTATAACGAATGTCATTGTCTCTGATAACTTAGATTGAGATTTGAACAGTAAGGTCAAAACGAACCTTAATAACTCACACAGACGATTATTAATCCGATAAATTCACAGTTAACTATATTTATATCCTATACCATATCGAATAACCTTATACATTACTTGACACCTGAAACATATAATATTTTTTCATATCCAATATAAGGCAGGCAGCAAGAAAACTACTTCCCTCGTTATCAAATTAATGCAACTTGATTTTGAACGTATTTTAATAAAATTATAAAAGTGTGTAAACGAGAAATTAAGGGTAAAATAATTTTAAGGGATTGAAACATAATAATTCATATCTTTTTTGTGGTTAAAAAATATTTTACAGATAATTCTCGGTTAATAATAATCTACTTCCTTAAATCGATTGCAAAATTCAAAGTTTTTTGCAAATTAATTTGGTTATAGATAACAGTAAAATTTCTTGTCTTGCATATTGCATAGATGGATCAGCTATTAAAAATGTTACAACTCTAAAATGGAATAGGCCTATTAGCATTTCGGAAACAATATTTTGGTCCTGAATAATTGGCTTTTGCAATCTAAAATATTTATCCTTGTAAAAATACCCACTAATCTAATGAACACTGGATAAAAAAAACAAAAAAAAAAAAAAAAAAAACTCTAAGTACCTTTTGTTTTTTCACTAATAATAATACAATGAAGAATACTTTTAGATAATAATGAACATTCAGACCGGCCCAGGATATGCAGTGAGAAAACATAAGGTGAAGGTTCGTGATGTTGACTCAGGTTATCTATTTACATCTAATTTAACGTCTATCATTATTCAAGATATATCTCATTCCTCGTCATCCCAAATTCAAATTACTTACACTCCTAGGTAATCTTTCGTCACGACTATCAGATATAAATGAATCATTTTAGTACTCAGCTCAATTTCACGAACATCATTCTAAGAGTGGTGACGACACATTTGCTTCATATTCACACTATAGGTATAATTTAAACTTAAACTCTCTTCGTATCACTTCTTTTAGACGCACTGGCTCTAATAAGTATCGCTTAGGACTACTGATAGTCGAGACTAAATCATAAAATTATGCCAATACTTCAACTCAACTGACAGTAACAACATCAATCCATATTGTAGATAAAATAAATTAAACCAAGGGAAGAAATAGATAACAAAAGATCGAAAATGGCCCACCACGTTCAATGACGGGAAGGACAATGCATCAAAACACACCAATAAAGTCATCACAGCGGACACTATCATAGGTAACGAGTTGAATCTCTCGAATCTGGATGCCTACAACAACGTGTCATCTTTACGCCGCTCAGCTTATGAAATGCTTTGTCACCCTTCTTAGTACCAGTCGTACTCAAGTACTTGTCGATGCATAGTTTCCATTAGGAACGGGTAACCGTGGTTTTTCGACTTTCTCTACCCGACCACCACAAAATATTTTTTATTCCCCGTTTCGTTCTTTCTCCTTTCGCTTGATACATTGAGCTCTACCGCGAGTTTTACTCCATCTTCGTCTGCATGCGTCCGTGTAGCCGTAAGACAGTACTGTGACTTTATTTTCTGCGTCGAACTGAGAAGCACTTTAGATTATTAGAATTGTCGAGCCTAAAGGATCTTAAACATTAATCCTTAATAGGGATAAGTATTCTTTGCTTCATTAGACCTAATTTTTGACAAAGAGGTAATTTTAATCTACTAGTCTAAATCAATATCAAATTCTCACTTCCGATAAAGCCACTATGTACGACTTTGGTCAGCTAGATTTCCATGCTCACCTACTACAATATTCAGCAGCGAAGATTAACGGTCTCCGCGCCTTCTATTGAGTTATTATCTAGGGCGCTTCTCCAAGGCTCACGTGTATTGTATTTTATGGGTTTCACTTGTATCTGTTATTATTATTTTTTAATTAAATTCATCAAAAGTGTTCCGTTAAGCATTAATCATGAACGCATGAGACACTATTGAATGAAATTACTTCGTTCATTATTTTTTACATGCGTAAATTGGGGTACAATTTAAGTGCTTTACTCACTAATAACTTGCGCATCATCTATAATTATATCAATTTCATAAATCTTTAAGTTAAAATATCGATTTATAAAAAGACTTTTTATCTAATTGTTTACCCCAACAAAGGTATAGAGCATTTGAACGTAGTGCATAAGCAACAAAAACTCACCTCGTATTATCTTCAATTCAACAAAAACTTTTGACAACGATATGAAACAATCATAAAGAATCTTAGATTTCGTATATATGCTAAATTATTTCCATCCTCAAACCCTATCCTAACCTAAACATAAATGTCTAAATACATGAAAAATATGTTTTAAACGATTAACATTATCGCAGTTAAAATAATTTTACCCGTACTACCTTTACAAAAATTCAACTCAAAGTTAGTGCGCCAAAACACGTCCGAATTAAAAAAAAAGGAAAACAAAAAATAAACCAAGAATTACCCAGGCGAACTCTCTCAACTCTCCAAATCTTCCTTATATAAAGACTGAGTCTTCTCTACGTAATCGCTCGTAGCGGTGCTTGCTATTTAGAACGTCGTTCTTGTGCAAAGCGTTCGGCTCATTCGACCGTGTCAAATTTATTTCAAACTTCACGCCAATCAAAGTTGATACTCTACTAGACCTACGTTCTTCAAATTCAAATCATAAACTATACGGCTCTTCCAGACTCAACTCAAAGTAAAAAATACAAGCAACTATTTATTAGATGCAAGTCTTTTGGACTTTTGCTTCTCTGATATAAGATCACCTAAAAATTGTTCAACTCCACTCGAATAAGAAAAGTCAATGTAGAATACATGTTTAAATACCAATTACTACTTGTGACGCACAAGAGTAATTCTTTCGAACACGAATCATATCATAAACAAACCAAAGTTGAAACGTTAGTGAAGAAATAGTTGAATTTGCCACCTTCGAGTTCAAAATTCTAACCCATGACATCAAATAGATGCAAATCTCTGTCTTATACATTATTGAAGCTTCTAGGCAGAAATGTCGCTCCAATAAAGATATGCTCGATCTATGTATTGCTGAAATGATCTTCACAGATATTACCCTTTTTTCTTCTAGATTCCTTTCTCAGGAATTTTAATTCTCTCTCATTCGAGTTTCTATGATTTGGGCTTTTTTTTATTTTTCACTTTGTATTGAATTCTCAGTTACTGTTTTCTTCGATAATGTTTCAGAAATTCTGTGGGGGTTTAGTTTACTGAGGTTTGAATTTTATGCTAATGGTCGTATATTTCTCTATGCTGTTTTTTTCATGCTTATTGTGTCTCTATCGGTGAAAAAGAGTCGTACATTCTTCTCACCGAAGCACAGAAGATAATCGCCAATATCGTAACACGGATTTTCTACATGACCACCGAGTCCTCCTGAACGGCCTTACTGAAGCGTACCGCGGCGTATAAACCGACTATGTGGATTATATATAAAAACCATGTATACTATTCTTTGCTGCAATAAGTATTATGTTTTCGTATGATATTTTTTAATTGACTTTTTCGCGAAAAGCTCCCATAATGTGGTTGTCTTAAGAACTATTCGTCATACATACCGCCAGAATACGCCTCAATACGTAATGGTTTATCGATCCCCGGGGGACCACCAATTCTGATAGGTAAATTTACCCATCCCGTAGTTATTCTTATTCTCTCGTCTTTATGTTTGTTGAATTGTTTTCGAATCTAGTGGTTAAATTGATAGGGTGTCGATCTTTGTAGCCTACTTTGACTAAAGTTAGCCCACTCGAGATTATTAGAGATAGGGTAAATGGAATTGTTCAATAATTAAAGGGCCATGAATAATGCATACAGTCATTACTATGATGTATTTATAATGCTAAGGATCTTCCTATAAAGCGACTGTTATCTTTGCAGGATAGAGATGAGCCCACTGGAGCCCTAGCCTTTTGATATTTTTTGGAAGAACTTATAAAATAAAAATATGAATTAAAAAGCCTCGTTATGTATCTTCAATGAATCTCTAGTAATTTAGAATATCCACCACTTAGAATACTGAAGGATTATCATAACCATTAAATGATGATGACAATATTATCCATTTTGGAGTTCCTATGAGCACTACGCACGTGTTTATTATTGCCTTATTCACTAGCTAGGCTCACGACTATTACATATTACACTACTTTAGCAGATCATTAATCTACCTGTTGCGAATTTCACGTATCGTACATTCTACACTAACGCCATAGTACCGAAACGAGGACATAATTTTACAGCAAGCCGATTAATCGACTAACTCTTACGGACCTCTTAATTGTACTTCTGCCTATATACAAAGCTAATACCGTTCGTCAGTATACGTCATGCTCAATTATCTATATAACCACAACTATAAGAATCATAATGTGAGAGTCGATTTGATCTCGTGCGTCATACCTGAAGACTACTAGACGATAATCAATTATATCTGTGCTGGATTGAATGTGTATCCATATACGTCAGCTATAATATAATGTCTGACAGTTCCATTGACAGCCTTCAGGTTATTCTATGGTTATCGATATTACAACATAGTTTCTGAGTTGCTTTCACATTAACTGAACTCTGCTCCTAATATTTTTCCAATTGTAATTCACAAATATATTATTTATTATACGTTATCTTGTCAAGTGTTAACCCTCTTAACTCGATTCCTCTAGGCCTATCTTGTCACCGTAATTAAGTATGGACAAAACATCTCCAATAATGATAAACACTTTAAGCCACCAATCATTAATTGATGTCCTATTCTATATTCAAATTGTTCAGTAAGTAACACACATGACCTAAATTTACGTTGCGACGATTTGTGTCTAACGACTTGACCACAATGATCTTCCAATCTTCAAATAATTGACTCCCAATTATCTTGTTGCCTTATTTTTTGATTGATTTCAGCTTAACGAATGTTTGTGTGAACCTTCGTCGTTCTTTCTAGCCGAACTTACATAAGAATGACCCTCTCAGAAAAGAACTACCGTCATTATCACCATCAGAAAACCTCACAACATAGACTTAAAGATCCCTATCATCCAACGTCTTTATTCGGATTTCCTTCTGCATATCATGCGCCTTGTATTTCTTCCATACCCAGCAGAAACAGACACCAGGGAGTTCTTGCTAACTCTCCGACCTCACTCTCCAACTTCGAACAGCCCACTACAGAAACCGATCCTGTTCTGCAATCGTTATTCTTTCGTAACCTATCTCCCTCTGTTCACACTACACGACGGTCCACACACGTTGCTCGCCGCAAATATAACCATATTATGAGTTCTTAATGTATATTTTATACAAGAGTTGATTAGGAATGAACACGACTTATTCCAGGTTAATATCACCCTAAGGAAGTTAGTACATTCCATGGCATAAAACGATACTAGTATGGACTGGTCACATTCACTACATAAATGATTTACTTTCATGTGTTTTCAATCATCGTTCTTTGCCGTACTAACTCCGTTGGCCCATCTCTTTATGGCTCCAAATCTTTCATTTTCATTATCTATATATCAATCTCGACTCATGTTCTCAGACATCTTTCATCTCCCTCCGGTAGCTGATAGACCTAACCTAGCAGATCCCTTTAACATAATCGCATCGTCCGATCGGTTATCCTTGCTAGCTCGTAGTTCAGACAAGAAAGGAAGCTAGTATATTGTAAATTGTTAGGAAGCTTTAGTAAGAATCTATAGTATACGAGAGTCGAAAATGCACTTTCACATTCGGCTCAAGATCTTATTCTTAGTCCATCTGTCATCATCTAACATTTGTTTTATTTGTCTTATTAAAGTTTAGTTAATTTTTAGTATATTCATTCTAAATAGTAGCGGATTTAGGAAATGGTCGATTATCACCTTAATATCGTTTTATATAGCACACATATATTCCTTTATATCAAAAATTATTGTCTTGTTTGCAAGTATAAGATTCTTGTAGTATTGTGAAGCTAATGTAATTTAGGTTGAACTTTATTAGTGATTATTGTGATAATAGTTCATTGTGGTGATCAATTCTATCCACTACATCTACTTGATCAATCTAGTAAGTAAATAGATTCATGGCGCTATTTATATGATTTGGTCTGATTACTTAAAAGACACGGGTAAAATTTATGTGAATCATTCTTTCACTAGTACAAGTTATTCAAAACTAATCACCATTTTGGCCGGTCCTATATATAAAATTTCATTAGTTCATGGCACCTGTTTTTAACACATTACATAATATCATCGAAATCTAGCTCTACTATATTCTACATTATATTATCTAGTATCATTTCATTATCTACTTGAGTTCTGTATTCTTATGAGAATCACACCAATTCAGTTCATTTCAACTCATTAGTAATCTATTAGATCTGAGTACACTCTTATCTTAATTAACGTCTCTAAATGTTACGTAAAAAAATATAGATACAAGGTGTTCTATGCTATTTCTCTATAACGTAAAGTACCAGTTAAGAGTATGTTAGAATAATAATAGAGTACTATTATCAATCTACGAGAATATGACACGGTTAAAGTTCAATGTCTCTTGATCTCTAATGAGCTGTAGCCAGCTTACATATGACTATGCGATTGTCAGAGAGCTAAGCTTAATTGAGCTATAAATCTAGAGTGGACGAAATTTTTGGGTTACTATTCAATCCCCTACTGTAAGTGTCCGACTCACTACTGAAACCCGACAATACCACTCTGTATATAACTTTGTTGTTTATGTCTTGGTCTATATTTTACCTTTTAGTTTTTCATACCAATTACCTAATCGTTTCGCGCTATCCTACATGTGATAAACCTTTCTTGATTCTAGCGAAGATAGGCAAAGTAGCGTCCCCTTACTTCCCGACAAACATCGTAAACCTCCTACCAGCAAACTCACGTGCCGCCAGTTTTTATCAGTTAAGTGCACAAGGCCTTCAACGCCAAACACTCAACCATCAAAATCTGTATAGCCAAAGACCCTATAACTTTAATTTAACATGTCTGCGCAGCTATACGCTCCGAAAAGACTTATCCTCTGGGTTCACCAAGAACGTCCACATAAGCTATATCAAAATCATGGCTGTTTATTAACAGTAATTTAAGACTTTTGAAGCTATTCAGTCTAGAATACATACTGATCGCTCTTCTTGCATTCGACATGCAAATCAATTCAAAGAGATTAGCTTACCTTGATATTTATAGCCATTATCATTCGAGAAGATCAATAATCTTTTATTACTTCACCCTACTAATCTTATATCCCATATTTAACCACTAAATATCTGTTTGTAAAGTCATAATTCCTCTAATATTATCTAATCTAACAACTGCTATTAAACTTGTATTTATCTTAATCTTGATAAAAGCCAAAACTAAGACAAAATATTCAAATAGGATATTAAGAGATTAATTGGATCCCATATACTTAATCCTTGTAGTATTTAGACAATTGTATCGTTATATTTAACAGAGTCTCATCTATGTTCACTTATGGTATTAATAGTATGATTTTTAGAGATACACGCTATACATTGTAGCATGTACTTAATATCATGAAACGTTAAGCAAAAATATCATACGTCAATTTAAATAGTATGTAAAAGAGGATAATATATATTTCGGAGAAGTGAGAAAACCTACCATCTTGCAAGTTTATAATCGAGTGGATTACAATATATATTAACCTTAAACAATCTCATTATAATTATTCTTAAATAAGTTATGACTATATATCTTATCTTAGTCCATGACTACATATAGTACATCACGGACTTCATATAATCTATCAGAGCTGACGAAAATACAACGCCTTGTCTATCGGCTCTCGAATTCTATACAATAAAAAACGGACGTAAAGAAAAAGATCGCAGTCATGGCAAATTAATCGAAGACTCACTTATTTAGGCCCATTTACGTTTCGATCAGTGTGTTTAGATACTGCTCGTTCATATATCAGATTCACTTTTATCTAACAAACGAAAAGTAATGTTCCCATAACTTTACTCAATCGAGATCGAATTGTCTAATTAACATGCAGTTTAAGACTCAACGGCCGCATCAGAATCTCCTATCTTCAATATTTGATTAATATCATTATATTAAAAAGAAATATCCCTTCTTTGGAAGCTTCCTCACCCAACAATAGATAATCATATTATTCAGCTTTCAATTCTTAAAATAAGGCTTAAAAAACCAAGTAAAAATTTACTTATTAAAAAATTAGAAAAAAATTAAGCAATAATCTTATTATATACCTTAGTAATATAATATTTGTGTAAATAAAATAATATAGAGTTATTTTGTACTATTTACATTTTGATCTTAGCACTTAATCCTATATTGCGCACTAATGTTTTAAACTGGATCAAAAATAAAAAGAAGTTGTTATTTTTGGCTTCTCTGAAATATAATTTCTGATTGTACCCATTCGATAAGGCTAAGTTACAATTGAAGGAAAGATTATCTAGCCTTTGTAACCTCAATTTTACCGTATTCTCTTCATTATTAAAGATGAAAATGATCTCATTGGTGCCTAAACTACAAACCTAAATATGTAATTATGTCATCATAGATTACCTACTTCACATTTAATTATTACTTAATTTGTTTATGCTAAATGATGTTTCTGAAATCTTCGAAAAGTGTAATAGTATGTGTACCAAAATTTATTACTCTTCTCACGATATCCACACATGAATTGTCATATAATGACATCACCTAATCTGATTATCACTCTCATTAATTACTCCCTCACACTAGAATAATTTAAATTTCATCTTCTTTGTCTTACTATGTTTAGAACCTTTTATAAAGCATAGTTTTAGTCCTTAAGCTCTTAATTTTCTATACTTGCTCTATATAAGATTTAAAATATGTTTTGTGCTACATTCTGGTTCGTGTTTAATTAAATGGATGATAATCCCCCGGTGACTTGCTAATAATATGTTGTTAGAACATGTCAAATTCCGAACTCTACTATTAATCAAGCACCAAGCAAGAACCTTTTATGACACATATGCTATTTTGCATATTAATCGTAGATCATAGAAGCTCCATCATACACCCACTTTCATTAATGCATAGATAATATAGTACACTTGAGTTCCACACACACAAAATAAAGATGTATTATGTTCACAAAAATCTATATCCTCATAAGAAGAGTCTTGAATCATAAATTAAACTACTGATTGTTCTCAACATGCCTACTTTGCAAGCTGGCGCGTGAAAAATACAATCTACAAATAGTGGTTTGTGTAGAATAAAAAAAGTAAAATAAATAAAACTAATAACTCACAGTGGGTGTCCTTATATTCTGGATAAACCAATTATCATTATAAGTTTTTATTAATATTTAAATGTGATGCATATGTACCGACAGAATTTGCTGTTGTCGATTTCAATATCTGATCTTTTCCTAATAGTTAATATGCTTGTTAATAAAGATGAACCCTTGTGACTATCTATACTACGCAATTCACGATCAAAACTACTCTATCACGTAAAATGTACGAACTATTTACCACCATATTTTATATAATTTGAATAACAAATTGTACTCCATATTTATGAGACGAATAATAAATGCGATCTAAACTACACGTTCTTCTGTATGAATCACCAGTCCAAACTCACATGCACAATGATTTAATTAGTTTGTTCTTTGATGAATATTATGTCAGGATACTCCAACAAACAATATTTTTGTTAGAACTGTTACAAATCTACATGTACATCTTTTGTTTTTCTAATATCGTATGCTTCTTATATATCTAACCTAATCCTTTCTGTTTGTGTGAAATAATTGTATGACTCGTCTAATATATCAATTGACACCTTTTCATAATATCATCTTAATACTTATACTTATGTATCAGCCAATAATAGTTTATAACAGACCTCACAGTTGTTGTGTTATTTATCTTCGAGTGTAAAATTTGTTCCTGCTTAGAATTACATTCAATTCACTGTTTTACTCTATTACATCCTCTCAATCATCTTACCGAATAAGAAACAACACTTTACATCGTTACTTTTATAAAGCACTTCATAATAATTTGTGAAATCGATGGAGTTGCTTGAGCAACACACTTTATTACATAAAAATCCCGGAGTAATTAATTATGATCGAAAATTCGATTTCACGTGACAAATTCTGTAAACTTCAGATCTCATTTTGAATAATATCGCAAGACTTTTATGAAGAGAACAGTACAAACTTACCGAACACAACATTCAGCATAGACCTGGATTCTCTGCTAACAAAATTCATTAACAAATTCGATAAGCGAAGAATAATTGGTATAACTATAAACATCCTAATTACTCACGATCAAACGGATTGCAATGCGAATATCATTATATCTCCTAGGCACCTCAAAAGTAAGATGTGTAACCTTTTCATATAATATGTGAAAGCATGTAAAAAATCGGATATGCACAAGAATTACGAACATATTGTTAAATGTCAGATTTGTGAACTCTATAAATATGTCATCCAATGGAACGAAGTAAGAAGTATATTAATAGGAATTTAAAGATAGCTTGACTATTTTTTCAGAAATTACTAATCCACTAATATTTAGAATTTTATTCACCGAAGCTATTCTAAGGTTATGCCGAATAATAGCCATGTCACTGTGATCAAGAGATAAACATAAACTCATTACAACCGATCTATAGCACCAGACTATTTAATCGCTTATTATAACCCCTACTGGTAATCTATTAAGAAGCCTACATAAATACACTCTATTATCCACCGTATATTCCATCTAACCACGTTGAATTATTTGAGTGGTTAACCGATAGCTCTGATCGAGCTACCTTAACGAATACGAAGACCACAGTCCAAATGAATCTTTTTAAAAGGGAGAAAGTAACCATATTTGAACCCTTAACACTATTAGAAATATATATGCTGTACTAGCATTAAAACGTAAGCTAACCTTAATGTCATACGACCAGTAGAGTTCGATCAAGAAAGCATCCAATATTACAACAGTGAGAAAGCCTAAATGAATTGATGTCTTAAAAGCCACACAAGATTATCGCTACCTACATTTCAAGTGTCCAGAATCATTAGTCATTTGATAATAATTCGACAGAGCATACCCTTATTCCATAAATAACAAGATCATTATTCCTCAATCAATATTAGTGACTTCTTAACGAGTATATATGATACTATAAACTCGCCATTTTAGAGATTTTCACCTCATATTACACTTTCATTCGAAGAATATATTCGTAAACTGTAAACATCTTTGCGTGTTTCAAATTATCAATTGATATATCTACTTTTGAGCCCTTATACATCTCAAATCTATTAATTTCATATTGTGATTTTGTCAAATCTTAACCACATTAATAAAAAGCTTGATCTTGTTATTTTCAAAAGCTAACTTTCATATAGACAAAGTAATTTAATAATGAACAAACACACATTGCGTAATTGTTACATAGTTGAGATTTAACAGGATAGTTTAGCAACAGTTACATGTACAGTTAAAACTCAATGCAGTGCCCCACTAATTTGTCTTCATTATTCCGAGGTTACCTTTTTGAAACACTACTAAGATCAGTACATATACACACTTTCAATGACACACAAATCACATCACTGATGTAGGTGCTACGCCTCTTTCTTTATCCCTCTTTAACATTGAAAATGTATGTCATCTACTTTCTCTAATGTTATAATTTGTGGTTTTATCACATTAAGTAATTTTAATATTAATAATAATTAACTACATAATAGTATATATTACTAAACATTATATGAACTTATTAAACCCTACATAAAATTGAGGGTATGTAATAAAAATTAAAAATAAAATTCATTTATTAATATAGACTTAAAGTGTACAAATTAGTAATACTTAAACTTTATATTTGATATGCCTACTCAAATTTCTTAAAGCAACAAAAAAACTCATCCAATTAACATTTATTCAAGCAACACTTTATCTAACGAGTTTAATATTTTCGACAATCAACAAGTTAGGTCAAACCTCGAAGAGTAGTAGTCCCCAATCATTCCCATAATTACAAAGATTAATGTAAATCCGGTACGAATACTTCTTTTCTTTCTAACAATAAAAGATAATTATCCCTCAACAATAATATTCTTCAATAAGATATTAGCTCTCCCATCACGTTATAGAACCTTATCATTATAGCAAACAAAAATAGTTTGATTTATAAGATAATTACTTATCAATACTACATCAAAAAGTTTCAATTTGAGACTAATTATTTACGCATATTCAATTTAAAACTAGTTTTTACTTGAACAGTCGGATAATTCAGGTAAATTAGGAAGCTTCCCTTCAGGTTTCAAAACATTCTGAAGATTCAAATTCTCATCCATTCATTGTGACTCTCGTAAACACCAAAAAAAATTAACTTAGCTTTATTAGTCACTATCGAATTAATCTTACTTAGTTCATTAGACTCCATTAATAGCTTCAATACAAAACGATGGCAATTAGACACATCTTTATCAGCAAATTGAGTAATGCGTTAGAAGGGGTCCGATGAAGAAAAGTGTCGGGGAAAAATGGGACAAAGGCATGATAGAACCAAAAAGTAAGCCAAATAATAAAAACACAAGAAATGCCCTAGCCCATATTATTGAAATATGAATCCATAAAATAATGGATAAGCATGCCGATTATTAAAAATACAATATATATAATACCAAAAAAAATGTATTAAAAAATAATATACTACTACAGATAAAAATAGAAAAGACCTTGGTAATTTATAAATCTCTAATTACATTCATTCAAAATTATCATGCTAACCCATTACACATGAAGAATGAAATATTGATATCCATCTGCAAAATATCACCACCCGTCTTCAAATATAATATACGCTGAACTGTTTTCGGTAAAATTCTAACTTAAATTGTATATAAACTATCGCTTTCGACGTAAACTTGGACACAGATTCGACTTAGTTATTTAGACGACTGTGAGTTTCTTAGACTGCGTTTATAAATCGTTCTACTCTTACCTACTCCCAATGAACTTCTTTTTCGTAATCCTTCTGTTTGTGACATTTTAGCCCAATACGTTACTCATTTTTTCAGGTTTCGTAGAAAGTGAGATTTCGTTTCATTTACTGCATTATAAATACTTCTGACTAAAAACTAGATTGCACTGAAATACATCTACATGATAATGGAATTGATGAAAGTTAAACATACCTACTAAATTTCTATCCTAACCATGCAATTTTATATTGACAGCTATTTTGAGGTATAAATATATTTCAAGAGTTAATAATCAATATTAATACTATATCAAATTCAATAAATCATACTAACTTGAATACATCTAACTCATCAGCCTCCTCAATACTCTACCACTAGAGCAAAAATCTGCCTATTTACCCTTCGTAAATATTTATTCAACAGCTTAATAGACTATGAATCTCACGTCATCGTATCATATTATTTCATCCACATAATATAGATTCAATAGATAATTATCATTACTGAATTTTATCTAAGCATAATTCTAAATAATATCGACTGACAATGGTAAAATATTAACATACCTGCATATCAGTTAAAAATATAAAATGACAAAAGATAAAATAATAAATAACATATCAATAATAGTGAAAATTGTTGAATATATATACGATACACTCAAAATAAAAAAATCTAAAGGAAGTAACTAGATTTTATCAGCGTTCTAAAGAAAATCAGAATGTGTAAATTGAAGTGAATTTGAGCTTACCATACGCAAGTATGTTGAAATTATAATAATAGCCTTTAACTTACGAATCGACGCATTTAGAAATTCCTAAGCACGTTCCCATATGTCCCTACAGTTCAAAAGAAAGAAATGAGAATTCATAAAAAACTTAAGTGTAAAGAACAGTTAATAGATATGAAGTACAATCAGAGAAAATAGCACAGAAAGATAAGAGAATTGAGAGGGGGGAGACATGTGTTTACAGTACATGAGACGAAATGAGTAGATACTAGAGATCTCAGAAGAGAAAGTGAATCGAATGATCTCATAATCTGCATACCGTCTCCAACATATGTAAGAGCAACAAGGCTTGAGTATTAGTGTAATTAAAGAAGAAAAGTAGAAGAAAATAAAGATCTAGCGGAACATTTACTTCTTTAAAAGCTTTTTTACTCCGTTCTTCACAATTACTGAGTGTACAGGTTTCATCATATCAAACTTCATGTCATCCTCAGATCGTAGGTTTCGTTTAAGATAACGTCTATCCTCTGACAACCTGCACACAACACTAGTATTTAAATACTGATCCAAAATTATCAGCCACAACTCCACTGTTACTAAATAGGACTTCGATAATCTATACACCGGACCCCACTTATTCTCACCAACTTACACACTTAACCAACGACACACGAACACCAACACACAGAATTTGTGTTATGCATACACTTGCCAAAGGACATTAAGTTAAGAGGGGATGTAGCGAGATCCACTGGACCGTATCGTATCTGAATATTCAGCTCACAAGAAGATTTCAACACTAGTATATCATTATAGTAGATACGACCAGGAAAATGCAAGCACTTAGCAATATCAGATCTTCAGGCCTTAGTATCATTCTTAGATAACCAATAAAGTTGTTTTTACATACCCTAAGGGATAACCACTTGATCAAAACTAATAAACTTCAGTATGATCATTTAATAACATTGGCATCCTCTTACGAGTCAACAACAACAGCTCTCCTTTGAGCTCCTTTACTGAATTTGTCCAAAGAATTCGAGTTGATCGAATAAATAACAGCTTACATCCTCAGTCTACCTCTAGATAGAATTACTTCTCTACATCCTTCCCCGACCCGTCCATCTGAAGCGAGCCTGTGATACCGAACAATAGGGTTTGATAGGTTTCCAACAAACCGGGTTGGTCAAACCCTGATCACTGAGTTGTGAGACAATGCTGACTTTCCCCTTGCCAAGGCCAAGCACCCCATCCAAAGGATGGTGAGATGAGCCCGGGATTTGATCATAACCACATCTGCAARTGAAATAGTAGTAGTTGCACCAAAAAACAATTAAACCAGTAGTATTCTATTTCCRCAAGACTAAAATTTTCAAACAATCGAGGATGAGTTTAATAGGTGAACAGRCACAACTAACCCAATWCCCATACGAGGGCTTTGTCTGACTCCGTTAGTGAGGTTAAAATGCATGGAATCCCTTAAAAGAACACCAAGAGATGAACCRCCATCTGCATATTCAACCTCATAATCACATTGCTCGGGGCTGTCACTTTTGTAATACTCAGGTTGCACAGCAGCACAAAGTGGATCTCTAGAAGGTATTAGGTCATTGCTCGGTCTATAAAGCGCATGAGGAGCCTGCCGAAATTTTTGATGCATAAATAACAGTCAGAAAAAGATTCACAGAATTTTGGATAGGAAAGTAGGAAAAAAGGATCACCAAGGTGCTAACCATTAAGCAACAACCTCATATGGATATTTGCTCCCTGCTATCTTACTGGTAATGAACTAAACTCTTCTTTATTTTGGTAAAGGCCTCAATTTTTAGTCATTAGTGTCTAATCATCCTCTTGTACGACCTCATTGTTAATACCTCTGAAAATTTTTCATTGCATTTGCGGTTGCGAATATAAGAACGTTGACACTAACATTGAGTTTTGAGTCTATTGTAGACACAATCCATCTAGTATTGTGAATTGTATCATAGAGTTATACGTGCAACTCTCAATCTTCTCACTAATAGAGTTGCCCTCTGGCCTGATTCCAGCCTTCGATTGAGATATTTAATAGAAAACCTGCCATCGAAAATAACGAATCGCCTAGTTGTAATACTTGAGTACAAGATTGTGAATTGCCATTAGATAGACTTATAACATTTGATTGTGAATACATAAGTCTTTTGATTAAGACTTCACTTAAAGTTTGTTAGAACCGCACAGATTCATTTCTGCTATATATCACTCCTTGGTTTGCAGCGGACAACTAGTGGCGCATCACTCCCTGAGCGCAAGTATCGAGACAAACTTTGGCTCCCTATCAAGAATATTCAAGTTCGTAAGAGAACCTCTAGGTAGGCTCCCCAACATAGGATCCTATGACTTAGTTGGGTCATTTGTATTTGTAACCGAAAAGCACTCCTCTGGAGATACTAGTCGGATTGATCATCTGCAAGATACTGTATCAAAACGTGCCATGAAACTAGAGAAAGAGAAACAATAGATAGAACCTCTATAACTATATTTTTACCAAGAAACGTAGACTTGATACACGATTCTAATTTACTAGCATTCATCACTTGAGTACGACTTTCGCTATGAGAGATATGTCATTAGAATAATTATCAAGTTTCCCTCCTCAGATGTCCAATTCACCTATCGTTTTTAAACCCATTAATACACCCAGTAATTAAAGCCATCTTCCTTTCAGATTTCAATTGGATAGGTTAGCTTTCGAAGATGTGCGTAGAACATGAGACCCCAAACTGTTTTTCTTCACGCATTTTACTTCATCTGACAAAACCAGAGATTGACTGCTCTATTTGCCCATTAACTCTTCAATCTCCATTTTTTTCCAACAGTCTAGCAACTCAGAGATAGTCTCGCCTGTTCCTATAACGAGTCCTTTTCAAGCGTAAGGCATTTAATCTATATACGTTGCACCTCTAGGCAGTCATCATATTGCGAGTCACTAAAGCAGTCCTCCGCAGCATACACCATATTTCCTCATACTTCCTCATTTGTCTTTTTGATTTCCGTCCTATAATTCTGCGTATGCTATTATCCTAAAGCAAGTCAATCTACTAATAGTACCACCAACTATGCTTCACAACTTAATAAAATATCAAGAAAATCAATAACATACTCATTATTGTACACCACTGTACCTCCATCATACCTTTCATAGCGCAACTATGCGCATCTGTA
>SNQN01000027.1:202977-234374 GCA_008642245.1 Bassia scoparia | reverse complement strand
CTCTATCTTTGCTCCTGTGCTAACACAAGCACTCCTTCACTATTGTTAGTTGATAGACCGGACAAATCACACTCAAACAAAGAAGGTAACGCTTTGGCAGTGAGAAACCACAAGAATTTGGGTCAGGGCAACTTGTACATCCAACTACACCTCTCTAATTCCATCGTTAGCATAGCAGGCAACGGGAACAATGGAAAACTTAAGTATTAGCTGCCCTAACGCTCAATGATCACTCTCACGTTAATGGGTCAAGCTCGATATTTGTCATCTAACCAGCCTGCAAGATTGTTCCTTATCAATTGTCCACATGAACTAATGTTTCTACACTAGGAAATGGACCCGCCCTCCCATCCCGCCAATCCCATTGTAGATATTTATATCCATTTTATATTTTTAACTTTCACCCTATTTCTTTCTACCAAATAGTTATAAAAAGTGAAGTTTACTAACTATTTTATTACTTTATTTTGGTACTTTATTTTGTTAGTATTTAATTTATCAGTGCATAAATATTTTCGTGTTTTGGGCGCAAATAGTTCGGTATTAGTGGGGACAAGTGTGATTTGTGGATGGACCCCAAATAAGAGTGGCCGGTAGTGGTTATTTTTATGCTATGACACGGTCGGAGGGACGAGTATGGACAATCCTAGACCACGAGGCAGTGAAATTGTGTTGGGATGGGAATGGCAGGCAACCTTCCGGGTGCATCCCCTTCTACTAACACCTCAGCCTAGCACCTGTGTTTATTGTCCATAAACGTCCTCCGCCGCCTCCCCTTAATTGACACATCTTATGCACTACGTCACTAATGAAAAGCAGTCAGAACTTGTTTAGGCTTATTCTTCACTTGCACTCATGATGTGGTTAACAAGAAAAGATTTTACATTCCACTTTTTATATATCTACAGCTCACTCTCTTATCAGGCTTTTTAAACGCCACCTAACCTTGCTCCTCTCTATTCTAAAATAGATCCTAGGCTCTTCGTTATATCTCAACAATATCCGAATTTGATTGCAATACTTTGCACATGAAACGCACCAAAAATTGTCCTGACGCAAGAAGCTTTCTTTTGTTTGTAATCTTCTATCTGTGACATTAATAAGATTTTGCTATCATATGGGTATGGACTCGAGAGCTTATGCACACCGGTAGTAATAAAGCTCCCAGAAGTGCTACGGCTTGCCCTCTTGACCTTCAACAATCTTCCTATTATCATTACTCGTCCAGTACACACACTAAACTAACAGAACCTCAAGATGCTCAAAGTCCACAGATTAATTTCTTCTGCCAGCTTCAAACGCTTCTGACTTTTAATCTGTTACCACTTTGTCGTTGAGGGTCAAGAGTCACACAAGTCATTTTGGGGGAAGATTCACTGTAAGTCTAGATGGCTCTAATGTCATCCAGATCATCATAAAAGCCCACACTCATAACAGCCTATTGATGCTTTGCACAGATTTTCAGGCATGGTGTCTTTCGCACCAAATTGTCTCCTTCCATTTCATCTTTGCTAAACTATCTTTTTTTTTGGTTGAAAAGCTTAGGGTCATTCCCACCCTCAAAGAAGTCTCCAAGTTCCAACCTACTCAGCAAAAGGATTCACATTACTTGATTCTAACAATGACACTTCCATTTTTGCGGCAATTAAAGTCTCCAAGCAGAGTCTCTAATAAGTCTGCGTGCTCCTGAAGTAGGATCCTACTGAGTGGTCTTCTTAAGTCTCCTTCTATTCCCCCTAACTGCTTGTTAGGTATAATTTCTAGACTCCATGGCGCTCGATGCGAAGTACATCAACTATACGGTATCAGGATGGGTTTCTACTTTACACCTTAAGGTTTCTTTTTCCTTCTAAGTTTTTTGACACATATGAAGAAACTTCAATCTAGCAGTTTTACATATGGTTGTAGAGAGTTTCTAGGGATTCTATAGATGTCCAATTTCCTCCACAATTGAATTGTGGAATAACCTAAATCAGTGTCCTTTACCAGGATTGTGTGGGAGAGATAACAGTGTTCTTCCAATTAATCACTACGATACAAATTAATTAGAAGATAAGTTCCGAGTTTTTAATTTACTGAAGTCGAACAGGTTGGTTGGTTACATACTCAAATATTTTGATGCATGATAGCTCGGTGAAGTTACATGTCAATCAGCTACCAGAGAGAGAAGTGAATGAGTGGAATGGCCAGCAGTGTAGTACACTCCATCACAGCTACGTTTTCAAAAAGTCAGTGTATGAACTTGATATTGGTAGCAATTATCAAATTATAGACAAATTAGATGATCCCAAGCTTTTGAGAGGCTGATTTTCACCAATACAGCCTACAGTGGCTTTGTTCCACCCAAACTAAAAAGACACTCCCAGCAATCGATGCAAGGGCCCTTACCACAACCAATTCCGTTACCAAGACCATTCAATTCCCTTTTGTGAAACTTCTTAAAAGTACTGCTAAGTGCTAATGAGGACATCCAAAAACAGATAGATCCCATTGAATCAATCATCATCAAATTTACAAAATAGCAAACTAATCAATAACTCCCCAACACATCCTAAYGTAGGAAGTGCAAAAAAAGGTTGTGAAAAAAGGCATTCATCCAGCTTCCACCAAAGAACCTGTGCATGAAAAGACCTAATAACTCAAATGAGCTCCTGTCATGTAATTATATAACACTAACACTCSTTCTCATGGAGGTTAGGGGCTTAGGGCTTCTAATGATTTACACTGGAGAGTGAATAGTTGACAACCAAACACAATTCTCAACCCCTTAAATAGGCTAGCAAACACAAACTGGAAAGGGAAGGARAGAAAGAAAAAGCCTATGCAACACAATGAGAATAACAGCCAAATAATTAAAGATTTGGCCCCTTCACAAAATAAAGGCCAAAAAAAGCAAGAAGTTRTGAGCACAAGTCCATGACAACAAGACCAATATTACACTTTAATCTACACTAAGCCTGATCTTCTGGGGTAGCTGGTAATGTCTTTAATTATAAATAGAATCTTAACATGAGCACATCATTATATACAAAAGCAGGAAGAAGTATAGTGAACCAAAATGGCAAAAGTTCTCACCTATAAACAATTTCTTTCTTTTGTACTGGAGGGGCTGCTGAGTTGAGAGTCTAGAAGTGAGACCTTCCACAAGACTGGGAGCAAACAAAGATGACATTATGCTAAGAAGCATTTGTCAATGCTCTTGATTCCTCASTACACTTCAGTGAAAGTGTTTGAGCATGAGTAACATCGTCCATGTTMCAACTGCCATAGTTCAATTTGCTTTTGAAATTTGGTATACTTGAATGCCTTCTGCGATATGTCTTAGAACAATGACCAGTGGCAGGCTCCACTTTGAACTCTTTAACTTTTGTTAGCCTCCTTCGATAGGTCCTGAAAGAGCTTTCCGGTCCTTCCTTAGTCCTTGCATCTCCTGATGACCACACCCCATTAGAAGAACTTGGAACACAATCAGGTTCTTCCTTGTTCTTTACCTCTAATGGTGCCCGCCCCTTCCTACAATATGTAATCAAACCACCACCACCACCACCACCACTATCACCAAGGCGCATTTCATCTCGTGCTCTAGAACAATGCTGCTCACATTCTTCCCTACTTTCAAACAACCAGTTTTGCTCATCGYCCYTACTATGTGTTGGTCTGCCAGAGCAACTTGTTTCAATAGCTGCCCGTGATTCCAAATCATTCAACTCTGGCACATCTACACAATGGGTATTCAACAAGCATGAGTTCCTGGAGATTCTAGGCGAGCTATTCATCGCTCTATGCAACCTAATAGCCAATTGGGCATCATCATCAACCACTGAACCCCGTCGATCACCATCCTTATCTACACTGACCAAACCCAGCGTACTCTTTGCTAACACCATTGCCCTACCTGCATCCATTTCTTTGGCTAAAGCCTTTTTCTCCGCTTCAACAGCAATGGCAACCTTCTTCTGAGCAACGACATGAGCATCATTAACTGTCCCCTCCAAAGCTTTCTCCTTATCCTGCGAATTACAAACCCCAGAGCTTCCCAACGAATTCATCGATTCACCACAAACTTTCACCCCCTTTTTCTTAGTTGTATTACGCATAAACCTAGCACTATACTCATTTTCAATCAATTTCGGAAGCCAACAATCAAAACARACAGAGAAATCATCACTACCACATTTTTTTCCTGAACCAAACGAAAACATCGAAGCACACTGCTTATGAATCCTACGATGACATCTCTTGCACTCATGATAACAAGCATTAGAAACCCTAGTTAAGCAATACGAGCAATATTTCGATGATTCCACAAGATTATAACAACATTTACAAAGAAGAACAATTCGCCACTCACTTGCAAGGATTTGAAGCCGATTCTTAGGGTTCGTGCAATTGATTCGAAGATTACAGCAATGACAATCTGACAAATTGGGCAATTCCCTCGTTTTCTTCTTCCGATGAAATGAAGGGGCAGGTGGTGGTAACTCCGGTGAATCCGCCATTGTTGACGACGAAGGCCTCTTCATTGGGGCCCACAAATAGGGGAGAGAGAATTGGAAATCTTTTCTGATTTCGGAATTAGGGTTTTTGTCAGAGAAGAAAGAAATCAGGGAAATTAGAATGAATGGTAACTGTAGTATTGTGGGTGCTCAGCACATTGTTTCTGATTTTTGGGTTTTCAAAACTGTTTGTATTTTTTTCTGATACCAACTGTTCTGTAAATAACAAAGAACCCTAGAATTTTGATTTGCAATACTTTTCTAGTGTTTAAAATGCAAGTTTACAGTGAAATGATTTGATGATAGTTTGTTACGTTGGTACTTTTGGTTGTGACATTGGGTTTGGGTGAATATTGTGTAACTTAATGTGACTTCGCGTTGCTCGTTGCTTACAAAATTAACTTATTGTACTTTGCTGTCGCCATACTTATGGTGATACAGATATTGTGAGTTTAGATTTTTTCGTGGAGCATTTACACAAGGTTTCGTATAATGTGTCCGGTTCGGCATCAACTATGACAATAGACAAGGTTGAGGAAGTGGAGTTGTATCGGAAGACCTTACCAATGAGTGTGAGGTTTTACATATTTAAGCCTAAACGCCGATTGTCTTGTTTATCAAGTCTTTTGATTTGTTGCGTATAATGTTAGTGAATGCGGGAAATTTTAAGCAAAAAAGGCCATTGAAGGGCAAAAAATTTAATAAAAATGTGTGGGATTCTGAATCATATTCACGGAGCTGTGGGAACTTTTCAGATGCTTTTTGATTTGGGTCTGAGTGTATTCCTTTCATGTATTTTTTACAGCATCTTAAAAAAATAGATTACTTAAAAAAGCTTCATTTGATATACCATACAAGTTGGTCCATTTGATTTATGCAAATTTAATATGGGATACTAATCAAAAAGCATGTATAAAAGACTACTACTGGTAAATCAGAAAATCTTGCTTGAAATTTTAACAGATTTTATTTATCAAACAATGTTTACAGAACACATTACTACTCGTAATAATTTTAGTGGTACAGTATACATCTTATTTTGTCGACCCCACCTATGGGATTAAGACTTTGATTGATTGATAGTATACATCTTATTTGAAGTCTGTACAATGTGGTATCCAAAAATTATAAAACTAGAACTATGGTCCCTGGTCTAATTATCAGTCTTTAGACCATCCGATCAAAGTGAGAATGATCTGAAAAATGTTGCCACCCATTATAGACTTCAACAGCGATAGCTTCTTTTGGGTGTATGGTGGATACCTTATTGATGAATCTCCGGTGAAACTTCTATACATAACTGCTTTCTTATGACTGAACGCATCGAAGGAGAATTTTCCATGGTAATTGCCCATTCCACTCTCACCGACTCCTCCRAATGGTAGAGTAGAAACAGTTAGCTGTATATCAACAGAATAACCATTCTCAGAGAAAGAATTTTAATTTAATTCATCAGCATGTGAATTCTAAAKATTTGCAGGACTAATTTAAGGTTAACAAAAAAGGGGAGGTGATTACATGCAAGATGGTGTCATTGATTAGCATTCCTCCTGCTGAAATGTTGTTTACAAATGCATTCTTCAGTTGCTCATTGTTGGTGAAAAGATATGCTGCTAAAGGCTTTGATTTGGACTTGATCACTCCTAAACTGTCTTCAATATTTTCAACCTAAGACAGATATAACCAACAGTAAGGGTCATTATGCCATACAAAACCAGCTGCATGTCAAGTTTTATGTACGAAGTATAAAGCTTAAGCCTACTTACAGTAACGATAGGTAGCAAAGGCCCAAAAATCTCTTCCRTCATCACAGAAGAGTCTTCCGGAGCATCTAGCAAGATGGTTGGTGCAATCCTCCTGATATACATGTGAAATTTTGTAAGTACTTGCAAGTCTATGCATACTTGTTATATACTCTATTCAACTGCAATTAAAGGTAGTCTTACAATCGCATTGCATCTGCTTGACCACCTAAGACAATCTTTTCAGAGACTCCATCTTCCTGCATTAATTTCATCACCCGTGTAAAATGGTACAAGTTTACACTTCTTGACATATCATTCGATTCCAAGGGATCCTTTCCAAAACACTCGTTCAACTCTGTCTTTAATGCATCAATCTGTCATTWAGAAATAAGTATTAATGGTTTAAACAATTTCTGAGTAGTAAGCTTAGTTGGCATATTGAGAGGTATCAACAAGAACAGTTGCATTACTAGCTGCGGAGCAAAATCTTTAGTGGTAATAACATAATCCGCGGCAGTGCATGTTTGTCCATTATTGCAGCCCCATTTTCCTGATATGATTCTCCTTGCAGCAACCTTTATTTTTCAGGAATGAATTATTAAAAAAAAAAATCAGGACAATAAACTTTCTAAGTATGAAAAAGAGAGATGTGTACTTGCAGATTGACATCAGAGTCAACAACTACAGGACATTTTCCTCCAAGCTCCAATACAACCGGTGTTAGGTGCTTGGCAGCTGCTGCCATAACTATTCGCCCAACTCTTCCACTACCTGAAAAAACAAAATTTTGAAGGTTTTTTTCCAAAATGTAATTAAGAAGATGAAAATCGAAGGAACAAATAACCGAGAAAAACCTGTGTAGAATATTTTATCCCACTTCTGCTCTAGAAGGGCAGAAGTTTCATCTACAGCACCCTCAATGACTTTTATTGAGGTGTTGTCAACATATTCCTGTAGTAGCTGAGCAAGCAATGCGGAAGTGGCCGGAGCTACTTCTGAAGGCTTTAAGACTACTCCATTTCCGGCTGCTATTGCACCAATCACCGGATCAAGTGATAATACTGTCACATTTTAATCCATATGTAAGACTGATAAATTTAACATCCCCCCCTCCCAAAAAAAAGCTCCTTTGAAATTTCACAAATTAGACAGAAATACAGTATTAGTAGATATGTTTAACATACAGAAAGGATAATTCCATGTTGAGATAACAAGCACAATCCCCAAGGGTTCTGAGACGATCTCTGCTGATGAAGGATAAGTTGTAAGTGGAGTTTTAACCTGTAACAAGTGTTTCATCACAGTTACGAAATTGCGATTGCACAAAACAAGTGTTTCATCACAGTTACTTAAACATTAATCACCTCTTTCATCTTACACATTATTTCACTTAATAACTTTCCCTAGTAACGATAGCTTAGGTGTGATTTCACATACCTTTTCTGGCTTCATCCACTGCTTTAAATCCTGAACAGCCAACTTGCATGCAGATTTTACCATGGAAATCTACAATTGAGAAGATATCATGGTAAATTGTAAATGTGCCATAGAAATCTAACATAAGTTACAAAAGAATATATTTTACATATATGTGACTGATAAGTGTGACTGCTTAAAATTGAAGCTCTAATTACTAGTTCAATAGATGCATCGATCCTGCATAATTCGATGCCCACAATTTACAATCTTAATGTATTTACAAGTGTTGAAATAACTTTTTAGATAACAAATGAAATAATGAATAGAAGCTTGAATATTAGACCTCAGCAATATATGCTTCAAATTCGGGCTTGGAAAGATCTTTACGAAGTGCTTCAATGATCTCCTTTTCCCTCTCGTCAACCATTCTGAACATACTCTCCAGTTGAGCAAGTCTCCATTCATAAGTCTTAGTCTTTCCAGAATCAAACTGTCTTCTAAGCTCCTTAACTAAGATACTGGCTTTATCTGCATCAAATGGCGACTTCGTTTTGTCTTCCTCCATAACAGATATTGTTGCAGTGGAACTGTGTACAAAACACATTAAGAACTGTTTTTATTTTAAGAAAAGAGAATCAAAATTGTCTTCTAATCAAGATATACTACAATGAAGAATTAATGACGGATTGACCAATTAGTGCATATACAGACGCAAGATAGATATGTGTTCCTAAACTCATATGCCTCAATAAGTAGAGCCTACTCAGTAACAAGCTGGGGTGGATTCTCAGATAAGTATTTGATTATTGCTCCCTAAACACAAGAGGTTCGGTTTTAATTCGATATTTTGGATTTGAACAATTGCAAACATGTTTTGCAATGGAAAATTTTACTTCAACAATTCCCGAAACATAACTGGCAAAGGCCTAGATCATCAATGAAACAGTGATCTAAGCAAAAACATTTTTGTGTGCTAGTATTATGAACCAACTTATCACAAGCTACCATCATATGAGTAGTGTGGTGAACTATCTACTCAGTGCCACTAAATGCTTATAAATTACAATTACTAATTGGTTGGGATTGGGTAAATGTCAATAAACCGGCGTTGATCCTTACATGAACTACAGCATTCAAATTAGMATTGTGCTGAGACTACAGCTTCAAMATTGAACTGTAATCAATGGACTCAATGGAGTACTTTGTAGKTGTTTTTACGTTTAATTCAACCAAAACATCCCTGAGGCCTAAGCATATATGATTATGTCCATATATGGAGCCATGGAGGTGTAACTAACACTTTCTCAAGTAGATATCRACGGTCCGGGCTAAAGCCTACCAATCTAAGCACGATCCGCCAATTTAAGCTTCCCTTAATGGTTAGTCCATAAGGGGATCCCAATTCTCTCTAAGCATGTACATTTTTTATCGACCTTAATTTTATACTACAATTTTAAGTGTCATAATATTTAAAGGTTGGAGCAAAAAAGAAAAGGAACCTTCCACATGGACCCACACTAAATAGCACAAGATGCGTAGTTGTTTGGTTGACATTAACATTAAAAGCACAACTTTTTCGACAGTTCTTAGTCGAATTAAGGAAAATTATTAACTACTCATGATCAACCAAACAACATATTCCGAGTCCTAGGAAATGAATTTACAAAGAAAACATAAATTCACAAGAAATAACACTTCCTATTTTCAATTCAACCACAAAATTACAAGTGACAGAAATTAGAAATATACCAGTAAATAGCTGTTGAAATTCTTGGATGAAGTTGGGTTTTCAGCTGAAATACAACCCTTGACGAATTACCCTTATTCCATAACGAACAATTAAAGCTCTTGCTCACTTCTGCTCCAATATTACTRCGCAAGTACAAAATTGAAAATCGTGAATTTAATGAACTCTACTAAATAAAACTTCCTACTTTTTTTTCTTAAATTTATGATGAAGCACACAATTATCTGATTGTCAAACCCACTACTTTTCAAACAGAAATTGCCAATAATTATCATTAAAAAAATGGGGAAATTGGGAAAAGTTAGACTTTTAGATTATTTTTTTATTTATTTTTGGGTAAATTAGACTAATTTGAGATGACTTTSAATCAAAGGTTAGATACTGTACAAAAAGTTATGGTTATGGTTTGACCAAATTATACAGCATGCAAGATTCAATCTGAAACAACTTATYTCAGCTTATGGCATGAAATGTAGCTAATCATTACCCACTAACAAGTTAATTACAKCAAATTTCCCACTACATCCATATTCGACCCGATTAACAAGCTCGAACTCGAGACCTCCCTTGAGCGGCATTAACAACAATGTAATAATGAATTAATGATGATTATAGGAAGAAAATAAAGAGAAATAAAGAGAGTAATACCTGTAATTGTGAAGGGTTTTAATGGAGGAAGCCATGAAAGTGTGTAAATATGTAATGCGTTGAAGTCGGTTGTTTGAATTGTTTAATARAATTACAAAATGATTGAGTGAGTAAGAGAAGAAAGATTTTCAGAACAAACAACTGATGAAAAGATAATTAGTTTCTGGTCGTTATTGAATCTCTTTTCTTTTTTTAAAAAAAGTCATTAACTGTCTTACTCAATCATCACACTAGATGTTTATCAAGCAAGGTTTTCGTGTCATAAATCATAATGTCACATACAGTTTTTGAGTAATGAATTGCAAAAGTTTCATCATCAGTTCATCACTAATAAGTTGAGATGGCCTCCCAACTAATTGGGTCGAATTAGGGATCAAATTGATTGAACCGACTTACATTGGGTCGGCCTAGTAGAGTTATGTACCAAGTCCGAGGGAGGCTTGTTAAGACATAGAGTCATAGTAAACCATTTTCGAGTTTGGCTTTTTAGGATTTAACTTTTAAGGACTACGTAGTGTTGAGTCACTTTTTTTTCTATGGGGTTGGGACGGGCAGGATTGGTTGTTATATAGGATTCAGGATTAAGTTATGGAACAATACGTATGGGGTCAAGTGTGTACTTCTCTCTCTAGAAGTCTCCAGTATCTACACGATACTTCCCCTCGCTTCTACACAGCCATATTAACAGGCCGCCGGCGGCCGGACCGGATAATTGGTCGCCGGCGAGCCTTTTTCCGGCAATCAATTGCCCTCTACAACTTTTATCTTTGATTAATCAGTTCTTTTTCGCTGTTTCGGGGCTCATCTTCGTAGTTTTTGGGGGCTCCTGTGGAGTTGAGTGTGTTATTTCGGGGTTTCCATTTCAAGTGTTTTAGTGTGCAGTGCCTTATTTTCGAGTCGTTAGTTTCTACGGTTCAGTTTTCGGGTGCCTCCACGATTTCTTCTTCCAATCAAGTTTGGGGATTGTGTTTTGGTGATGCCCTTGCCCTCTTTAGAATTCTGTGAAGCCTCGTCTTCGATTGGAATGGCGGATTTGGAGTAGCGGCTTTGTATTTTACAATTAGCTGTGTTGGTTGTGCGTGGTGGCGTTGCCATTATCGTGGGTTCTTCGTGTAGCAGTTGTGTTCCTTTTCGTTCAGGTTCCCCTTCTTTTTTTCTCCTTTGCTATTTACTTTCATTAGTGTTTTGGTATTCTTTTGGTTTTTTCTCTTAGTGGGGTGTTAATCCTTAGCTATTCTGGGTATTTGGTTTTGTTCTTTTCCTTCTGTGGTTACTCTTGGTGGGTTGTAATTATGGTTTCTTTAGAAGTTTACACTAATTTGAAGGTGAAATTTCAACAACTCCTTACTGAAGGAGATGAACTTTTGGAAGAAGATGAGCTTTTCCTAGAGAATATAAAGAACTCAATGAGAGCGAGTGAGGTTTTGGGGTTAATTAAGGACTTTAAAGAAGAGGGAAATAGGCTTTTTAAGCAAAAGAAAATGAGTGAGGCATTGGAGATGTATGGTTATTATGGTGGGATCATCTTAACACATTACGATTTCCAGGATGAAGTTTGTTTGAAAGACACCTTCGATCTTGCTATATGTTTACTTCTAAATTCTGCTATTTATTTTGGGAAGAAAGGTGAGTTTGACCAAGTGGGAAGGGTGTGTACACTAATATTGGAGTTTGATTCTGAGAATGTGAAAGCTCTATTTAGGAGGGCGGGTGCGGCATTAGAGTTAGGAAGAAAGGATGTGGCATATGGGGACTTATTTTTGGCTTCTCAAATAGCACCGGGCAATATTGACGTGTCAAGAAAATTACATCAAGTCAAGGAATTATTATCCGGAATTCAAGTAGAGAAGCATAAGAAGGAAGACATACCATTAGGACTTAGCTTTGGATTATCTTCACCTGCAAAGAAAGCAAGAAAGGAGCCGTTGCGAGATGGTGGAAATATGGTCGTTGTGGATCAACAACAAAGTTATACAGTGGGGAAGGAGAAAGAGATGGGAGAGCCATTGAGGGTGAAAACAACCAGTAGTGACATTCAGATGGAGGATCAAGGACGAAGTGATGTCCGAGGAAAACAGGGGATTGAAGATGTAGTAAGCAGTAAATTAAGGAAACGAGTGGACTTTCATTCACACGTCAATAATGGTGCTCAAGAAATAATCAACTATCGATTTACCCACCATCTGAGACCGGGTTCCTTTCTTTCTCTTTCAAGGCAAAATTACGACCTCTTGAAACAAGGTAAGGTGATCAAATGTTTCAACTCTAAAGTGCAATCTTTGATGTCAATTCGAGTGGTGCAGGGTTCAAATGTTTCCATAGAAGAGAAGAACACAAACAAAAGTGTGGTGCAAGTCCCAGTCTTGATGGGTGCTGGTGAACATGTGATTAATTCAAATCAATGGAAAATCTCAGTTGAGCATGACATGATTTGTAAGAATGATAACGATGTTGTTGATAAGTTGTCTACTACTTTATGGACGAGAAATGATTCTAAGTGCAAGTGGAAGAGACGAGGGAGTCTTTCAATTTGTGTTTAAAGTAGGAAGATAATCAAGTATCGACATACAAAGGAGGTTAATAGACCGAAGAAGAAAAAATCCATGAGGAGGGATATCAGTAATACCAAACACCAACAATGCCAACCTATACAACGAGATATCAAGATTGACAGGTTGTGGCAATGCCAGTATGAGGGAATGACTGCTAGGCCACAAGGCCCTTTTCGTTTTTTAGCAGTGGAACGCAGGTCCCAAGGTAGTGTCAAGCACCAATTCTACAGGTCAACCATAAAAAAGAAGCTGTTTAAAAGAAAAATGTTGATCGGACAAAAGAGGAAACTGAAGCTCGTTGGGGGTTCGTATCCACCGCGAAAGAAAATTTTTCATGGTTGTTGTCAGGATAGCTGTTTTTGTGTAGGTAGTGTTTTGAGTCAAGTACCTAGTACTAAGGAGTCCGTTCTTACTAGCGATGTTTAGACTAGTTGTTTGTTGTTGTTGACTATTTTGCTTGATTGTTCTTGCTGCCAAAAAAAAAATCAAGTTATGCAACTAGGGTAGGTTTTCGGGCTAGGTTAATTTGTACCACCAAATTAGATCGGATTGGTTTGGGGATAGATTGGGTGAGATGGGTGGACTCATGAGTAGGTTGGGTAATATTAGAACAAACTTAGCCTGATCCAGCCCAAAAAATCGCGGGTTTTTAGTATGACAAAAGTTAGGTTTGGCTCTATTTTCATATTTTTTGTGCGAACTTTGTCAATCAAAATTCAATTGTTATATTGTTGACTCCACCCCTTGATACTCTATACACCCCCCCCCCCTCTATCAATTCACATGTGTTTTCTATTATCAACTGGTTTGTTGTTTGTTAATTACAAATAGAAATTATAATTATTAGTTGGTATCACTTTTTTTTATTATTTCTTATTAGGTGAGGCCCGTGAGGGGGTGTAAAGTGCAAGGTAGGGAGGGGATCTATCTAATAATTTGCGATCAACGTTCATGCTTTTTACTGGTTAATTTTTTGGGTTAGCAAGAAAGCCCGACAAGGTTGCTCCAATATTTCGGGCTTTGGGCAACAATTTTAGGCTCAAACCTAGGTTATGTTCGGCTCAAGACCGGTTAAAGGGTCTTGTTTTAAATGACAAACCCGAGCTAGCCTATGATCACTTCTAGGCCGGTAATATGGTGGCTTTAATTTTCAAATAAGCAACTCACTTGACTCTAATCTAGGTAGGTTTGTATTCAAATTGATTTTTGGAATTACATGATGTTGAATTCGATTGACCCACTTGTCAAGTTATTGTAGGATTCGATTATGACAGCTTGACCTATGGTCATTTTTATTTCATACTAGTGGCACACAGCGCGTGCCGTGTTCCACGTGATAATACGAGTAAAGTAATATAATAACTCATGTATTCGATGGGTAATTAGCTTAACCTTTGAATGTTGTTTTTCCTTTTCTGCTTCCATTTCTTTCCACACTTACTTTAGCAAAATGGAGATGTTATATTATGCAAAATAATTTGTTTAAATTATAAAATAACATAATAAGCTTGTAAGTAATCTATGAAAATATGAGTTTAATATAGTTCGTTACCAAAAAAAATACAGCCCATTAGCACGTAAGTATCTCATACCAACAATGTACCAGAACCAAACCGAACAAGATATATTGGATCTATTTCTCAAATGCAGACAAAAAAAAAACCCAGCAATAGCTATGATAGGAGGAGGTCCTTCGAGTTAGTCTTGCATACTCAAAATGGACAGCAACAATTTGGGCAGCTTCCTCCCCAATCAAACAGCTACATGAAGAAGAAAGTGCAATGCAACTTGTATGTGCAAAGAGCCATTAGTATGTATTGTTACATTTAAAAACCACTACGTTATGAATATGTACCATACATGTTTTAAGGATTTTATTACACTTGGTCACCTTTGAGGTAGAAGATTTGTAAGATGGGTAAGGTGGTCAGTAGCTAATGAAAAACGTATAATCACTAATTACAATTACACATTTTTATTTGAACAKTATGCACAACCAAGCCAAAGGAGTAATTTATAAATAATTTTCATCGWCGATCTAATGCATAATATATATGAACTAAACACTGCATATGCTCTAAATGGTTTCATGTTATGTATATTGATCAAAAGTATTTTGCTTCAACGACAACAATCGTTTTCATGTTAACCATGCGGACTTGAGTTTGTAGCTTGAAGATTGAAAAAACTATTAGTCAAAAGTATTATGTCGTGTCTCACCTTATGATATCTTATAAATTAGTGTTATTAGTATATATGTATGAAAAATCAAATTATAAAGACACTTTTAAAAATAAATTTTTTCATTAATATAAAGCTATATGGTACAATTATTAGCAAATGCAATTCTTATACACCATAAGAAGTTTCATTTTAATAAAGCTCTTTTGGTTACTAACCCTCCAAAAAAAATATTAAAGGAAAACTTAACTTTCAGTGGTCTTCCAATTATAAGATAATTTTTTTATTAATCCTGACTAAGCTAAAGAAATATATTTGAAATGATACCTCATACCCTTGTAGAGAACTAGAGATCATGTGTGATAAAAAGTTTTAAGATTGGAAGTAATAACGAAGGCATCAATGCTTTGACCCATAGGGGAAAACATATACACATATTAGTGAAAAATTGCATTTCAATTTTGTACAATATATCCTAGTTTGCAAACCAAACTTTTTGAAATAAAACTATACAGATTAAAAAAAATCGCAATTCCTATATCAAATTGCAACATCAATTAATTAGGAATCGAGTTCTTTAGTGATGTTTTGTACACAATAGTACTATGTACATTTTTGCTCCTAGTTTCCATGCATCTTCAACTGTACAACAATGGTCTATTCAATTAGTGCCCAAACAACCTAAATTCGAAACAAGAGTGAGTGAAGGTTTAGAATTAATTCTTAGAATATGTAATCAATTGAATACACAACTTAAACGGATTGAGAATTGATCATATGATGGTTAGGAAATAATTCATATGAGGGAAAAAATTAGTTTAGGTTTTTCAAAAGATCACTCCTCGGTGGACATGATCTGCTACAAATTATCAACTTACAAAACATTCTGCGATAAATACATCCCTGGGTCCACCACCTTGGTTGAAGTCGAGCAACACTGATAAATACATTTATTTGTTTTAATATGTATGATGGTTAGGAATAATTCATATGAGTAATTTTCATTAGGAAAGCTAAATTTAAATGTAAAAGAACATAGATTTATTTTTTAAGGTAAACGAAGTACAAAAGCAAGAATAGGAAAGTGAGAGACTCGGGGGGGATTTGTTAAGTATATCGAAATTAAAATGCAAAATGTATCATTCTTCAGAACGCCCTACTCAACATAAAATGTGTCAGGGTCAACAATAATTTAGCTAGCGTTAGGGGGATAGAGGTGGCAAAAGTGTCTTGCAGAAGATCACCTGTTTTAGTAATCCCTTTGGACTACAAAAATAACTTGATGTTGTCTCTCAGTTGGACATTTCCAGTCACTACATATAAGCTATTCAGAGTAAGCACTGCACGCTGATAAAATATAGATATAGTTCAAAATATGTACCTACAAACACTACAATAACGAATGGGTAATAAACTACTCATATCACTGACGACTTGTTAAAAGAAATTAATCAATCAATTTCTCCGAAAACTTCAATAGCACACTAAGGAAAAATTACTGGACGTAGGCACATGGATCTCTAAAATGACAAACAAAATTTTAAATTTATCGTTTATTCATTTCCTCAAAAAAAGCGGTAAGCTTTAAGTAAAAGATCGATCGTGGAGTTAACAGGAAAAATCAACTCATTGAAACCCTGGATCTACTAAATTAAAATTCAATCCAAATCTTAGTACCCCAAATCAAACCACAAAATTCAAAAAAAAACCTAAAAGTTGAATGAAAACAACAACTTATATTCCGATTCTCATTGGCAACTTATAAATTAGTAAAATCAAACCCAAAATTAAAAAATTGAAAGAAAGAATCAAACCCTAAACAAACACAAAGAAAAACATGGAGCAATCACTTATGAAGCAATACATGAAAACTCACCTAGTATAAACCACACCACTGGATTTGAAGAGTCCCGACCATTGGCAAAAAATATTTGGGGTACATTGGTCTCAGTATACCACCAAAATAAACCAAAAACGAAATTCTCAAGCATTGTAGGTAGCAGCCGAATGAAAAAGGAAAGAGAATGAAGAAATAATGACAAAAAATGGAGATGAGGGGATGGATAACAACTACATGTGGAGAAAACAAGTAGGGGTGAAACTAAATCGGTTTAAAACCGAATACCAAACCAAACCGAACCGTATTAAAAATATGGTTCGGTTTTTTTAAAAATTTGGTGCGGTTTGGAGTCAAATTTTTTGAAAATTCGCTTTTCGGTTTGTAGTCGGAGTGAGAGAGGAAAACCGAACTCCAAACCGCACACCAAATTATTAAAAGAGCTTGTTTTAATTTAGGCCCAATGATCCATTTGCCCCATTAACTCTCCGAAACTTAAATTTGTCGTAAAGTTGTTATTCTATTTGAAATTTTGTTTGGACTTAATTTGAATTTGTCATTTGTTAATTTATTAGGAATTTTAGGCATTATTTAAACGTAATTTGTTATTGTAGCTAAATTAAATAAAAACACTCCGAACCAAACCAAACCAAACCAAACGTAATTTGTTATTGTAGCTAAATTAAATAAAAACACTCCGAACCAAACCAAACCAAACGTAATTTGTTATTGTAGCTAAATTGAATTAAAAATTCGGTTTGGTTTGGATCGAAGGGCTTAAAATCAAATTTTTTCTGTTTGGTTTGGTTTGGAGTGAAATACATACAATTTGGTTTGGATTTGGAGTGAAATTTTAAAAACCGAAATAAAATGGTTTGGTTTTGGAGTTGGTCATAATCCAAACCGAAAACCGAACTTTCACCCCTAAAAACAAGGATAAAAAGGAAAAGAAGAATAAAAGGGAAAGCAAGGAAGGATGACATGAGGGGAGGAAAGGGAAGTAAATCAAATAATGACAATGTGCAATATAAAGAGCAAAGAGGGGCATAATAATAAATAACAATCGGGGATTATTGCTACATCTATTTATTTATTTACACGGTAAAGTATACGGGTGGGTCCCTGCACTAATCCTATCTCAGGAACTGTGCAGTGGGAGGCGGGGGATAATATGCCGGGGGTGAGGTTATTGCTAAGGGAGATGATTAATTTTAGAGATTTTTTTTTTTTAAAAAAAAAAAACAAAAAACAAAAATCATATAACAAATATTTTTTAAAAAATCTCTAGTATATAAGTCGAGGGGAGCTATGGTGTCCCCTATGAAGTTACAATATTACCCTAAATGAATTATATTTGAAAATTTATTCAATTAACATCCTAAAAAAAATGAAAACTTTAAGTGATTAATGCATGCAAATTTGGATAAAATTTGAATAGTTTTAACAAAAGAAATTCACCCATTAATTTATCAATTAATCAATTTATCAAACTTATATGCATTAATTTTTTCAAATTACAATTAGTTACTAAAAAATATCAACGTTAATTAACATTAAATCATTGTCGTTTATATGTCAATCAAAATACAATGAATCTAGACAATAGTCAATGCAATAATCTCAATTACATGCATAAGTGAGGGGAGCAATGGTGTCCCCATTAAAATTCTATTTATACCCTTTTATGAATTGATTATTTACACAACAAATCATTAAGTTCTTCAATAAAAAAATGTAATTTGACATTTATAACTATTTTTCAATCAATTAAGCTCTTAATTGATTAATCAATATATATAGTCAAAACCATATTGGTCAATATTTTCTTAGTTAACTTTATTGAAAAAAAAAACAATCAATTCCTTAATCAATTCATATATTCCCTGAATACATTGAATTAATTGATATCTAAATTTATCAATTTTCTCATTTATATATCAATTGATTGTCATACATCTATTTATACATATTTTTCCACAAATATATTTCACTTAATGAGTGTATAAATACCAAAATTCTCATTTCATAYTCTACCATTAAATCAATCTCTCTTCTTCTCATTCTTCTCCTAATTATTTTAGGTTCACAACATTAAAAAGACTTCATGTTCATTGTAAGAAAAACTTTCATGATCATCAATGGGTGTTTACCTTATTCTTAGACCCACCTTTTATGTTTCAAATTTTGTAGTCTTTTTAATTTAATTGAGAAATTTTACTTTTATAATATTGTGTACTCCGTAATAAAGAATTTTATCATCAATTCGATCAATCTTTGTTATCGTTTTTTTTTGTTATTTTTTCGTAAAATCTTTATTTTATGATATTGATTTTTATTTAAATATGATTGTTTCTAATTATGTTAACATATTCTTATTTAAATTTTGTGCGAAATATATTGATCATCATCAACCAACATTAATATAAACAATCAACGAACAACTTAAACAACATTGAATTATTGATATAAGGGAAAACATAAAAAAATTTATAATTATTTATTTCTTCTGCATGCACGCACGCATCGTGTGCAAAAAATAATAGTACTTTTGGAGTAAAATTCTGCAATAAAAATATGTAATGTGTTAAATCAGGTGGTAGTGAAAAGGGCTGGATTAACCGAATGGTGAATAAAAATTCTTAGTTTATCGAGTTGATTTTTTGAAAATTGAAAATCTAATGGCATTTTAGTAAATAAAAAATAGGAATATTGTAAATAAAATGTTGCATATATTCATTGAAATGATCAATTAATCTGAAAAGATTAAATCCAAAACCACTTATATCTATTAAAATTTGATAATAGGTACTTATAGAGCATAATACAATAATTTGTAGCTTTTTCATTAAATTTTAATACAAACTAACTTTAGTTTATGCGATTTTTTTAAAATAAAAATCTTATACGGAGTACTAATATCTAGATTGATTTCTATAAAAAAAAAGTTTTTCTTTTCCCCTAAATTTAAAGATGAAATTGTTTCAACCCGTGGAAGAGCAGAACACTTACTTGTAGGTTCGAAGATAACTTCCTCTTGATGCTATGAGTGAAATGTCCAAGCCAAGGAAAATGAGACTAAAATCCAAGTTTAATTGTCTTCCAACTTCCAATCTTCAATTCCCAAGACAAACTCTCTTGACACCTGCAAGAAGGCGAGGAATTCCTAAGGATTATCGCCCCTCCGACGCTCAAGTTAGAGTGTGAATGAGAAGAGGAGAGCAAAATTATGACAAAAGCAAAAATAAAGTAGAGAGAGTATTTAGAGTAAGTTTGAGGTTTTTTTGATTGATGTGATGTAATAGAATGTGTCTTTTTTGGGAAAAGTGATGGTATTTATAGACCTTTGTACCCTGTTAAGATCGTGACAAGTGTCGCAATCTCGATGATTGGAGCCTAAATGGGCCTTGGGCTTTGAGGAAAGCCTTCGTATATAATACGTATTTATATACGTAACCTTGTTGTATGAATATACAGTTATACGTATCTCTGATCATGGACTTTCACCATCACAATGAACCTTAGGCCTCTGTCATGGATTGGGCCCAATTGAAGAAATCTAGCCCATCCTTAATTGGGCTACATCAGAAATAATTGTGGAATTAGTCAAATAATTATTGTAAACTTCAAAAATCATAATTGTAGACATCAATTAATCTGAATTAATATCCAAAGTTCAGTTACAAGATTACAAATACTAAGTTTCGTACATTCATTACTAAGAGTTTGAGTTGAAAGATATAAATACAACATTACTTGATTAAAATTAACTAATTAATTACGTATTAGATTCTTCCATTGTTCGATCCTACTAGCGTATAAATCTTCCCAGCCAACAACTGTATTTGTACGAACTTGTTTCCAGTACTCAGCAATCGGGACTGGATGATCATCCGCCAAATGCAATCTAATGTAATGATTCAATGAGTACGATGGCAAGCTCTTTCTTAGGACCATGTTGTGTAACAACCTTAAAGAACATTGTGTTGGATCAATGATAAAAAAATACCGCACAATCGAATAGATTTGCAATTGAGTATAGATCATGACTGACTTCCATCCAATGTTCTCGACCAGTAAAGAAACGGTTGTAACTAATCCGTTCCACGGCTTGCTCTCGAAAGTCACGCCTTCCATAAACAACATCATATACATCTGGATGTCCGATGATCTCCAACATCATGAAATTTCTGACATGTGGCCAATCCTCTTCACCACCATCTTGGAATGCATCTGTGACAACTCTAAAGCCACAATGACCATCGCCTACAACGTCATTCCAGCCAATAATGTAAGGAAGTATTACATTTGGGACATAATCGTAGTATGGAAAGTCATTCTCTATAATGTCCATGTAAGACCCTGCACAAAATGATATTGAATAACGACATTTGAATGAAATGGTAATTGCAATAATAACGAAATTAATGAAATTAAATAAAAAAAAAGCAAGAAACCATGTCACGCACCAGTTCTCCTAGAAAAAGCTGCATCTTGTGATGCCGAGTTCGATGCAGTTCTAGATGACAGGTACTCATGTCCACTAGGTAGGCGTCTAGTTGACGATCCGTTTTTCTTCTTCTTGTCATTCTTTGGCTTCCTTCCTCTTTTAGTACTGTTGACCTCTGGGTTTCTGGGGTTGTTTGTCCCTAGGTACATGGTTGCATGCAAAACACGTGACACGTATCTCAACTGAGCTGGATCAAGTGACCTCGCTTGCTCGCACAACGCATTGAAATGATCCATATCTTGCATAATTTCATCAACAACAAGAGGGTCATCGACGCCATCACCGATCTCAAGAGTCCTCCAGAATACATGAATCTGATAGAGATAAAATCTAAACCCATTAACTTCAGCACGCTTCATCTCACAAGCACATGGAAGGCCACAATTGCTCCTTAGAACGCATCCACACATTTCGATAGCTTCGTCACCCAAGTCTTTCATCCTGACACTCTCGGTCGCCAATAAGTCTAATGCATGAGCACTGACACGCCCAACAATGGTGGTACTMTGTACTTGACACCGTGCGTACGCCGAGATTCCTCAAGCTGGAACCTTAAGTTACTTAACTGTGCCTCCACCATTGCATTCATGTGCTCGAAAAAACTATCAACAACATGTGTGGAGGTGAGCAACCAACTCTTTAATGATGAATGTTGCAACTCAGCTTGACATGTTGTTCTATTGTTGAAAGAAAGAACTTTGTTTGTCCAAGCTGTTACAAATTTCTCCTTATGTGGAAGCCAAGTCCTTGCAACATAGTCGAGCAATTTTTGGTTCCTCCTCCACGCATCATTCATTCTCTTAACTGCAGCCTCGTATCTAGCTTCACTATGGGCATACATAACCGAAGCCCATGAATCTTGCTTGAAAAGCTCATCCACCTTTTTATCTTTCTCAAACAAATGATACGCACGAGTCTCCACATCTTTGTTTATGTGCCAAGTGCAAAGCAAGTGCGCTCAGGAAATATGTCTCTAATAGCCCCCATTAAACCCAACTCACGATCCGTCACAAGGGAAGCAGGGCGACGCGACTGTCCAAGCAACATGCTGAGAGTGTCTAAGACCCATGTATAGCTCTCTTGCGTCTCATCTCTCATCAAGGCCCACTACAAAAAAAAAGCTCGTATAGAGACGGAAGTTTAGGGACGGATTTCTGATCCGTCCCTAAATTTATAATATTGTTTTGAGGCGAAAAGAGTGGGAAATTAGGGATGGATTTTAATTTTCCGCTCCTAAATTAGAGACGGAAAATTAAAATCCGTCCCTAAATGTGCAAGTTGTGGTTTTTTGTCCATAACTTTCTCTACGGGTGTCCGAATGAGGCCCATAATATATCAAATTGACCGGAATTGCGACGCGCATCCCATGGATGGTTTCAAGTCCCTAAATTAGGGAGGTATTTTAGAAAATCCGTCCCTAAATTAGGGACGGATTTGAATTTCATCCCTAATTTCCCTAGTACCTCAACCATTACACAGTGTGTAAGAAAAATCATAAATTTAGCTACGGATTCTAAAATCTGTCCCTAATTTAGCGACAGATTTAGGGACGGATTTTAGCATCCGTAGCTAATTCTACCAGTACGTGTTAACAAATTTTGTTGAATAAAATATACAAGTTGGTATTTGGATAGTTGGTTGGGGCATTGGTTGGTGACTTTGAGGTCATGGGTTCGATTCCTAATTTAGGGATGGAAAAGAAAAACCCGTCTCTAAATTAAGGGACGGATTTGTAATTTCCATCCCTAAATGTAGAGACAGATTTTTATTTCCGTCCCTAAAGTTAGGGATGGATTTTTATTTTCCATCCCTAAATTAGGGACGGATTTCATATTCCCGTCGCTAAAGTGATTTAGCGACGAAGGTTTTAGGGACGGATCGAATCCGTCCCTAAATCCGTCGCTAAATCACTTTAGCGACGGTTTTTTATTTAGCGACGGATTTTGCCTATTTAAGGACGAATTTTGTCCGTCCCTAAAACGAGTTTTTTTTGTAGTGGCCACACCTATCAAAAAGTTATGGTTCGTCGGAGACATAACAACCATCTCGAACAATGGCATAGCATACTTGTTGGTTTTGTAAGTCAAATCCATAAGGATGACTAAAGGAAATGTATGCAACAAGTTAATCGATGTCGGGTGGGCAACAAAGATGTGAGTAGTTGCTTGTGTAACATCATCAACCTTTATCCACTTCTGGTACTGGTGCTCTTCATCAGCGAGATGGATAAATTGAGCCATCACCTACCTCCCATCAGACTCCTCAACTTTGAACTTTTGATTTATATTGTAAACCTGTTTGATGTTCGTTAGGATGCTCCTGTTCAAATTCCAGTTGAAGAGATCAAAGAACATTCGYCRRCTTCGTTTGTRCACGTCTCATGCTTKTTGYTTRAACTTTAGCARCAGGACTCATGGCAGCAGCTTGTCGATGACCCTCTTTGTAGTTGATTAATGGGTGGTTGTGTTTCCCGTACTTTCCTGGGAGCACCTCAACTGTCCAAACGCCCGTTTGAAGATTTCCGAGTGCATGAAGCTTGAAATTACAACCGAATGCTTTCGTTTTCGTCTTCTTGGTCAACTTATTCGAATCGGCTCGATATCGTTCACCACGATTGCATCTCAAATACACAACCTCTCTTTGACTAGATGTCGGCTTGTGCGAGGAAATAACTAGCTCAAAACCTAGTTCAATAGCGATTCTTTTTACATGCGCCGCAACCTCAGTGTGACTAGCGAACTCTAAGTCAGTCACGAACCGATCACTATAGTCGACACCATCTTCTTCGTCAAAATACTCCTACATATATAGACATAAGCAATTTAAAATCAAAACCATATTTAAAATTTATAATGAAAACCATATGGGAAATTACAAAAAAAAAAATGTGACTTGCATATGAAAATCTCGAAGGACTAATGACAACAAATAAAAAAATTAAATTTAAAATCATATTCGAAAAATAAAAAATTAAAAAAATTCATAACACTAACACTAGCAATTAAAAGACATGATAAGTTCCGTAAAAAAAAAAAAGACATGATAAGTTAAATTAATATATTTCAAAAACACATCATAACACAAAAACTAAACTAATACTAATTAACTATGACTAATTTTACAAACACAACAAAAGTAACAATTCTTTTCACTTCATTCATAAAATAACAATTCTACAAACTAAATGACTGACAAAAAGATTATCAAACTATAAAAGAAGTAATAATCAAATTGGGATTAGCAAAAAAACTTCAAAAAAAATCGAAAATAATATAACATTGTGACCTGCGTGTCATAATCACACAGATCTCATGGTCACCTGTGTGATTTTTAATCGCAGGTCCAATAGCGAATCGTGTGATTTGCATACACAAGTCCCAGGGAAAACTCACGTGTCAAAATTAAGCGAGTTCCCATTGGACTTGCGTGGTTGAATTACGCGAGTTCCCATTGGACTTGTGCTTCAAAATCACACAGGTGACTATTGGATTTGTGTGATTTTGACACGCATGTGATCTTTCTAAAACAAAGCGCACCGACAACAGTTTATGGGTTTATGACATACAAAGCAAAGCGAGGTTTAGTTTATGAATGTTACCTCGGCCATTTGACGACGAGCCCTTCCACAAGGTGACAATGGCTGGGCCCTCCGAGCTGTGGCGGTGATGCGGGAATATGTCCAATCACGATGTCGATTCTACGTTGCCCATTGATGCAATGGTTGTTGTGCTTCTACACTTATGTTTGTGTTGCTATGGTGGTGCGGTTGTGGGGTTCATTGTCATTTGTGGTGGTAAGTGAGCGAGTGAACGGTTGCAAGTTGTCCATGGGAAGTGAGGTCACGGTGGTTGCAAGGTGTTGGTGGAAAGTGAGTGGGTGGTGGTCGAAATGTGGTTGGTGGAGACCGGAATCCTTGAAAAATGCGAACCGGAGAACGAACCTGAAAAAAAGGTCCGGTCGGGACCTGATTTTTCCAGGTCCGGTCCAATTTTGGACCTGTTTTGTTTAAAAATTGATTTTCCCCCTAAAATTTAACAAATAATACATACTCTTAAAATCATGGTGTTCAGCCACATTACTACATGTCTATATTCCATTACTCTTAAAATTTTAATTTAAATACAACACAACAAGATTAAAAACTTACAAGTTCACAACAAGAATAATCCATACACTTGAAATTTAAAGTATGTATTTAGAGTTGAATCGGGTTTCTGGTCCAGCCTGAACCGAAAACCCGGAAAGTTAAAATTTAAGGACCGAAGACCGGGTTGATTAGTTCCGGTCCGGTTCCGGTCCAAAATACGTTCTGGACCAGAAATTGGGCACTCCTTCATGGATCTCTAAAATTACACCAACGGAATTTTAAATTTATCGTTTTATTCATTTCCCCTCATAAAAGCGGTAAGCTTTAAGTAAAAGATCAGTGGAGTTTACGGGAAAAAAAAACAACTCAAATTGAAATCCTAATTAAATTCAAAAACCCTAGTTCTACTAAATTAAAAATTCAACCCAAATCCTAGGCCAAATCGAAAACCCCAAATCAAACCCCAAAATTCTAAAAAAACCTAAAAGTTGAAATGAAAACAACAACTTATAATCCGATTCTCATTAGTAACTAATAAATTAGTAAAAAAATCAAACCCAAAATTAGAAAATTGAAAGAAAGATCAAACCCTAAACAAAAACACAAAGAAAAAAGCACTTACGAAGCAATACATGAAAACTCACCTAGTATAAAACCCAACACCACTGGATTTGAAGAATCCCCAACACAACATGTAACAACCACCGACCCATTGACAAAAAACATATTTTGGGGTCCATGGGCCGCAGTATACCACCAAAATAAACCAAAAACAAAATTCTCAAGCATTGTATGTAGCAGCTGGATGAAAAGGGAAAGAGAACGAAGAAATAATGGTAAAAAATGGAGGCGAAGGGGATGAATAACAACTACATGTGGAGAAAACAAGGATAAAAAGGAAAAGAGGAATAAAAAGGAAAGGAAGGATGACATGACACATGAGCCATGAGGTGGGGAAAAGGCAAGTAAATCAAATAATGACAATGTGCAATATAAAGAGCAAAGAGGGGCATAATAGTAAATAACAATTGRGGGTTATTGCTTTATTTATTTATTTATTTATTTACATGATAAGATATACGAGTGGGTCTCTACACAGATCTTATCTCAGGAACTATGCAGTGGGGGACGAGGGATAATATGCTGGGGGTGAGGTTATTGCTACATTTATGGGAAAGGGAGATGATGAATTTTAAGGGTTTTGTTTAAAAAAAACAAAAACAAAAATCATGCTCCCTCCGTTCCTTGAAGTTCCTACCACTTTCCTCATTTGGACGTTCCTTAAAGTTCCTACCACTCTCACTTTATTCCATTTTAGGAAACTTTATACTTCCTCCGTTTTCAATTTCATGCAACAAAGAGGGTTGCACATTTTCCAAAGTAAAATTTCTACAGTAACACATTAATTTGATTACCTTTATTAATCACCCCCATTTCCCACTAGTCTACTGATACGATGAACTACTTGCCCACAACGTCAACACCTACCACCACCACATGTCCACACCCAACCAAACAATCTACCACCACCATGTCATCTAACACTAACTCCCACGCCATTTGCCACAATCACCAACCATAACTAAAAACCCAAAAAAAATTAAAATCAATATAGCTAAGCAAAAACCCCAACTAATAAAAATTCAATCGCATAAATTGATGGTTTGTGGCCTGATTCTTGATCGAAATTACAATAATTACATAAGATTAAATTTAATAGAAGAAGAAAAAAAACGAGGTGGTGGTGATGGAGGCAACGGTGGTACGTGGTAGTGATGGAGAGAATGCGGCGACCATGATGGAGAGAGAACGACGATGTCGTTGATGGAGGGTGAATGAGGTGACGGTGATGGAGACAACGCGCGGTGGTTGCAGTGATAGAGAGAATGCAGTTGCGGCGGTAGTTCACATAACGGTGGTGGTGGTGGTGGCGTTGATAGAGAGAGGAGAGAGGGGAGAGGAGAGAGGAGAGAGAGTGATGGTGGTAGATAGAGGAGAGAGAAAGAGGGTGGTGGTGGTAGATAGAGGAGAGAGAAAGAGGGTGGTGGTGGTAGCTTGAGGAGAGAGAAAGAGGGGTGGTGGTAGTGGTACAGGAGAGAGAGAGGGGTGGGTGATGAATGATTATGAACCTGGTGTTGATGAATTGATGTTATATTGTTTAATTGTTAATATGTAGATTAATTAGATATTATTTTATTATGATTATGATAATGAATGATTTAAGCTACTAAATTGAGGGTAAACTTGTAATTTTACAATAAAAACTTACCTAATATAGTAAAAAATTAGTTTGTTGCAAGTATTAAGAAATTTCATAAAATGGAAATTGTTGCAAGAATTCGAAAACGGAGGAAGTATTATTTTTTTAATTGTGGTGGTCTACCATGTGGAACCCATCATACCACTTGCAATATACTCATGTGTATTAAAAATGTAATTTTATTTGTTTCTTTTTCCAATCTAAATCTACTTTTTAACCTCACTTCTCATATTATATTAGTTTGGTAGGAATTTCAAGGAACGAAGGGAGTATAACAAATAATTTTTAAAAAATATTTTTGGAATAAAATTTTGCAATAAAAATATGTGATGTGTTAAACACCATACGCTCCCATCCTCAAAAGTTGAAGATATATTAAGATTTGCACAAAATAATTGATAATATATCAGTAAACTTTCTAGCTAGTTTATCAAGTTGATTTTTTAAAAATTGAAAATCTAATGACATTTTGGAAAATAAAAATTAGAAATATTGTAAATAAAATGTTGCATATGTTTATTGAAATGATCAATTAATCGTCATTGTATTTTTATAACCAAGGCCTACTTTCTTTTTCTCAAGCAATCGTGTGATATTCTAGTATTGAATAATATATTTTTACCATCCATTTCAACCAATTTCTATTGGTAACATAAATGTCATCATTTCCCTATAACTAGCACTAAAAATTTATAGTTCATTCGATTTTAAAAAATTAATGTTAATAATACACTCCATATTTGTGACAAAACCACTTGTATATATTAAAATTTGATAATAGGTACTTATAGAACGTAATACAATAATTTGAATCTTTTTCATTAAATTTCAATACAAACTAACTTTAGTTTATGTGATTTTTTTAAAATACAAATCTTATACTAATATCTAAATTTTAAATTATGTATTGTTTATTTATGATGTTTTTCCCATCATTCTCTTATCGATTACGATATATGGATTCAAGGTTTATACGATGAATTTTAAAGAGTTTTTTTTATTGCAACTTTGGTTTTTGCACGCATTTAAGAAATTAAAGATATTTAATGATATAAACGAACAATTTAGGTAAAATATTTTTAACATAAACATCAATGATATTATATCTCTTTAGTCTTAAAATTATGTTACCTAATTTNAATTAGAAAATTGAAAGAAAGATCAAACCCTAAACAAAAACACAAAGAAAAAAGCACTTACGAAGCAATACATGAAAACTCACCTAGTATAAAACTCAACACCACTGGATTTGAAGAATCCCCAACACAACATCTAACAACCACCGACCCATTGACCAAAAAACATATTTTGGGGTCCATGGGCCGCAGTATACCACCAAAATAAACCAAAAACAAAATTCTCAAGCATTGTATGTAGCAGCTGAATGAAAGGGGAAAAAGAACGAAGAAATAATGGTAAAAAATGGAGGCGAAGGGGATGAATAACAACTACATGTGGAGAATACAAGGATAAAAAGGAAAAGAGGAATAAAAAGGAAAGGAAGGATGACATGAGCCATGAGGTGGGGAAAAGGCAAGTAAATCAAATAATGGCAATGTGCAATATAAAGAGCAATATGGGAATTGTGCAGTGGGGGACGAGAGATAATATGCTGGGGGTGAGGTTATTGCTACATTTATGGGAAAGGGAGATGGTGAATTTTAAGGGTTTTGTTTAAAAAAAAAAAAACAAAAACAAAAATCATACTCCCTCCGTTCCTTAAAGTTCCTATCACTTCCCTCATTTGAACGTTCTTTAAAGTTCCTACCACTCTCACTTTATTTCATTTAGAAAACTTTATATTATTTTTTAAATTGTGGTGGTCCACCATGTGGAACCCATGATACCACTTGCAATACACTCATGTATATTTTTGCAATAAAAATATGTGATGTGTTAAATCACCATATGCTCCCATCCTTAGAAGTTGGAGATATATTAAGATTTGCACAAAATAATTGATAATATCAGTAAACTTCCTAGTTTATTAAGTTGATTTTTTAAAAATTGAAAATCTAATGACATTTTGGTAAATAAAAAATAGGAATATTGTAAATAAAATGTTGCATATGTTTATTGAAATGATCAATTAATCGTCATTGTATTTTTATAACTTTATAACCAAGGCCTACTTTCCTTTTCTCAGGCAATCGTGTGATATTCTAGTATTGAATAATACATTTTTACCATCCATTTCAACCAATTTCTATTGGTAACATAAATGTCATCATTTCCCTATAACTAGCACTAAAAATTTATATTAAAACCACTTGTATATATTAAAATTTGATAATAGGTACTTATAGAACGTAATACGATAATTTGAATTTTTTCATTAAATTTCAATACAAACTAACTTTAGTTTATGCGATTTTTTTAAAATACAAATCTTATACTAATATTTAGATTTTAAATTATGTATTGTTTATTTATGATGTTTTTCCTGTCATTCTCTTATCGATTTGTATGATGAACTTGGTTCACTCATTTGTCGGGTTTAGTTAGGGGCGATATATAGATTCAAGGTTGAATTTTAAAGAGTTTTTTTTTATTGCAACTTTGGTTTTTGCACGCATTTAAGAAATTAAAAATTAATGATATAAACGAACAATTTAGGTAAAATATTTTTAACATAAACATCAATGATATTATATCTCTTTAGTCTTAAAATTATGTTACCTAATTTGCTTGTTTACATCCTTATATCTCTTCTTTAAAATACGTGCAAATAGCAAAGTTGCAATTACTTTGAAATGAATGAAGTAAATAAATACCGTATTGTGTCAGTGCATTTTTTTTATACAAAAACTAAAAGGTTTCATTAATGTAAAAAAGCCAAACGGCACTTACAATCCAATTCCGTAGAAATTAATCGACAAGTACGAATATACCTATCCAAAAAACTATATATATCGTATGATTGTTCAAATTTTTGAAACAATAAAGCCTTAAAGAAACTCTTCATCCAAAGCAATAATACTATCTGTGAGTTCGCGCAAATTCGGCATAATAATTGATGTAGAAGTAGTTGAATAACCATACTTGCAGAGACAATTAGATATCCCCAACAATCGAACTGAAGCGGTCGGACCTTCACAATCAAAGAAACCCATAACACAATACCTAAAACACTTAACTCCATAGATTAACATCCAGGAGGATGACATAAACAAAAACAATAATCAAACAAAATAAGGAGCCACCGCAAGGGGCAAATTTATTAAAAAACTAAAACTCAAGAGACGTAGTATTCAAATAACTATCAAACGTAAGAGCCGCTCAACGCTGGCGAAAGAAAACAAAATAGTAAAACTATTCCCTCCAAACAAAAGTCACGAATCGGGTAGTATCCAAGTCTACGAACCGTTTTGAAACCAGGAATAAACCAAACCTAGTCACTACCTCCAGGATTGTGACTCGTGAAGGCTTGCGTCCCACCACCGATCTCCCACAAAACGAGACAACAACTCAACACGTCAATAGGTGATGAACTCCTATACAAATCGAAGAGCGAACACAAACTAGGAGCCTAAGAAACACACGAAAAAAGAAAAAAAAACCGCTTGCCGGCGACCTTTTAAAACCTAGGACAAGGTCGCCGGCGAGCCAGAGCCACCAAAAAACGAGGGAGGGAAGAAGGGTTTTGAGGAATTTTGAGAGGGTTTTTGCTAGAGAGAAATAGGGTTTTTTTTTCTCGTAAAATTGTGTCGGTGCAATTTGCACTGTGCAGCTATTTGGCTATTTCCGTCCTAGAAAACCCTAAATATTATAAAGTGTGGAAGGAGAGAAGTCGAAAAAAAAGAAGGGGGACGACTAATTTTTAATTCTCCAATTAGTAATCTCTTACTTGTTTATTTTTTTATAAGTGACATCAAATAATAACAAATTTGCATCAAGATATAAAAAAATATGCTTTTT
>SNQN01000027.1:173862-198322 GCA_008642245.1 Bassia scoparia | reverse complement strand
AAAAAAAAGCTGATATTATGTTATCAGTGAAGCTTGTCAGATCTCTTGTTCTGGGTGAACCCATCATCAACACCCATCATCATGTTAATGATGATCATGATGATGATGATGATGGTGACATTCTTACACATGTTGAGTATGATGCAGACAATGATGATGATGATGGTGGTGGTAATCATACTCATGTTCAGAAGACAAGAATCATCAGCAGCAACAGCAGAATTAAGAAGAAGAAAATGCCATTGTTGTTATTCATCCCAACTAAAGAATTAATCAGTGATACTTTTCGATTAGCAACAATTGCGAGAGAAATTGGGATGAATTTTTACCCTACTAATTCTCTCTCTCATCTGCTATTTTCATGGCCTTCGTCTTCATCTTCTTCTTCTGCTGCTACTACATTGCCGTTTTCTTCACCATCACCAATTTCGCCATTTTCGTCGTCATCWTCATCAAACAAYCGACCTTCAGTTTCATCGAACGCAACAACTTCAACTTCAAATTCATCAACTTTATCGACATTTTGGAGTAACAATTCAATCCCAAATGATGCAGTACCTTTACCTTTTCCTTCTCTCTCTACTGTTTCCTCAATCTCTCTCCTCCGTTACTTCGTTTCTCTCTCKAAAAACCTATTCAAGCTCGTCTTCATCGAAATCGAGCCCAATTCTAGGTTTAATTACAGTTACGATTATGATTGCGCTTCGAATGTAGCGTTGATCTCCAGGGTTTCAGGGAAACAGGTGAATTCAATGGAGGAATTTTCTAGGGTTTTGGCGGGGAATGGGTGGGCCCTGTTTCGATCGTCGGAAAACAAGAAAACGACGTCGTCTTCATCTTCTTCGTCGTCGAAATCGTCGTTGCCTCTTGTTTATTTGTTCAGAAAAGAGGATTGGAATCGAATTCGGGCGAAAAAGATGATCAATGGTGATGGTGCAGAGTGTAGGGTAAGGGAGCTGAGGTTGCCCGCACTTGATTTTAAGAATGGGGTTCCTTTGAGAATTTTGCAGTATATTTTGCTCATGACTGATGATATATTCTATCTTGCATAAATTCATTTTGGTGAGTTTCTTTGTTTTAATTTCATTTTGCTTGAGTTAGTATATGATAATTATCACTTTGAAGTTTTATTGTTTATAGCATAACATTTGTTAATGTGATATTAAAATAGATTATTAGTTTAATAGTTTAGTTTACATTGTTGTGGAAAGAAGTTTCTTGGATTCTTGATTGTGTAGAAATTATTGTAGGATTTAGTACCTAAAGAACCTGTTATAATGTAATTTGTAGAAATTATGGTAACGACGTTTCGAATCTTAGGGTGTTTTGATCAGCATATTACTTCATTTCGAATATAGGGTGTTTTGATGAGCATATTACTTCGTTTCGGATCATAGGGTGTTTTGATGAGCATATTACTTCGTTGCAATGCAACCGGTTTGCTGTCTTGCATTGAGGTAAGAGCAATGTTATTTGGCTGACCATAAGCTTCCTACGAGGCTAACTTTTCGGCCACATGTAACTTTATTATCCTTCAAAAGGAGAATTACTTTGGGATGGAGGACTCGGGATTGTTAAATGTTTTTTTTTTATCGTATAGAATGGTGGTGGGGTTGTGCTAGATTGGGTGAATCATTTGTGATGTTGAGAGTAATATGCAGAGGAAATTTATGTTAATTGGTAGTCAATGCAAGACATGAAAGTCTTCGAGTTTGTTGGTAGTTAAATTGTGTTAGTTTCCTGAATTTGTTTTAAACTCATATCTGTTATTAGTGTGCTGGTTTGTAGAATCATAGGCTATCTGAGGAAGATCAAAATAGTCATGAACATGAACCTTGTGTTGATTAGAGTAGTGGAGCTAAAATTTCTCATTTGGGAACTTGTAGAGTGAAAGTGATGCATATCAGACCTACATTTTGGTTGGTCTAATCCTAATAATGTCACAAGGAATTATTCGAATTTGGGTGTAGTGTGACCCTTGTTTTGAGAAATCGCGAAAGCAATTCACTCATGGGCTGATAGCGATGCATATTAGAGTAATTAGACCTACATTTTGGTTGGTGTAATCCTAGTAATGTCGCCAGGAATTATTCGGATTTAGGTGTAGTGTGACCCTACTTTTGAGAAATCGCGAAACAATTCACTCATGGGCTGATAGTGATGCATGTTAGACCTACATTTTTGTTGGTCTAATCTTAATAATGTCACAAGGAATTATTCGAATTTGGATGTAGTGTGACCTTTGTTTTGAGAAATCGTGAAAGCAATTCACCCATGGACCAAGACATAGTGTGAAATATCTAACCACCATCATTACTAGTTGTTCCACCGAATAAATGTCTCCATCTGTCTGGAGTTAGCATGGTTGATATTATTCCCGATCATTTTTTGTGATCTATTGTTTGCYGGTTCCTTTTTCTGACCCCGGGGAAGTGGGGGGGATGAAGCAAGGGACCAGTGAATTGGTCCTATGAAGCAATCTGTCTTTCTCATAGCATAAATTCCCAACTAGTGACCTAGATTTTGTCTGCATTTCTGTGGCCACTGGCTAGTGAAGTTTCACTGTCGGATTAGTTATCCCTAATCACCTAGGAGAATCCCAGTGTAACAAGTTGTCAGCGAAGATCTAGWATTCMTTTAGTTCTAGCAGATCTGAATGATGGTGGTTTATTTGCCTTCAAATATGTTAATTARACAGCTGGGCCTAATTTCCAACTATTGATTGTGAAACTTGCTCTCTTTAATAGTTTGCCAAATCTCYTTTAGTGTTGTACTTGACTGCCATACCACATGATTATCGTAATTACATCACCTTACAACTACCCCAAACATGATCACTCATTATGTCTCCCTTTAAGTTGAATTCTTAATGTWTTTAGCAGTATAATGTTCTGCGCAAGTGAAAATTAGGAGGAGATGAATCTGAAGTGCTGGCTTACCGCTAGGTTCTTACAGTACCAGGAATTTTCAGCATAGATMTTTAAAAGGCGACTTCTTTCCTCTTGCACGCCTAACCTAAAGATCTAATTCTTCGCTCTAAAGCATGTTTCAGTATTTGTGGCTTTCTGCTTTCTATTGCCTGTTGAAGAACTTAGTAATTATTTACATCTCTATATTTGGACATTTGTTGAGTTGCATTAACATGAACTGAAACTTCTTTTTTTTTTTCCCTCAGGAATTATGCAGTGTATATTCAGATTTTTAGGGGACTTATTTAAAGAGACCACGCAGATGCTAATTATATGAAGCTACTAGAACAGCACTAGAAGGTAAAACCCCTGAAATCGTGATCCTGTATACTATACCAACAATGTGACTTTTATCATTCAGATTTCAGATCTATTGTTGACACTGTACGGTTTTCAGTTTTCGCACTTCTGAGTTGTAGATATAGTAGAATTAGCTAGTGGATTAAGATGTTGTATACATCTATATTATTGATTTGTATAAGTACTTCATTGTACTTTCGGAATTGGGAGTTGATGAGAATGGAAATCACAGATCACGTTTCAGCTATGTCTGTCGTATACTCGTATGGTATGCTCAAGTGCCATCAGCCTATTACCAGTTTACCACCCATCTCCAGTAATAACACCTGAACAAGAATGGGGCAATTTCTAGCAGGTAAATCCGGTGACATCCGTCTATAATATGAACTCGACTCATGAATTGTATATTTATAGATTGTATACAACAAAAAACTCCCCCCCCAATCCCCCCCCCCCCCCCCACCCGCCCCCACCCACCATCCCCAGCCCCCCGGACCCCACGCCCACCCCCCCCTCCCCCCCACGCCACTAGCTTCCCCCCCGCCCCCCCGCTCTCCCCCCCGCCTCGCATCCCTCCCCCCACCCCCCTCCCCTGTTTTCTCTTCCTGGTATCGCGGCCCGATCTAAAATTCCATGCGCCATTTCTTGATTGCTGCAGCTATGCTCCGTATGAAGGGTAATGATGGCAATGATGTTGGTGCAACAAACAGCCACAACTTTAAGCAAATCACTGAAAACTTTTATGTTATTTTTATCTTACCCCATTAATTAGACAATTGTTTAGGATTGCTAGCCATCAAGTATGTTATTGAGCAATATGATGATACCTAATAAAGAAAAACAAGAAAAAGAAAAAAAAAGACTCATAGCACACTAAACTAACTAAGGATTTGTCCTTCCCACATTGCCTATATATACTCCCTATAAAGCATTGTATGATGTATCCGAGTCCAAATGTAGCCGGTGGGTGTGGGGAAAAAACAAACATACTTTATGTTCAAGCGTTTTTATTTTTCTTGTTTCTTCGAGAATGCAATTTGTTTATGTTCTTCACTTCATCCTATGAGTTTATACTTTTAACTTCTCAACTAAGTTGCATGTTTTTTTTTCACTAATTGAATAGTTTATTTTTATGTTATTTTAATTTCAGTCATTTCATCAAACATAAATTCTCCCATTAAAAAAAATCACAATATTTAACGTCGTCAAGTAAAAGTCACAATAATTTTTTGACGAAAAAACAAAAATATCATTAAGCCCAATCAATAAGCAACACACCTGTTCAACGTCAATTAGTCTTTTTACGTGCTAATTTCAGTTTAGTCTTGTATTTGAGTAGACTTGCTAATGAAGTTCACGTAAGTTAGTATCTAACTTAATCAAATTGTCTAAAGAGTTATTAATTCGGGAAATTCTAAGTCATGTCCCCCTGAAATTTTGATTTTTTCAAGGTGTACTCATGCGCTTTTGAAACTTTTCGATCATTGCCCATGAGGCTCATCATTTAATTAGCTACAACCGCTTTCCCCTAATTTTTGAACTGACCAAAGTTAACTTAAAATAAAAATAAAAATAAAACTCACCACCACCACTACCCTCATCATCCAACACCCACCCCACCCCACCCTCGCCCAACCCAACCCAAACCCAGTCTCCAACACCCCCATATCACCTCATCTTCCTTCCTCACAAACGAACAACGAATACCTCGAATCAACCGCAGCAACACACCCAAACCCAAGCAACTCGATCACCCCGAACTACCTGCAATCACCTACCCCTTTGTACCACCCAAATCCCTCGAACGAAACCTAATATTGAAATCAAATTAGGGAAAAATTAGGGTTTTAATATTTTGAAATCAAACCTTGATTTCAAAGAAAAACAACATTAAATACATTTTGCAATTCAACATGTATACAAACAAAGTCCCCGTAAAAAAAAACCTAAATCGAAAGTATCCTGTTCATTTTATGTCCAAATGCGAAAATTTCGAATGAGGGAGTTTGGGGTTTGTTTGGGGTGGGGTTTCAGTGAGGGAGGGCTATCAATGGTTGTTGGGAGCTGGTCGCGTGGTCTGGGGTCGCGATGGTTAGGGTTAGTGGTGGTTAGGGTCGCAATGGTTGGGGTCAGTGGTGGGTGAGTGGTTGAGGGGGAGAAGAAAGCAAGGTTTTTGGTGGGTTTTTTTTTTTTTTTATAATTTTTAAGTAACCTAAGGTTAAATAATGCATAATAAGGAGAAATACTTAATTAAAGATTAGGACTTTAAGCATTGAATGAGAAGTTTAAAAAACATGGGTATCCAATAAGCCTAGATCGTAAACGTACGCAGTGAGAATCACCGCTCTAGCACATGCCACCATATTAAATTTTGAAAGCAAGGCGATTGCATTGTTGTTTGAGTGTACATAACCAGCATAACAATATTGTAAACCAATCATCATCAACAAAAATATTTGGTCCTCTTTTTGCTTCTTTTTTATCCACAATACTTTGTAATATATTCATTATTCTTTTTTCTTCACTCGACTTATCATAATCTTCAATTCAATCAGATCAAATTCGATATTTTGCATTTCCAATATAAGAAGTCTGAGTATTATTGTTTAAGCAACATATTCTGAGGTTGCACTCCTCCAATTGGAAAAGCCGTATTAGATGGAAAGACAAATAAAAGAGTACGAACAAAAATGAAAGGAATAAAAATTGAATGACATGTTACATTTTAAATCTCACTCGTACTAGATGAATCGGATAAACAATCACTTTTCTTCTTTCATTTAAAAATTAAATTACATTCACCAATATATATCTTTTTTCGATTTAATTATATATTCTCCTTGTCCTCAAAATAATTTGCTTGCAAAAAAAGAGTGTTAGTTTTTTAAAGTTTATGAGTAAAGACATAAAGTTACTTAGGTTGAGCAAAAGAAGAATAAAGTGTTGACATGGAGTGATCCACGTACCATTTTCGTGATGTTTGCAAATATTTCGGAACAACAAAAAGGAAAATGATACAGATCTTCCCGAGACGGAAAATCTATGAAATATCTCTAAGCACATGTAGTAATCCTTGTCAATTCCAATGTTCTTTGGAGCATTTTATTTGATTTTGCCAATCAAAACACAAATACGAAGTATTATTAATAAAATAATACGGAGTAAATATAAACACTCAAAGCCATTAACGTTCTTTTACTCACAAATCAGCATCTATATAATAACGTGTTTTTTTAAAAATAAAAACCAAATTTCTATTACTCTGGTATCTGAACCTCTTTCTTACCATTAAGTTATGGGAGTATATCCTAAGAAAACCAGCTTAGGTGAACTATTTCTTGATCGTAATAATGATTCCCACATACATACTCATTATTCCTAGCTAATAAGTTAAGAGACCATTTATTAAATCCAATGACTATATTATCTCTCCCAACTTAAAAATATGTTCGCTGCTAACCCTTGTTTGTTTCATTTTAACTTATTTACTTAAAATAACATACAAATACTTCCTTTGTTTTTAAAAGTTTGCAACAAAGGATATTTTTTTATAAGAAATAAAATTACTTATTTATAAACTTTCAAAACCAGAAAAGTAAATATGCTTTACACAATAGCACGGTTTTTCTTGATAAAGACATATTATTTTATTTTGTAAACTTCAAAAACGAAACGAAAATATGAAAAGACGATTAATTCTTCCACGATCATCAAAAGTTCAAAACGAAGGACAGACCACACAAGTATAACATGCAGCATGTGTCATGGACAACTCACAATTAATTTGACCCAATTCTTACTCTGCAGTTTATTTCTTCCACCTCGTAATAACCCCACGTATAAATATATTGGATTAATTGCCGATATTTTTCAATAATGATTATTATATTAATATATGGATTTTGCGTGTTTTAGGAGTACTACTCTTTTTTGTTATGTATTAACTGCAACAATTTGTCATAAATTAAAGTACAAAAAAAATTATATCATTGTAATTAATACGTTACGGAAAAAATACTCCGTACATACTACTATAACGAGTTTTTATTTATTATTCGGTATAAGTTTTCGATGTAATCGATCTTCTCTGCCAAAAGTCATTAACATTGTGATAGATGCTAACTTGAAATATGTCAAATTGGAACTTACCTATAGAGATACTAAGCACAAAATATAAAAGGATCCATTTGTGTGCAGGTCGGACATTTCAAGAACGACAAGAGACTTTAAGTGGTGAGGCCTTCAGGCGCGTATGCAAATTATTTAATATATACTCTATCAGACGAATTAATATCTAGCTTTTCAGCACAATCCTTCCCACTTGTGGTACGTCATGAATCTCATGACTCATGATATATCCATGCTTAATGAATACATATCTTGCATCGTTGTATTATTAATAATAAAGTGGAACAATAAGTATTATCAAAAGTATATGTCATGGATTATCATTTACTTGTTATATATAGCATGAAAATTCAAGGTGCAATATCATGGGCATGCATTCAATTTCATTAGGAATTCATCTCTTATTTTTAGTTTTAATTTCTTAATTTGTCAAGCATTTTAATTACAAGTGTAATTTATTACACATTAAGTAACAAAAGAAAAAAAAATCGAGCTCAACAAAACACATGGATAAACAGGTTGAAGAAAATCCTTGGTGGACAGTTTACCCGCAAACTTGCGATGTGCAGAGCGAGATACAGAGAGCTGAAGGCAATGGCAACGGAGTCCGACATCGAGTGGACTCCGCCACTTACGGAGCTGCGTGGAGCGAGTCATCACTCCACTCCGAGAACTATTACCGAGTCGAGTCCGAGCTGATCAATGGAGAATGTACGAGTCCTCCTCCTACTGCCCGAATGGCCCCTTCCCATCTAGAGGCGCTTTCCTAGGGTTGGTGGTTGGAGGCTAGTAATCACCTTCCCACTTGTTGGATTTCCAGCCGGGTCCACTCGGGCGGGCTCGGTGAGTTGCTCCAAGGGCTTGAACATGTGTGAGTTAAGGACATCACGCCGAGTCAACTCCGCCAGGTGGGCGAGTTGATGAGGCAAGACTATCCGCGAGGAGACCCGGTTGACTCAGTCTCATACTCGACTCGGGGATTGGCCTTGCTCGGCCGGGAGCGACGGAGAGGTGGCTTGCCCCTAAATGGATCAATATTTGCTCTGCGGACATTTTTGCCAAGAGTATGACAGGGTGACAAACCCTAAAAGTTGGATGCGAATCTTAAGTCCCAATTCAAGCCGCCAATTTTTTGAAACCGCGTCGCTTCAGCTCCACCTCAGGTTCAGGAGTGGAGTAAAAACAAAGAGGAGCAACCCATGGGGTGGGGCGTGAATGGCGGGCCGAGCCTTTCGGTGAGTTTTTTCGAGAGGGACCTTGAACAAGAAGGGGACTTAAAGGAGGCTCAAGTTAGCGGCACTGAGTCGATCTCAGTTAATTAACGTGTAATTGAGTCTATCAGTCACCAACTGAGTCGACTATACAGCCGCCAACTCGTGAACCGAGTCATGTGTCACTACAAGAACTACTACCGAGTGAAATCCATGGTGAAGGAGAACGTGCTCTCCATGCTATCCGCTGCATGATGACACCGTTAGAGCATGCATTCCTATGGATTGGTTGGGTGGAGGCCCCCATCAGCTTTTTCAGCCACGAGTTTTCATAGTGGGGTTGCAACTCGAGGCCCCAAACTAAATGAGTTGCTTGGTGAGGGGTTAACCCATCGACGACCTGGGTAACCTCTCCCAAGTCAAAATTATACGAGTCAGAGTTTCAAAAACAAACTGTTAAAGAGAGAGAGATTTAATCGGAAGCCTCGCAACGTCCTACAAGAAGACGCTAGCCGACTCGTCCATGGTGAGCTCTCACAGATAGCTTGCCCATCTAACAACGAGTCGGCGAGCGAGTCACAAGAGCGAGTCCAGAGGAAATTAAGCATTAAAGAGGAAAAGTTGAAGGAGTGTTTTGGAAGGCCGTAATCTACTCTCAAAACGCTAAAAAATGTAGTGAAACATTTAAGCGCCCAATTCAAGCCGTTCATTTTCTTGGATTGGGTGCTCTGAACTTTCACTTGAGGCTTCATGACTGGGGTAATTAGTCAAAGTATATCAATTTAAGAATGCATTGATGCAACAACTATATTGAATGTTAATTGTCAACAACTATTTTTTTAGGTGCAATAAGCCATGCATTAAAAGGCGGGGATGAATCGATCCAAAGATCACCTGAAAATCAGAAGAAAACGTTTTAACCAACTAAGTTAATCTCTCATTTTCTTAACTAATTTCTTCTATAAGTATTATTATCGTTTTAGTTTTCGCACTGTATCTTCTTAGTACTATTCTAAATATTTACGGGACAAGCTTCAATGCTTGTAAATACTATTTGTAGTCTAGTAGTATATAAATTAAACCTTCAGTGGTAAAAATACTACTTTCAATATTATTTTCTCCCAATTAACTATTCTCTTATCTATTCACCTATGTGCAATCAATTTAGACTCTCATGCAGGACTGCAACACACCGAGCAACACACCAACGTTCCATCGAGGATTGACCCTTAAATATAATGTTTTGATCCGTAATGAAATAATCGCAACAAAATGATTTAAATTGTTGTACTTGTTATTGTATACGAGCAGATTAATCAAAATTGTTAACTAGAATAAGATATTGTAGATACTACTTCACCGTACATAAAACTATCTTAATCATTTGCTTGTTTTTAATTAACAACACCCCTTAGAGTATAAGGGTCTGTTACATTTAGTTATTTTCAGTTCAGTTCTTAAGCCAATTTCTCTCTCTCCATAAAATATTCAATTCACGTTAGTTCAATCAGTTCAGTTGATTTCAGTTAATGTAAACAGGCCCTAACATTGGTAACATTCCAATTGCTCTCTAATCATTTCTTTTTTCTTATCTCTTTAAGAGCATCTCAAGCAAAATATTCCAAAAGACAAACATAATTGCTCCAAAAACCTAAAGCTCTCCAATTTATGAATTAATTTACTTACCATATTTTCCACAAATAAAAAGTAAAAAATAATAATGCAAGGGACACATCAATTTATGAATTAATTAATTACCATATTTCCACAATAAAAAAAAGTCAAAAAAATAATAATGCCGCAGGACACTGACATTTTCTTGTTCCAATAAATAAACATGCCTTTCTTATTGTTCTTGGGCAGGAACAATTATATTGTTTCTCAAGTGTTCCATGGAAATAACCAGAAACATGAATTGGAGACACTATTGTTGGGAGTATAGTTAGAAGTGGCAATTCGATGGGTCGGTATCGGATATCGGGGTTGGGTCTTTTTCGAATCGGGTATACCTGGTATTGGCTCCGGGTAGTTGGTCAGATTAATCGGATTACAAACTCATGGGCTACATCGATCGGTTCGAATAGCATGAATTGAGTATGAAGTCGGTTGTCGTGTCAAATCGGAGAAATTTAATCAGATAGATTTGCATCCGGATGTAAATTTTTTTCGGATTTAGATTATATCGTGTCATAGATACTCGATAGCAGTTCAAATCGGATAATTGGTAGAAAAAGAAGTATAAAGTTTTGTTTGTTTAAGACATTAAATAAAGTAAAAGTTTAGCAATATGGAGTAATTGTCATATCATCTCTTTATCTTTCTTACATAGATTTTTGTACTTTCCCACCACAATTTAGAGAGATCGGATCATGATAACTTCCAAATATTGCAGATTAGTAGAACCGTCACGAAAAGTTGTATGAAAAGAAGCATCGATATTTGTTGTAAGAAGAACGATTGTGATTCCTCTATTCACTAAATTCATGCCATAATTAATAGTGAGAAACTTATTCAATTAATAATGAGAATCTTTTAAAATTAATCGTCTAATATGTAAGAATGAATATCTGAGTCAAGTGTGATTTTATTAGAATCGTATTAACAAATAGTTTATTAAAAATCCAATTTTTTATAATTTTTACTTCGTGTTAATTAAAGAATTTTCATTTGTAAATTACGCATTTGGCAACGTGTAAAGTTGAAGTGGCAGGAATTAGTTGAAATAGAGGAAGTATTTTTTATATGGACGATTCTATTTTGCCAAAATTGATTTAATTTGAATCTAATTTTTTATATGTATTTGACTATTGGTTGTTATTGATTTTTTTGTTTTAAAAAAATGTAAAGAAGTATATTCATACTCTCTTTTGATTTTTAATGTATGATGTCGCAATTCTAGATTTGGTCGATTTTGATGTTTAATGTGTAATTGTTATTTATTCTATTTTGGTACGCATTCCTCTAATTATCTATATTTATTTTTTAACTCACCTTCTCTTACTTTCCTTATTCTTACCTGTTTACACATCAATTTTCTCTAATAATATTTCTTATTTTGGCTCAATCACATTATATATATTTTCATAAGTTTTACTAAGATGTTTAAATATATAGAACGTAAAATCAAAGGGAGTATAAAATGATTGGAGAGAGGGGATTAAAAAAATACAGCTTCTACCATAATGAAATACTCCGTAGATGTTACGCTATAATAAAGGTTATGTTCTTTTCAACTTACTCTTCAACATTTATTGAAATAAGATACAGTCTCAAACTAGTATCAATAAGTTCAGATAAGTAACTAATAAGTATAGCTTTATTAGTTATTACGCTTTCCCACTCACAAATAAGTTCAAATAAAATGAATAGCTCGCACATATACTCCAAAGTGTACATCCTAATTTTGTTACAGATGAAGTATATCATTGGAGAGAGGGTTGTAATTTTGATCGTCTACACACCATTAATAAAACAAATAAACACTTCCCTAAAATGGAATAAGGTAGAAGTGAGTTTTAAATCCCTCCATTCCCAAGTTCAACTCAATTCAGTTCAACTTAGCTCAATTAAGTTCTATTTCAGTTCAAGCCTCAAGCTCAGCTCAATTTCATTCATATTTAGTTCAGCTCAGCTGCAATTTCATTCAATTGTAGTTCAGCTCAGCTCAGTTTCTGATCAGCTCCGTTCCATCACGTTTAACTCATTTAATTCAGTTATATTTATTTGTATCCTTAAGGGCTACATAAACATTTTTTTTGGGGGGGAATAAAATACCATAATCTAAGTATTTTGGGTGTTAGTGTGTTACTAAACTTACTATTATCGTATTACGAATGTACATAGCTTACCCGTTACACTTACACTTGCCACATTTGCACAAATTTGGGAAAACCCAACTAAGGGCCACTAGCCACAATTCTATCATTAAATATTTGCACATTAGTTTCCCCATTTACCCATTTCTTAACGCATTAAAGAGCTATTAATCAGTTAGGCACCCCTAATTAATCCCGACATCCCAGACTCCATTTCAATCTCTATTTTCATTTCCATGGAAATAACAATATCCCAATGATCCCCTTTATTTGTTCATTTTTTTTTTAATTTAATAAAGAGATTAGTTCATGACCTTCATCGCTTTAGTATTGCAAATTCAGGCGGGCAACACATTTTTCTGCCAACAAAAAATTGTTTCTATTGTAATTTCAACCACACTACATTTAGACATTTAGACAATCAAACACCAATACGATCATATCATTAAGCAGCCACCTAAGAAGTTGAATGCAACAGGTAATTAATTAGTTTTGTGTTTATTTATTTATCTAAATTTTATCAATTATGTGGATTTATGTCATGTCTCATGTGAGTCAATGTCAAATCAGTGTAATTTAGAAATTTTAGAAAATTAAAATAGACTATGAATGAGATATGAATTTATACTCATAATTTATTTGTTTAATACAGGTTAAGACATGAAGTTGTGGATTGAAGACATTCATAGTCAAATTAACAAGAAAATCAATGTCAGGTAAAAGGAAGCGCAAGTCATGGGTTTGGGAGCACTTTGAGATCAAGTTGATAATAAATCAAGACAGAGATTGGGAAATTTGCATCCACTGTAAGAACCACAATTATAATGCCGACTCCGACGTGGTACTTCTAATTTTGTCCTAAGGCATTTATTAGAATCTTGTGAGGAGTATAAGAATTATTTTCACAAAAGAGTGGGAAGTCTGGAGCAAAATTGATCAATATTCGTGTCTCAATAGATTATTAGCAAGGCTATTATGAGCAGTGGTTCCCATTTTCTTGGGTAGAACATGAAAAAAAAAAAATTAATCGAAAAATTCATAAGTAATTTAATGATAACGTTGAATCAATATAAGAAACCTGCAAAAAAAATTTGCTTGAAAAATTACATGCTGATTTGAAAGAAAAGGTTAAAGATGTTTTGTTGGGTATTTTCTGGAAGAATTTGTTTGACACCAACTGATATATGGACAGCTTGTACTTCAAGGGATATTTATGTTAAACCGGCTCATTATGTTGATCAATAATTGGAAATTACAAAGTAAGTTACTTTGTTTTTCTTCATTTGTCCATCCCACCACATGGTGGTATGAATGTCCTCAACAACTCACAAAACTATGTTGATTGGGGCATTTCACAAAAGTTTCTCACTGAGTGTTGATAATGACTAACATGGGAATAAAAGATATCTTACTTGAAACAAGGGGTGTTAAAGGATGTAATTTGTGGTGGCAAGCATTTTCACATTCGTTGTTGATGCTCATATTTTGAATCTTATTGTTAAGATGGTTTGGGATGTTATTAAAAGTTGTGTTTGCGAAGGTTAGAGAAGTAGTGAAATTATTGATGGGTCAGAAGGAGGATAATCACAATTTTTTTTGAGTGTGCAAGGGAGCTTCTCTAATAACTTTTATTTGGGTTATGGTTAGATGTCCTACTCGTTGGAATTCAACTTACTTTATGCTCGATAGATGCTTATAAATACGTGATGCATTAATAACCTATGGTTGAGAAAATTCATCGGTGGAAGTAAGATATGTCTGAGTTTTGAAGAAAATGGGCTAAATTGAAAAGATTTGCAATCCTGTTGACTTTTTATGAAGTTACAAATTATTTTCTGGAAGTGACTATCCCCAACCGCCAATTTATATTTTCCTTGTGTGTGGAAGATACATTTGCGGATATTAAAAGGTGGAAATGTGGTGATGATGACATTAGTCGTGCAGCAATAGAGATGTACATAAGTTTGATAAGTATTGGAGAGAATATGTTATGGTCTTAGCTTTTGGGGTTATTATTTGATCGCAAGATACAAGTGGGAGTTTGTGATATGCTTTGAAGAAACGTACAATGGGGTAGAAGAAGGAGGAAGAAAGGCTAGTGAACTACGAACCAATTTGTTGAATTATATTACAGGGAGTCTGAAGTATCTGGGTTGAGAAATGTGGAGTAATTCTGATTGAGTAATCCTTGGAGTTACCACAGAACTTGATGCCATTTGATAATGATTAGAAATTGCGGTATGTATAATGGTTTGATAGTTAAGTATTTAATAGCTTCAATTTTTTGAATGCATTCTTAATAATATCCATCGCTTATAAATTAATCAGAAAAGGATTTGGATTCTGTTTATACTATTGTACGACTTTGGACTTGACTTATATTCATCAAACATGAACTTGATGTCTATCTACGAGAACAAAGACACTCGCCCTTTCACTGTAAACAAACTGAATGTACCTCTTAATCTATTGCGAGAGAAAACTCTAATCGTTTCCAGTACTTTCTTCCATGGCCTAGAGATGTTTATTCGATTACCTATTACCACTGTTGCTTCGGAATCAAACATTAGTATGGGAGGAAGAATTTTAAACAAATGGAGAAGTTCACTAAGTCCAAAAATTGGATGCTTTAAAGTAACATGTAAAAATTGGTTGACCTGGTTATGAAGGTGAGCTTAACATTAATATTTAAAGGTTAACGAATATCAATTACCTATACATCTATTTTCTTACCCAATTAAAATTAGTTATCTTTCATGATACATTTCTTTGGACTGATATCATAATAGATTTCAAGCAAGAGCTGAATCTGTGAACCTTTCAACGATTCTGTGATGATCGAGGAGGTTGTAAAAATTTGTTTTATTGGGTATTCTCGTATTACTATTACAATTGATTTATAAAGTGAATCAATTTATTTTCTTGCTTGCCTTTTCTTTTCATTTTATTGTCCTTATGTAACTACAATTCTTTTTTTGCAGGCTGAACATCGCTGCTTGAATTGGTAGCATATAATTTTTAATTTTTTAGGTATTTTTATCAGGTTAATTTTACGTGGGTCCACAATCTTAGCAATCTTAGTTGTTTTTGATTCTTTATTAGATAATTGATGGAATTGGGATGAAGAAAAATGGCAATGGTAGTTCTACTTCTAGTGGACTAGTATTTGTCTTTGTCACTTAGTTATTAGTTTTTAGTTTGAGTTTTTGCAATTTAGTTTTGAAATCTAAATGTTAAAAGTTCAATTTTATATACTTCGTACAAGTATGTAATTTGCTAACTTTACTTTGGTTTCCCTTATTAGCAGAAACATTTTCATTACTTATCCAACATATACTATTATTGCTTTGTTATTGTCTTCATATAAAATATATATACTATACAAAGATTTAACGTCAACTGACTAAGTAATTATCTCCCTAGGCTACACAGCTAAGGAAATCAAACTATATACAAAGACTAAGTATAATCCTAGGCCTTTTCCCCTAAAAAAACAAAAGGGTATAACCTAGCACAACTAGGAAACAAACACACTATAACACATATAACATTATACTAGTTTATAACAATACTATAACTAGGAGGATAATGATGAGAATTATCATCTTTGACTCATATATACAATAATTAACAGTAAAGTTTAAAGATTACTTTACAAATTACAAACCTTATGTCAAAAAAATTACAAGTTACCGACGAAACTTTTATCGATTTTTTTTCCATTGATTATAGACTATATAGGTACACTCGAATGTACAATAAATTTATTGTCACATCAGATTATAGTGACTATTCTTGGTTAATATACGTAACCTTTTATCAATATAGTGACCCGTATTATTTATCACTATATTTGAATGTAAATTGAGAATGGTGATAATATTGAATCATAAAGGGTCACTATATTAATAAAAGGGTCACTATATGTTTGATGTACAATACATTTATTGTACATCCGACTGCATACAATACCTTCTTGTTGATTATACATGTAAGACTGCAAGATAATGTTAAATTCATATTCTAACATTATCAGATCACTTTTTGGTTAAATGATTTTCGGATCGGCGTTATTCGGATATCAATGTTTTTTTGGGCTAGTTTATCGTCGGATCACAATATACAGATGTAACGATACGGATTAGTATTACGATGTCGGACGTAAACACTCATCGAATTGCACAAAGTCAGATGGGTTAATTTCGAAATACAAGATATTTATTACATATTCGATTTGGATGAATAATATCTTGGCGGTTCGTTCGAACCTACAGATCCGGATCGGATTTGCACTTCTAGGTATAGTGTCGAACTATTAATTTCTCGATGTCATCATGGAGGGCTCCTTGGAAAGCACAATGTTGGTTCAATGCTTCTTAACCGTACTACTTCTCAAAAATTGAAGTTCGTGTTCAGTGGTTTCTCAAATCTCTTTCTAAAATAACGTATAAATTAAATATTCTTGTTACACATCATCCGCTGACGGTGCAGGACAGGATAGATCGAGTTATAGTAAATAAAAAGAATTAGATATAGTAATTGGGGCAATGCATGAAAGCAAGACACTCGTCCATCACATGGCACTTGTTTGCTTGTAATCCTACACGAAATACTCCTCCCTTTCGTTTTACTCAAAAGTTTGCGTAATAGTCATCACAAAGCATGACAAAACACTTCTATATAATGGCATGATCTCATCACGACTAAAACCGAAGTACTACTTCGATCGTATCATTATATACAGAGTATTATTATTGATTCAGTGTTTAATGTGAACGGAACAGAATTGAATACCATAAAATTAAAGTCCTGAGAAACGTGCGCTTATTTCTAATAAAACGGACTAAACTTCAACAACCATTAATGAAATTGCATAATAATGTTCAAAATTTCTTATTTGCTTGTTTTGTAATTCTTGGTTATCCCGACACTAAATTTGTTTAGCTTCAAATAAACTTAACTATTGTAAATCATGGTCAGCAGGTCGAGACCAACTATTTGGGTAAGCAAGTCTATCACAATTTGCTAGCGGTTAAGAGCAAGATCACCCAACAGTTAAAGGCCATGGCTGGAGTCGACACGAGTGGAACTCCGCCTCTTACCGAAAACTCGTGGAGCGAGTCATTACTCACTACGAGAAAACTATTATCGGCGAGTCCGAAGCTGATCATGGAGAACGTAACGATCCTACTTGTACTTTCTCCCGAATGCCGTCTCACCCTCGAGGGACGCGTTTCTTCTTTGGGTTGGTGTTTGGAGGCCAGATCAACCTTCCATTTGTTGATTCAAACCCGGATCCGTTGGGGGCGGATCGCCGAGCTGCTGCTCAAGGAGTTGAGCATGTGTGAGTTCAAGAACATTACATCGAGTCAACTCGTCCGAGTTGGCAGTTGATGAGGCAGACCATACCGTGAAGAGACGAGTTGACTCAGTCACTTTTGAACTCGGATCGAGTCCTACTCTAAGAGCGGCGCCAACGAACCCCTAGGATCAAATATTTGCATTAGCCGAGATTTTTGGCAGGCACATGATCTAAAGTGAGAACTTAAAGAGCTTAGTGAGTATTTTTGAGTCCCAATCCAGGCCGTCAAATTATTTATTCCTATCGCCGAGCTCCACCTAAAGGTCAGAGTGGGAATAAGAACATAAGGAGATGCGACTGCATGGGTGGGGCTCGACGGGGGCTGAGCCTTTGCGAGTTTTTTCGAGAGGGCGATCCACGAGCAGGAGCGAGACCCTAGAGAGTCAGGCTAGTCCGCTGTGAGTCAATACACTCACAATGGAGAGTCAACTCAGTCCACTTGCGAGTCGACTCGAAGCCACCGCCAACTCGTGAACGAGTTCATGTGTCACTAAAGAACTACTACCGAGTGAGTCAAAGTCGTGAGGCAGAACGTGCTGTCCATGAAGTATCCGCTGCATGATGATACCCTTAGAGCACGCCTTCCTATGGATAGGCGGGTGGGGAGGCCCACCACAGCCTTCCCACCTGTTTATTCTCAATAGTCCGGGGCTACAACTGAGGCCGATCACAGAGCTGCTCGGTGAGGGGTTAACCACCGAAGACTTGGGTAACCTCTTCACCGAGTCAAAATCATAAGAGTCCGAGCAGAGTTGCAAACACAACTGTCCATAGAAGAAAGAAATTAACCGATAGCATTGCCTTGCCTCCAAGAGACGTTGGCCGACTCATCGAATGGTGGAGCATCGCACATAAACAACAGAGTTGAACTCGAGTGGGGGGCAATTCAACCGAAGGAACGGGTCAAGAAGAAATTAGGCATAAAAGAGATCAGTGAAGGAAGGTGGTTTTGGAAGCTGATAATTTACGTCTAAAACGCTAAAGTGTGTGAACATCTAAGCCAATCAAGCTGTTCATTTCTTGATTGGTGCTGCCTGAACTTCACTAAAGGCTTCAATGATTGGGGTAATTAATCAATAACAATAATGCAACAAGCCAACAAAGATGTTGGTATCATTTTGGTATTTTCATCATCAAATAACTAGTTGTTCAATCTACTTTAATTATTCTAGCTACTTCAGTTTGTTTTTATGAGTTGTGATGTATATATATCATTCAATATGTAGTTGTTTTCTCGCACTCTTCACTTAGCACGTAGTAATAAAACTGTTATCACAATGCATTTTATTTAATTAGAATGGAGCTTATTAAGATGTTTATTACTAGTACATTTCTTTGGTATGATAGTAACAAGGCTCCAAAACTTTAGCTTGCACAGTAAAACTTGTATACTCTCTTTGTTTTCGATGACACATTCGGATGTACAACTTAAGGACATGAATGAGATAGGTAAAAAAAAAAAAGGAAACCAATGTTATCTTAGAGACGTAGAAAAAATATATTGTCAAAAGTAAAAAAGCAAGTACTTCAGAAAGAGAAAATATGCAAGTAATGAAACAGGTGAATTATATATTTTGACAAAAGTCTTAACTTACCATTACGCAAGTAATGAAATGGGATGAGTCATCCAAAACAAACCGATGGAGGTACTTACCATTTGCGGGAGGTTACTGATTAGATGGAGTACCGATCGAGTAGCAAAATCATTAGGCCCTTGTGCAAATAAATTAAGTGGTTTTTTCCTTTTTTTTTTTTGGGTTTTTAACCTATTTGTAACCGTTAAAATGTGTGCAATTCAGATTAATACTAAAATGGTATAATTTCACTTACGAAAATAACATCAACCATCGCAAGTTTTTTCCTCTACAATAGACCTGAACATTGCTATGTTTTAACCAACATTAAATATTCCTCTGAGATAAGGAGACACACATAGCTTTGAATAACGACTTAGTTCAACATGTTTGGAATCATTTCAACTAAAATCAAATAATCGTAATATGTCATTTATTATATTTTATTATTTCATGTTGTTCTAATAATGTTGCAATCTATAAGTTCGTGTAATGTTTCTAAAATAAATATAATAGCATGTTATAATAATGCCTATCGAAAAATAAATATAAAGTGTACAATGACAAACGCGAAAAGTAATCTAAATTTTATATTAATTATATATAAGTCCGAATACGATTGTTTATTAGTAAAGTAAATTAAATTAAAATAGATGATGGGTACAATAATAGTAGATAAAAGTGAGATGAGTGACTCACAATTTGTAAGTAAAAATAAGGGAGTGAATGAAGTTAATGACCCAAATTAGTGGAAAATGAGTTGGAACAAGGATGTGAAGAGTGAGAAAGTGGGTCCCATAATGGGTAACCTCACCATTGCATTTGCTCTAACGGATATACTCGTAGCAAGTTTCGGTTACTAGGTATTGTTGATTGGTTAAAAAAACATAATCCAAATATTTAAATAAAGTTAAATCGAAACTAGGTAATCCCTTTGTTCCATAATATTCCCGTCAGTTATTATTCATACACTTCTCAATACATGTTTTGTATCGTTATATCTTTAAATATATATTTGTGAAAAATTATAATGGTTAAATATTAATAATCTACCCATTAATACAAAAAAATAGTTATTGTTCGTACGTCACTATCTTTATTCTTATACATTAATGTTTATTTGTAAGATTCTCTTCACTTGTGAATAGTTGAAAAAAAATAGTGGCATAAACATTAACGAACAGAGTGAGTAGCTCAAAATTAAATTAGGTATTGATTAACAAATTTTCCTTTAAAAAATAGGAAAAAAAGTTAAATGTAACCCTAAGGACTGATTATAAAAAGCTAAAAGTAGAAATGATATGTAATAATTGATCATTTATTACATCGGTTAGTTATTGTTTTGTATTGAATTTACAACTTATTTTCTTTTTAATTAACATATTTATATCTTATATGTAGCCCTAAGGGTTGTATTTAGCATAAACCTTAGGAGGTGTTTGTTTAGAGGGATAAAATGGTAGGGATAAGGATTAGTGTGGGGTATTTGAGAAAGTCATTATTTGTTTAGAGGGATAAGGATAATGAAAGAGGACAAGGAGAAGGATAAAATGGTTAGTTATCCCTACAAAATAATACGGAGTACCTAGGAGGGGGTGGTATTAGGAGGAACTATATCCCTCAACCTTATGTTGGGATAAGGTTGCCCTCTCACACTGCATCACATAAAATAAGGTTGTCTATGTGAAAAATAAGATTGTCTATGCTCTTTGGGTAAAAGTGAAAAAAAAAATCGTGGGCCAGCAAACATGGATGTGGGTCCTCCTATTCAGATGTCATCTTTCATACTGTAAATGGTTGTCTATGAATGTATATGGTTATCTACTAGTTATTAATAGTTGTCTATGTGAAAAATAAGGTTGTCTATGTGAAAAATCGTGAGTGGGCATGTTATCCCAACATTAGTGAGTGGTTTATCATGCCTCGTGGTATTAGGATAGGGATAAGATTATATGGGTTAAATGACAGATATATCCTTAATGAAATCAAAGGAATTATGAGAATTTAGAGATTTTGTAAGGGTGTTTGAAATAATTTTATTCTTTATCCCAAATACTACCAAACAAGGGAAAATACTAATTTTATCCCATTCCAATTGTGAAATCCTTATCATTTTTTCACCTTTTATCCTTATCCCTATCCCTACAATATACCAAACACCCCGTTAAAAAATACTCGATTATCCAACCACACCTTGATTCAACCTAGGTTGTATACCTAATTTATATGGAGAGTAGTTTCACTAGTTTCTACAAGCTCAAACTTTCCTTAAGAAACGTTAATCTATTTACCACTTGAGCCAAATCTTGTTGGCGCCGTGAGATTGAACCTAATCAAGTGTTAACTTGCGGCTCGAACACAGTTCCTGTTCTGAATGTCGGTCTCTTCTTCCGCTTCATTTCCAATGCTTCAATTCTCGTTTCTTCATCTCTTTAATAACTAACCAANACATTCTTATGGGTATGATAGTAACAAGGCTCATAAACTTTAGCTTGCACGAGTAAAAGCTTGTATACTCTCTTTGTTTTTCGATGCACAACATTTAAGGACATGAATGAGATAGGAAAAAAAAAGGAAACCAATGTTTTATGAGAGACGTAGAAAAAAAATATATTGTCAAAAGTAAAAAAAATGCAAGTAACTTCTGAAAGAGAAAAATATTGCAAGTAATGAAACAGGTGAAGTATATATTTTGACAACAGTCTCTCTTACTCTCTATTATAAGGAAAACCGTACATATTTAAGAGAGATTATTTAACAAAAAATAATGACTTTGTGTTCGATAACATAGTCAAAAGAGATTAAAATTGGAGTTTTCCTAAGATATGCTCCCGAGTTTTTGCGTTTTCCAAGCTGACTCCACGATTTTGAAATCTTCTAAGATGTGCATCCGAGTTTTGGTTGTCTTACAAGATTTACCCCTCAAGAATTATTACCTTAACCAAGGTTAACTTAAAACTTAAAAAAAAAAAMAAAAAAAAAAAAAACAAAATCCCCCACCACGGTACCACCCAGCCCAGCCCACCAGTACACCACCACGACACCACCCTCACCCAGACCAAACCCAGTACACCACCATGACACCACTCTCACCCTCACTCCACTATTAACCTCAACCTCATCCTCACGCACCCCCACCTTCACCAATGAACCGCACACAACTACACCAAACAACTTTAACCAACAACCCCACCCACTCACCACCACCGCAAATAAAAATCCTAACCCTAATTCAAACAATCAATCACGACACGTGGCAAGGTAAGGCTTGATTCGAAGGGTGAGTCAAGTATGGCGGGTGCTGCGACGATGAGGCGTTTGGGTTGGGCTTGATTCGCAAGCAATGGGGTTGCGATTTGGTGGTGCGATTGTGGTTTCGTTCGATCGCGTGCAATGGTGGTGCGATATGGTGGGCAGGTGTCGCAGTGGGCTAGTGTTGGGGCTTGCGTCGGGTCCCTTTGACGGTGGTGTATCAATGGTGAGGTGTCGCAGTGGGCTAGTGTTGGGCCATGTGTCGGGTCCCTTTGACGGTGGTGCATCAGTGATGAGGTGTCGCAGTGGGCTAGTGTTGGCCCTTGCGTCAGGTCCCTTTGACGGTGGTGCATCAGTGGTGAGGTGGCAATAATACACCAATGGAGAGAGAGAGAGGGTGATTTTTGGGGTTTTATTGTTTTTGTTTTTATTTTGTTATTTATTTATTTAAAAGTTACCCTTAGTTAAGTATAGTTAACTATGGAAGGATAAATCTTGTAAGAAAATCAAAACTCGGGTGCATATCTTAAAAGGTTTCAAAATCGTGGAGTCAGCTTGGAAAACGCAAAAACTCGGGGGCATATCTTAGAAAAACCATTAAAATTGTGTTAGTAAATTTCCATACATTGTGGGTCCCACCACAAGCTAAACATAGTGGAGCACATTTAACTTTAATTGATAAGGTGTTGTTGCTCATAAATTTTGAAAATAAGTACCTAAATTCAATTTAATTATTTCTAAATACCTAGATTGTGCAAAGCATGTATAAGTATAAGAAAGGAAGTCAGGGTTGGAAGGATCTGGGCGACGACGCGGGTTCGATGGGAAAGGAAGTCATTGCCAAGCAAGGGAGCGAGGAATGGGATGAGTCATCCAAAACAAACCGATGGAGGTTACTTACCATTGCAGGAGGTTACTGATTAGATGGAGTACCCGATCGAGTAGCAAAATGCATAGGCCCTTGTGCAAATTAAAATTCAAGTGGTTTTTTCCTTTTTTTTTTGGGTTTTTACCTATTTGTAACCGTTATAATTAGAGATGGCAGTGGGTAAAGGACCCTGCCAGGATCCGAGGATCCAGATCCATTTTTGACGGATTTGGATCCTAATATTTAGGATCCTGATGGATCCGGGTAGGATATGAATCCTACTTTTAAAAAACGGATATGGACCGTGTCTTCCTCTAGGACCCTGTCCAGGATCCGTTTACCCATTTTTTTAAAAAAATGATATAAAATATGTTGGATAATAGTAATACTACTGAAGAATGTACTAATCCATTATTTTAATACTKTGACTCAAAACTAATTATACTCTAAATCAAAGTATATTTGTCTTTGAAACTTTGTTTTTCTCGTACGTTAAATGACTTAAATATTTAATCATGTATGATTGTTTGTAAACTCATGAATAATAGGAGACGTAAGGAAGATATATGTTGTTTTAGGATTTTTTATCGAAATTTGGTTCAATATTTGTTATTTTTCATTTGAAATAAAAAATTAAGAAAGGATCCATTTAGGACCCATTTAGGACCCAGATCCGTAGGATCCAGACGGATCTGGATCCGGGTCCTAAAAATTAGGACCTTGATGGATCCGGGTAGGATCTGGATCCTACCCTAAAAAACGGATCCGGGTCTGGATCCTAAAGGMCCCTGCCCGGATCCGGTCCACTGCCATCACTAGTTATAATGTGTGCAATTCAGATTAATACTAAATGGTATAATTTCACTTTACGAAAATAACATCAAGGATCGCAAATTTTTTCCTCTACAAATAGAGCCTAACATTGCTATAGTTTTAACCAACATTAAATATTCCTCTGAGATAAGGAGACACACATAGCTT
>SNQN01000027.1:155712-166986 GCA_008642245.1 Bassia scoparia | reverse complement strand
TTAAACTTACCTTCCCAACCCGAGGGGCAATCAGCCATGCAAGAGTAACAGTAAGCAGGCCTGTTGCTAGCAAAATCCCTGTACCTTCCACGGCCCATTTTGTTGCTGGATGTTGAGGAGACGTGACATGACTGACATCTTGAATAACAAAGCTTCCAGGTGGCTCCGTGACAACTACAACTGCGGGGGCATTTTCAGTACTGTGATTATTATTATKATGATGATGATTAWTGTGTTGGTTACCATAGGGGTAAAACCACAAATAAATCTCACTAAGCCTCTGTCTGCGGATAGCTGCAACAGCATCCGGATCAACACCAGAATCACCATGGAACTGTGCTGGATTAGGTATCCCACTAGCAGTCCTAGCTCTTAATGCTTCATATTCTTTCAATGAAGCAAGAACCTTCTTATAATCGGCATTTTTAATATTATTAGCCACAGATCCACAAATTTCACATACCGTAGATCCATGGTTGACAAACCATTTCAGAGCACAAGCATAGTGTACTAGGGCCATATCATTCTTACAGGCGCACCCAAGTTCGATCAATGAATCTCGATTGCCGTATGCACCCATTTCTAAATCTGCATTGCAGACAAAAACTTCTCCTGTAGGGCTAACAAACTGTACAAACCCAGGCTCCAATTTCTTATTTGTGYCCATTGATGCATTGCCCTCAAGATCATTCACAGCTTTTTTACTGTCAGGTTCAGGCAGCTCCTTCACATTATGCGACTCTTGTATAGGCAGATCTATCCCCAAAAATCCCAGAGCAGCATCCCCCCTTCGATCAGATTCAACACATTGGCACACACGGCAAGCTGGCAAGCCAAGATCCCTATCTATACTGAGTTGTGATGCAGTTGAAGTCCTCGAATATTCACTTTTAGTTGGTGAAGAACTTCCACTGCTAGCTCCTTGAATTACTGCTTCTTGCGGGTTTTCTTTACCCATCATAAGTTAATTTGGTATCCCAGGAAAGAAATGTTTACAAAGCCATAGATCACTTATCAATCAGTGTGAATGATGTTTAAATAAACAAAAAAGTTTATTCAGCGTTTCTCTAAGAAAAAGACGAGGAGTGATAGGCCCCATATAGATTCTGGCCAGCTGCACTTAAGTGAAGGAGGACAAATAAGCTTGATGGTATTAACATATAACATAGTGTTCTGATTCTTGAATCAAAGCATCATTTTCCTCTTAGMGGACCAAGATGCTGCTTCTGATGGCAACAAAACATGCATCAACACCTATATAAACCACATCAAATCGCCAATGAACATGGTTAACAATTCATGTAAAGAACAATAGTGCAAGGAAAACATACTCTCGAAATTTGGACTACCCTCAATTTTACCAAGAGATTTCTGCGACAGTGTTATTAGAAAACTATGGAGATAAAGACCACAGAGTGCAGATCAACCATGTACTAGAGTATTTTCGGATCAATGATCCTGGACTACATCATCATATGATACATATCCATTAAAAACTAAAACTGCTAGTGATTTGTAGCAGCATACTTACTAGGACTAGGATACATTGAAAAAATGTGAAGGGTTAATGCTGGGATACTAAGGAGGAAGCCTAAATCATTCTCTTCAAAAAAACAATGAGCAACTGAGCAAGTACACTCTACAAACTACGAGAAGGCCAACCAGGTTGATAAGCACACTTGGTGCGATAGAAATAATACCCACTCAATCCCGAATATAGGCTACATTTTACAGAATGAGTTGAGTACCATAACTATCCACCAGACCCCCACCACTTGAATTCTATCCTTCCAATTTCCACTAGACCAATGGAAATAAAATCTATTTTGAGTCCACAGCAAAGGATATTATTGAAATGTGATATCAGAAAAATTCTAAGTTTAAAAAACAATTTATAAAGTTGTGCAGTCTTTGAATCAAACTAATATATTGTGCCTCTTATTTAGAGACAAAATTAATAATTTTCATAAGCAATTCTGAAGACTCCTTTGTACCTAACTGATAACCTACCTAACCACCATGCTTCAGAGTTCAGACTTTCTACCATGAACCTTGACCTTCCTCAAATTGATGGGTGACATTTTTAATTTTCTATATTTGACACACACACACCAAAAAAAGAAAAGAAAAGATATCATAGTTTCAACACCCAACCATTCAGCTAAGAAGTCGAAAAATGTCCTAATGGATGAATCAAGTGATCAATCTATAGTTTATCACTTCTATAAGAAGTAGCTAGTTGGCCTTGTTCCTTTTTGGATCAAATTTCAACAAGTGAACAGACTCCTTTTAACAGAAAGGGTGAGGCTAGAGATTTAGAGGTGCTGACTGCACCATTTTCAGCATTAAGTCACAAGTTAAGCATTGCACCAAGAGCCACAGAAAACAATTGACTAGAAGCAAGAACAAGGGCATTCGGATGCATTCGATCATAAAAAAAATTGTAATGCTTTCCAAGACACAGACTTTCCCTAGGAATCATACTACAACCCACTGATGATACAAAGGCCGGAAACTACACATCTTCCTTCAATCACACACGAACAACGGAAAACACCAAATTGAGCTTCATAAAAGGTAGCCAAAGCACATTTTAGGATTTGGCATGAATGCATTATTCAATTGGCCACCTAAACCAATTTCTCTGAAACTTCCATTCTGCGCAAACACTCCTTGAAAACTTCTTTACAGACACCAAACATCGGCATAAACGAGATTAAAGTACCTAACAATATACACTTAAAATCTCTCTTACAGTAGACTATCAATGAGTCAGCAAGAAGTTTTTGACACAACAAACCATAATATTTCCAATTGCTTAAAGACATGAAATTGATAATGGAAGAAAAGATCCCAATTCAACGAAGCAACTGAATAATTTATACAAACCAGAAAATCCCACACCAATTTCGATTCCAATACCAAATTCAACAAACCCACATCAAATTAACAATAATAAAAAAAATCAAAACTTTAGTCAATAATGGTAAACAATGAGTCAACAACAGTCAATCAACAAACCCACAAATAATAACAAATTAATCAATCAAATGCCCAAAAACAATGCTTAAGGAGAAAAGCACACACCTTTGAATTGGGTATTGTTGCAAATCACAGAACCACAAAATCAATCCCAAAAAACAACTGTTGAGATCCAATGAAGAACAAATCTTTGATAATACTCAATCAAGAGTACAGTATGTTGGGGTTTTTTAGTTTTGTTTGCTTGTGATTTTGTGTGGTGAAGTAGGAAAGAAGCAGCAAAAGAAGGGAATGGAAGGGAAATGGGGCGTTTTTGTATGGTTTGGTGAATTGAGGAAAGTGTAGATGTCACGGAGAAAATGTGATCGGTGATTACCCCACTTTTAATGAACTTTTTTTCATGCATGTCATTTTATCACTTTGATTATTTGGACATTTCCATATTTTGCAAAGTCTTTTGTAGAGTGAGTGACAATGTGACACTATCATTCATCATTGATGATAGAACCTTACACTCAACTTCACCCATGTTGTGAATGATGTTTATCTCACTCTTGTAATTTTTGATGTTTATCAATTTGATCAAATTGGTGGAAAAAATCCCTAATTTTAGAGTTTTGTCGAGTGTAAGAAATTGAGAAGGAAAACTTAGAATTTAATAGAGAATCGTAGATAGTTCTTTAACTTTTTAAAGTTAATGATAAAGTAAGAAAATGGGGTCATTGTAAGAAAAATGAGGTGTAATTGTGTAAAGTAGGTCAAGTGTAATGTTTTATTACTCCCTTCGACCTTTGTCCTCGAATATTTTTCTCATTTGGTGATTTTTACGGGAATTAAGGTTGAGAAAGTTGAGTATTAAAAGTACATTGAAATGAGAAAATGTCAAACCTTTACAAATAAGAAGGTAGAGAGAAAAAAATCACTTTCTTTATTACATAGATTTTTCTAATGAAAGCTTAAAAAAAAAAGAGAAGGGTAAATGGACATAAGTTGTTATTGCAAATTAAAGGGTAAATTAAGAACACCACATAACAAGGACCACCCAAAATGGCAAATAGAAAAAACATTCAGAGACAAATGGAGTATTAATATAAGCAACAACTTTTAATTGACAGAGATATGACGTTAATTCGTTTTTGTCATTTGTTCTATCTCAAAAGGTGAAAAAAAAAAAATAACGTGCATATATACAAAAGAACATATCCTCCAAATTTATTAAAAAGTTGTACCCCAATAATCTATTCCGTACCGTACTTATTAGACCGATTAATGCCATCGAGAAGACTAATGAAGTAATGAGTAATGAGGTCAGTACTAGGTGGAGTTAAGATAATATCAGACCAAGACTTTTGGTTTTTTCATCGTTTGGGACCTGAAACTTTTTTATGCACCGTTTACTACCTAGACTTATTTTCTGATGACTTTTTGTTTAACCATAGTTTAACTTCGCTTAGTTTATTAATAGGAATTCCAAACCAAAACAAAATAAAATAAAATAAAAATGAATGAGAGAATCATAAGTAACTTCCATTATTGCAGTTGTTTGGCGCCACAAAAAACCCTTTTTATCTGCTTTCTTCAAACAAACCCAACTCTTCAACTTCCATGCTTTGTTTTCTAGAATTTTATCAATCAAAAGCATTTTCCAGAATTTTTATCAATCGAAGTCTTATTTGAAGGTAATTATTTGTTCTTCCACTTATTTTATGCAATCATGAAATATTGTTTAGAAAATTTCATACTTAACAAACCCAACTCTTCAACTTCCATACTTGTTTTCTAGATTTTTTATCAATCAATCAAAAGCATTTTCCAAAATTTTATCAATCGAAGTCTATTTGAAGTGTATTATTTGTTCTTCCGCTTATTTTATGCAATCATGAAATATTATTTTGAAAATTGATGGGTTTTTTTAGGGTTAAATTGAAATTTGAATCTAAAATTATTATTTTTTTGTTACAAATTCATGTTCGAGTAGTTTGTTTGATCTGTATGCTTTGTGATGTAGTTGAAATTTATTTATCAAGAATTTTGATGAAAAATTAAATCTTTATTTGTTCTTCCTTAGGGTTTGTTATACTCCTCCATTTTTTTATATGTTCCATATGGTTTTGGCACGGTATTTAAGAGTTGATTGATTGAGTTGGATAACATAGTTAGGTAAGTTGGGTAAAAAAGTGGTAAGTTAGGTAAAAGAGTAAGATTGTGAATGAAAATTTTTGGGTTATAAGTAATTTTGGATGAAAAGATTGGGTAAAGTAATGAAAGTTGACTTAAAAGGGATAATTCATTAATGTTAGAGTAAATAAAGTAAAAAAATGAAAAAGTTATTTTTAAATTGGTTTGGAACAACTATTTAAAAACATCCCAAAATGAAAATTAAACAATTAAAAAAACGGAGGGAGTAACTTTTAACAAGAAATGAAAATTCAACTAATTTTTTTCCATATTTTTTACGTTTAAATTGAAGTTATGATTTATATTGCATCTTAATGTTTATTGAAATGCTAGTATATATTTAGTGTATATAATTTGTGCACTTTAAATTGAAGTTCATGATTTATCTTGAAGTGTTAATGTTTGGAGATCATATGAACTCCTCTCTGTTTTTCCCTAGCTTGTTATTCTTGGTTTATATAATACTTAGCTTCCATCATATTTTTTTTGGGTTCGGTTAAGTTAATAGGATTTTTTGGGAATTAATTTAATTTATTTTATTTAGTTGAAATTCACTTGAGTTAACGTTGAGTTAACTTGCCGGAAAACCATCCAGTTCCTTAAAAGAGAACAAAAAGTTCAAGGTCTAAAATAGTGAAAAAATCAAAAGTTGGGTCCTTAATGTTATCTTAACTCGTACTAGGTGCATGTGTGTGTTGCCCGATAATTAGTCTTATTTGGAAGCCAACTAGTGAGGAACCAAATGTATTTTTCAATTTACGAATTTTTTTATACATTTTTTTACAAAAATTGAATTTCAGGTTAAAGCTCAAGTGGTTAAAGATTTTCTCCCGATTTCAAAAGATTCTGGGATCGATTCTCATCCGTGTCATTGTGGCTCCCTTAGCATCAATTTTTTTTTGGAATTTTTATGTAATTTGACATATGGTCCAACTAGCTAGTACATAAGGCTTTCATGCTTTTTTTTTCGATGTTTAGACAGTCATAGCTAGGGAGATGAGATCGCGAGAATCTTATAAAATTGAAAAGGGACGCTAACCAACTAAGTCATTTCTTACTCTCGACTTTGATACCTCATACCCTTGTATGTCTCTTTGTTTCATCATGGAAAACAAGATTATTCTACTAGTATATGTGCCTTTTATTTTCAAAACATGTCTCTTTTTTTCGTTATTTCAAATAAGTTTATATTAAACATATACGAATATACAGCCATAGCCTTCTGCCACCTCATCACTGCCTTCTAGGAGTTCTAGGATGTGCCCTTCACGTCACACACTCACACTATAAAGTATAACAATTACTCTTACTTGTCTTATAAAAAAATCAACCAATTTGCATTGAGTATTCGTTTATCTCTAATCATTAACACTTTTGCTAATTAAAAAAAGGAAAGAAATTCTTCCATATGATGACACTATTGCAATCTCATTACTTTCTTTTAGTTCTTCTTCTATTTTTTATACATTTTCTTACAAACATTGAATTTCATGTATCACTTGCTAGTAGTTGACTTTAATATATGCCATATTGTAAGAGAAATATGGAGGAACAACCCTTGATGAATCCTATACTTGTAGCATGATGACACTATTACATCTTATTACAATGAACAATTTTAATAATTTCATATGCTAATTAACACCCTTTAATCCTTTTTAATAAATGAGGATGATTAATACCAACATATATGTATCATAATTTTATATTTTTCATTATTTACACAAAGTAAGATAGGAGAAGAAAATAAAGGCAATGACGTTGACTTTGAGGTTTTTAGGGCTTTTTTTGTGGTTGTGGTTTTAGTGTCAACAGCTGGAGTTTTACTGTCAAATTGGTAGGATTCAAGCTGCTGATGGTGAAGGTGGTGGGAGAGGAAGACACAACTAGCAAGGAATATGTGATTACTTTGGATCATTCCAATTTCACCGATGTCGTTTCTAAACACGATTTCATTTTTGTTGAATTTATGCCCCTGGGTACGTTTTAATTTCATTTTCTTTGAATAAAGTTTCGAATGACATTTAAATTAAATTAGACGATCACAATGACAACGGGGCTCAAACCCGTCGTAGCATTATTATCCTTGAGCTTGACAAACAAAGACTAGTAGTGATTACGTATGTATGCAAACATGGTTTCATATAATTTCATCTAATCACGGTTTTTTAATTCTTATTTTCAGGTGCGGGTTTTGCAAGATGCTAGCTCCAGAGGTAAGTATCTTTATTTTTCTTTCATTTGATTTTCACGTTCATCATGAGATTAAACTCTAAAGAAGGATCAATCTACTCCGTTATATATATGCCAATTAATTAATTAATCTACTCCGTATAGTATGAGAAGGCTGCAGCTATCCTAGCCAAGAATGACCCTCCGGCCACCCTAGCCAAGGTGTGATGCTCACGACGACGTTAACAAAGCCAATTGCTAGGCTTTACAAAGTCAGTGGCTATCCCACAATGAAGATCTTTAGAAATGGTGGAAAGATGTGCAAAAGGAATACAAAGGACCTCGTACAGCAGAAGACTTGGTTAACTATGTTAAAAACAACTTGGACCTGCTTCTGTTGAGATTAAATCAGCCAATGTCATTGATCAAACCAAGACTTTCATTGTTATTACATTATATAATATACTTCTTATTAATTATGATTATATTTCATATGATTATATAATCATCATTGTTAATTATTAGTAATGATATATATATGAACTATATGATTGTGTAGTTGGGTGTTTCCCCATTTTCAGGTGAAGAATATGAGAATTTCATGAAATTAGCTGAGAAATTGAGAAATGATTATATTTTAGTCACACATTGGATGCTAAGCTTCTTCCAAGAGGTGATTTATCAGTCAAAGGACCATTGATTAGATTGCTTAAGCCATTTGATGAACTCTTTGCTGATTCTCAGGTAATTATAATATGGGATGATTAATAACAACCTCTCGGCGTTTTTTTTTACATTTTGACCAAAAAGCTCTCACGTTTTTTTTTCTTTTGTCAAAGTGTAATAGTGAACTTGTATGTATGATTTTTTTTCACAATTTTCTTCCACAGGATTTTGATTTGAGTGCTATGGAGAAGTTTATTRAGAAGGAAGATTCGCCTTCAGTTGTTGTATATGGCGCGGACCCTGGCAATCCCTACATTTCTAAATTCTTCTCCGAAGCAAATCAAAATACCAAGGTAAGTATTACATATATTAGTCGTACGTCTAATATAATTTTGAATCTTATATATATAATTTTTTTAAATTCACAAGTTGAATTTCATCATGCTCGAGAAAAGGACTAAACTAAAGAAATAATAAGTATATTTAAGGGAAAATAGATTTTTAATGCAAATTTTGGTATGATATAATAGGTCACAATGATTTTGAACGATGATAGTGAGAATGCAGCAACATTGAAGGCTAAATATTATGAAATTGCTCAACAACACAAAGGTGGCAAAATGAGCTTTCTACTAGGTGATCTTGAAGCTAGCAATGAACGTCTTCTTAAGGTTTAATTGTTAACTAACTTTCACCTCATGCAATCTCATCATTTACTTCCTCCATTTAACAAAGGATGCAACAAYCGATTATCTTAAATCTCGCATAAATTATCCTTTTATTACATCTTTTTGAAAATCGGAGAAATATATTAATTAAATTTAYTTATTTTGCACCAAATTAAATTATTTCTAACTAATTAAGATTTTGTTTCTTAATGTTTGGGGATCAAAATAACAGTTTTCTAAGCTAGAAAATTCTCTAGTTCCTCTCATCTATGTTCAAAAAAATGGAGGCAAAAAGTATCTCAAAGCAAATGTGGAAGCTGATCAAGTTGTTCCTTGGTTCAATGATTTATTGGTAACTTTATTATATTATTTTTCATTCTATATTATTCAATACTAACTTTATTTTTATTTCATAATCTAATTTATATACTTATTACATATATTTTGTAGGATGGCAAGGTTGAAGAATTCATAAGATCACAACCTATCCCTCAGGAAAACAATGAGCCCGTTAAGGTTGCGGTTTATTCTAACTTTGAAGAGATGATATTAAATTCCGGAAAAGAAGGTAAATTAATTAATTTTATTACAAATATTTATCTATTAATCATTTATGAAAATGTTGAAATCTTCGCATAACATGGTTACTTATTATTAGAAGACATCAACGATCTATTATTTTATCAGAAGTTATTGTATACATCATATGCACAATAAATTTATTGTACATCAAGCATATAGTGATAATTTACATCAATATAGTGACTCATATTCAATTTACCTCAATATAGTGATAAATAATAAGGGTCACTATACTGATCAATAGATCGAGTTATTATATCGACTAAAAGGGTCAATCTAATAAGATACACAATTAATTTATTGTGCACCCAATGCACATAAAACTTTGTCTCATTCTATTGTTTAATTGATTTATATACTCCATTTATGAAACAGTTCTCCTAGAGTTCTATGCTCCATGGTGTGGTCATTGCAAGAAACTTGCTCCAATTTTGGATGAGGTTGCTATCTCATATGAAAAGGACCCTAATATTCTCATTGCAAAATTTGTAAGTTTTTTTAATTAATTAATTAATTTCTAATTTAATTGTTTAATACAATAAATATTCTTGTGTAAATACGTCAACTTAACAATAAATTGTATAATTCAACAGGATGCAACAGCAAATGACGCCCCAAGTGAGAAATTCAACGTTAGAAGTTACCCAACCATGTATTTTATATCATCAACCAAGAAGGTACGTAAGTACACTGGAGGTAGAACCAAAGATGCCATCATCGATTTCATCGAGGAACATAGGAGCGATCATAAATTGGAGAAGGGAAGCGATTCCAAMGATGAAACAGCTTCATTTAGAGATGAATTGTGAAAATTTTCAACAAATTTAAAAAATGGTTTATACTTGTTAGGATGGCATGTAGACCATCTATATATTGATCATGGAAGCCATTGTTCTTTTGGATTATGTTTAAATGTCATATTCATGTTTTGACATTATGTTTAAATGTAAGAGCTTTTTAATTATTATTTTTTTCCTTAGTAGGTACAAATGTACAATCTACCTTTCTTTTTTTTCATTTTCCTAATAAAAAGGCATAATAATGCACTAAATCGAGAAAATCTGATCTTATTAACATTACGAGAGATTATGACAAACCTTTGATTACTGGAAATTACTATACCACCCTTCAWAACATAATAATTACAAAAATATAAATTCAGTAAACACAACCTCATTSAAGCTAAGTATTCAACGCAAAAAATCACAAATTTGCCTAATTTAAAAAAAAAATCACCCTCAATGAATGCCTAATTTTAAAAATTGCCCAAAAAATCAACGACAATAAACTGATAAAGCAATAGTTTACTAATAAAACAAAATCAATAAATCAACCTCATTCAACGCATGACACAAAAAATTGCCCAAAAAAATTAGTGTAGTTATAGACAGTAATAACAATTGACTAAGAAAAAAAATCAATTACACATTAATCTTCTCTTATTTTTCTTAAAATAAATTATCTTTCTCAATTACACATCTATTGGTGTTCTTCATTTCTCGAAACATCATTGCGACTTTAGTCGTTAGCGTTCATCAGGTATGCATTTTTATTAAATTACAATGCTTTATAATTTCAATGTGTCATACGGAGTACTAATTTTTAACATTGTTAAGATGAGAATGTGAAATTAGCCATATATATTATTTTTTAAAAATATTCATCCACATAAAAATTTTCTTTTACAAATTGAATTTCAAACAAATATAATAACAAATTATAGTAGAGAAAAAAAAGGAATATGTGCAATACATTCATGCGTAAGGATAAACTGCAAAATAAAAATTTCCAATAAGTACCTAATAAAGACCCCTCTTTTAAAGAATATACCTAATAAACAACTTATTTTACAAAACTACCTACAAAGTTCTTGAAATTTTTCAAGCACTACCAGTTAACTCATTTCCCCCCATTTTCTTAACTAAGGTTAAATATTATTACTTCAATTCTTCTCATTTTTCCTTTATTTTTGCACGACTTGCTCCCTATTTCTTCCATTTAACACGATTTTCTTTGCTCCTCCTCT
>SNQN01000027.1:124934-155687 GCA_008642245.1 Bassia scoparia | reverse complement strand
GCTCTCATTCTTTCTTCTTCTCTTTCTCATTCAATTTTCCTGAAAACAATTCTTCTTCGTTGTTTTCATCTTCACAAACTTATTTAGGGTTGCAATTAGTTTCTTCAGCATACACGACGAATTACTCGAAACAATTACATCAACAAACAATCCAAATATCCTTCACCTCCCTATATATTACATAACAAACAGATGCCATTAACATTTTAATTAAACCCAACTTCAACTGAGGTTAGACAATTCAATTTCATTTGAAACTGCTAATGAAGAATGAATAACAATAAATTCCTAAATCAGTTGTTTTCTAGTCAAAAGACCAATTAGAAGATGATTTGCTAGCAACGAGCAACATGATAGAACAATTGATGTTAAGGATACCTAATAGAGGGATATCTCTGCCATTCAACAGAACAAGCAACTAAGGAGTATTTTGAAGAATTTAAAAGGGTTGAATGAGATGGGTTATTAATATGATTTGGTTAAAGGGGTCAACCCATAAAATTGGGATTCAGAATTAAGTCGTGAAGAGAAAGAGGAAGATGTGAAAGAGAGGGATGAAGAAGAGAGACAAAGTTTGATTTTATGCTCTAACCTTTTCCTTCAAGCGTCGAATTTGGCTAGTGGAGGAAAGCTGCTTCATCAAGCTTTAGCCTTTTGTTAATTTTGCAAATTACTCCATACCAATGAAGCTTCTTTCATCGTGCACACAATTTCAGTATTTCTCTTAATTTTTACTTGTTCTTATTTTATTCTCATTAATTTCTGCAAATTGCTCTACCCAGAACATGGAAGTACCTCCATGTATATTAATCTCCAAGATTTCCTGAAATTAGGTAATTAAAGATCAAAAAAATGGTGGAAAGAGGAGTTAGGGACCAATTGATACGTTAAATGCAGTGAAATTGAAGAGGAAAGAGGAAGGAGTGAATGAGAGGGAGAAGAAGAAGAAGATAAAAGGGTGTCGAGTGCTGAATTGATAGTCTAGGCGGGTGGAAAAGTGAATTGGTGGGTATTTTCGTCAATTCTGATGGTATATATTTAACCTTGGTTAACAAATGAGCCCGAAATTGAAGTTACTAGTAGTGCTTGAAAAAAATTTCAAGACTTGGTAGGTAGTTGTTGTAAAATAAGTGTTTTATTAGGTATATCTTTAAAAAAGGGTCTTTATTAGGTACTTTATTGGAATTTTCCTTAATAAATAAGAAATAATCGAAATTGAAAGGATTAAATTTAAGATTTTTTTTTTAATTGGGAACAAAAATCAGATATTAGATTTAGTTAATATTTAGAAACAACTAGAATTAACTCATTAAGTGTGATTTATCCTAGAGTTGGATTTAGGTAGAGTTTGGTGGATTGTGAAGGTGAGTGTTTTATACTCCATTCGTTCTAGTTTATTTTTTAATGTTTCCTTTTTTTGGTGTTCCCTTTTATTCTTTCGTTCTTTTTATACTTTAATTTTTTACCCTTTTACTCTAAAATTCTCATATTACCCTTTATTTATTTCCTCTTTATTCTCATTTTCTCCCAAACTTATATTATCTCCTCCACTCATTTTTAATTCAATTTAATTTACTACACAACATACATCTCAAAACAAATTAAAAGAATAATGCAACTTCCAAGATAAATACCAACATATTATATCCAAATATTAATTTTCCCGACGTGCAATCACAAACGTAAAGAATAAATTAGAACGGAGGGAGTATTGTTTTTTATTTCACTTTAACTTTAGTAGGTAAATTTATTATAGTTGCATTGATTGCCAGTTGGAGGGGTTTTGGATTGTCCCAAATTCACCAAATCTTAAGATCCATTAGGGGAAAAAATATTTCACCAAACTACATACTATGTAATAAAATTAAAATTTAGATCATGAAAAAAATGCATTATCCTCTATTATATAAGTGGAAGGGGAAGGTGTCTTCCCATATGAAGTTACTCAAAATACCCTTAATGATCTAATTAAAATGTAAAAAAAATTTAAAAACCTTTATTTACTCTATTTGTCATAATAAAGGGTAAGTTTAAAATGGTAAATATCCATCAAAAATACTCAATCAAACATCAATTGAAAAAATAATTACTAAAATGGTAATTCGACAAATAAATGTCAATCAAATACAAAGGAAAAGTTTAATTGAGTAAAAAAAAAAGAGAGATCAAATTAATCATGATAGTCAAATTACTAATTATAACAATAGTTCATAAGTAATTTAATCCCATAAATTATTATTTTATACAAATTTAAAATTTTCAATTATATCATAAAAAAATTCTGTTGATTCAATACATAATAATGAGAGTAGTATCATTTTTATGGAATCATTCAAATTAAAAATCATACGATCTACGAGTAATATATTTGTTCAAAATCGATATATTTGTGTAATAATTTTAAAAATGTCGCACACATCCGGCGTGCACATAAAACCTAGTTTATATAGATAAAAAACAGACCTAATTTGATAAAAATTACTGTTTAATTTCTATTGACATATACACTATTATGTTGGTACTTATTAAAAACATTTTGTACAGTAATAGTATAATCATTTTAATTTTTCTTATGGTTTGATAGTATATAAAAAATTCCTCTAACTTCTATTAAATGCACGATAATTTCGACTTTGCAGTATCTTTATAATAACATAAGTTATTCATCTTATAAGCACAATGTTTTACAATACAATCTATACATAAAGTACCAATAACTAGAGTACTATATAAGTGTGAAAAAAGCCGACGTATCGTGTAAACATAAAAGACTAATTCTTTTTTATACTAACGACAAGGAAACCCTCAAAATATAAAATAAAATAATAATAACTAGATTACAAGACTAAACCGGGATAGAACACCTTGAGCATCATTAATTAAAAACTCTAACTAAAAGCAGGAAAATGATGAGTTCGCAACCCACCAAACGTGAGATACATTATTGTAATTCGAAACAAATAGAGAATGAAGTGGTTACGCACTTGCGCTTAAGTAGATACAATAGTTGTATGATGCACATAATTATATAACAAGTAATCCCTTAAGTATATTACCATACTTATATACAATAATCCTTTAAGTATACTACCACACTATATTATAAATAACTTTAAGATTTTAAATACAAATATTTATATTAACTACGATTTTCTAACCTATGCACCTGAGGACCATGGTTCATGCGCGCTTAGCTTTTTAGGCGTGGAACCTTGGTCTGGACGCTAGGGGCAGGCGCCAGAACCCATGGCCTGGACGCCTGGTTTTGGGCGTTTTCCCCTTGGTTATCAAACGCCAGATCAAGGTGTCGAAGTAAATAAAAATAAAAAATTACAAGCTTGCAACTCCGCGCCGACGCAAGGTGACACCATCCCTTCACCGTATCGCCGCCCTTAGGCTTCTTCCGAAGAAATATGGATGCAACATCAACTAACGACTTCTTTTTTTGCGATGACTTTCTTTTGTTTAGGTTCATAATGTGGTGGTTGGTGGTGGAGGTATGAAATGGAGCGGGAGTTTGGGTGGAATTTGAGTTTTTTTAGAGAGAGAAATAAATTAGGTGTGAATGGTGAGGAAGGAGGGAGGGGATTTAGGTAATTGCTTGAAATATGAACTTTGATTCCAGGGGTATGACCTGTATGAGTGGACTTCGAATAGCATTTCCCATACTTGATTGTAATGAAGGCATAATTCCCCTTTCCCCAATATCAATAATAGAATTGTAATAAATTTGTCCGGCCCACCTGATACCAGGCAGGCCAATGACCTTATTACCAGAATGCCATTATAAAGGCGTTGACCATCAAACAGGAGATGCTTCTTGGAGAAGCAGCTAACAGAATTCTGTTAGGCAGATCTTCTAGATCTTTCTGGTAACTGGCAGAAATTACGATTATACCCTCAACCGCCTATAATAGGAGTGAGGACCACAAAAATCAGAGGACCAACTCTGAGATTTCTGGACAATAAGTCACACTTTCTTCTCAAAACTCTCTCTCTCTTCTCTTTTTTCTCTCTCTAGATTTGCTGACTTAAAGCATCGAGGTGGTCCCCAGGTACAAACCCCTGGAAGAGCCCTCTGACTGCTCTTGTCTGTCTCTCTCTTCAGGAAGTATTCGACTTTCCGGCGTACATTACGGCGGACTTTCCCGGCGACATTCTGGATTCAGACAAACGATGCTATATTCCCTAATTTTCATATCTTGAGTTTCTACACGGAACAATTCGCCGGTCTGTGGGGAAAAGATCAAGAAGTCGATATGGCACGGTATCACAAGAATCGTCAGGATATACAGATGCTGACTCACCAGCAGTCAGAAACGAATGTCAGAATTCTGCGATGTTCGATTCTCACGATCAAGATGCAGGAAGCAGCCAGGAGTTGGTGACTAGGAATCTTAATGACCTGTCAACGAAAATTCGAATCATCAATTTTCAGCACTCATCAAAGGTTTGGATGCATCATTTCGCTGACTAAGAGCGCGTCACACCACAGAAAATCCTATGCCAGCGCATTCAGAACAGGCGCCTCCAATTCCACGCAGAACCTCTGAATAAGCGGACACGGGAGCCCGTGGCGGATGGAGGACAAATTGTTCGGAGCCTTCGCGTCCGTTCAATTTTTTGCCACAATCTCGAGATCTGCACGCACCTTCGTCCATCGCCACCCCCGAGTCCTAGGGCGACCGCAGAGTCCGGATCAGAAGTGACAGTACCCCAACGTTCTCACCAACTCCTGGGTCTCGAACATAGATAGGAACCGAGTGTGGCGCCTTCGAAGTAAGGGCGCAACAACAATTATCCAGATGCGCGAGAGATAATCAACAATCGGAGAGCGTGAGCGTGGGGAGACCAGCAGAATCCAGTCTCGCAGGGCGACAACCAGCTCGGCGATCGCCAGTCAGGCGTTCACACAGCCGCCGATCCCCTGCTCGACGTTCTCCCACTCGAAGGCGTCAAACCAGGCGATCGCCTACCAGAAAGGACTTCGAAACCGACAAGGAGGCTAAGGCGGTCACGTGACGAAAAAGTTCTGATGAGGAAGAATCAGAGACATGGCGGAAAGATCTCCCTCGGGGAATTCTTACTTCTCGAACACCTCCAGTAGAGAGATTCTGGATACCGTTGACAGAAGGAAAGTCCAAAATTTCCAACAATGGACATTTGATGGAACCACAGATCCAGATGACCATATGGCTGCTTCAAGGCGCAGATGGCGTCAGACTGAGTGTGAAGCTTCTTGGTGTTAAATTTTTTCCAACTACCTTAAAAGAATGGCGCTACCTGGTTAGCGAACTCCCGTCAGGATCATCACAACTTTATGTGTTGGAGGCCTTATTTCGCCAACAGTTTATACGCAGGCAAAAGCGCGCATGAGGTTACACCGTAGCTTTGATGAGTTGGTAAACAAGAACCAGCGAGAGTTTGAAGGATTACATAAAGAGGTTCAATGCAGAATCCTTGAAGATTTTCAACTTAGAAGATGCTGTAGCTTTTTGCGTCTTTGTTGACGGGCTACGTCCAGGGCGTTTTAAGCAGGATCTGATGATCAAGATTGAAGAAATACTCAACTGCCATGGAGATTGGCGCAGAGGTACATCGTGCCTTTTTTCAATTCTGTTCTCAAAGCAAATCAAGAGTGATCTCGCAACCAAGAAAAAAGGTTGAAGTATAAAAGAGACGTTCAAAAAGGCGATCACGCAACGGCGATCGCCGCGAAGATAATTCAGGAAGGAGATAAGAAGAGGAAGTGGCGAGAACGATGGCGTCGATCCTCGACAATGTTGGACAGGCGAGAATTTTTCGTCGACATAAAAGAGAAGCAACAATGCTCCCAACCCAGACCATCCAAACCTCTGAAAACCGAAGGAAATAAAAACCTATGGTGTGAATAACCAGCAGAGACTGTGGCCATACATACCGAAACTGCAACGAGTTGAAACGAGCATTGGATAAACTAGCTGATGAAAAAAACAGTATGTTTTAACAAAGAAACGCCAAAGAAAAGAAGCAAGCCTAATAGGCGATGGTCATACTGATTGTGTGACTATGTGGTGAGAGGCCGTAGTTACGTTAGCGCACTTGGCTCCACACCACGCGACAGACAGAGGGATATGTAAAGAGGCGAGCGTTATAATGAAGCCGATAACCCGACCATCAGTGCAGAATACAGCCAAAAATCATCCCCACCGCCTGTCCACATGGTTTTGACAGCAAATCCTCTAACCCAGTTGTCTGCCGCCATGATGATCGCCTTGGTCATCGGAGCTAAAAGTGGCGAATGCGAGGGTACGGCGAGTACTCGTCGATCAGGAAGCCCCCTTTTTCAAAAAAAGCCCAAACATTACCTATGAGTGCCTAAAACAATTAAAGTAACGAAGATGAAAAGCTGAGCCATTGTCCCAACCTTGTGGGCTCGCGGACAGAGTGTATATTTCTAAGGGCACAATTCGCCTGCCAGTGCGACTGGGCGAGAGAGGGACAAGGGCGCTCGTTGATGATTAAATTCATCGTGGTTGAATTCCCCTGCATGTATAAGTGGATAATTATCGACGCCCCCTACTCAATCGGGTGAAGGCGGCGATTCTACATATCAAACTGTTGCGCAATTTGAGACAGATAACGGAGGGGTAGGCCAAGCTATACGGAAGATCAGAAGTCAGCCAGAGAATGTTTTAATGTTAACAGTCTGAGGGTATAGGCGCATCTGATTCCCCGTTAAGTTAGAGGAAACGAACTAACGACGTTACTTATAAAACAATCAAGATGAAGAAAATATAATTGTATATATTCCGTTAATACGCTAGCTATGATATTGAAAGAATGGCATCCACCAATCTAATATCACAGGAACTGTTAACTAACATTCTCTGGCTGACTCTGATCTCCGTATACTTTGCCTTACCCTTCCGTTATCTGTTCAAATTGCAGCACAGTTGATGATGTAGAAATCGCGCCTTCACCGATTGAGTAGGGGCGTCGATATCACATATACGGCAGGGGAATATCAACACGATTGAATTTTAAATCTCAACGAGCGCCCTTGTCCCTTCTCGACCATCGCACTGGCAGGCCGAATTTGCCTTAGATATACACTCTGTCCGCCGAAGCCCACCAAAGGTTGGGACAATGGCTCAGCTTTTCATCTTCGTACTTTAATTGTTTTAGGCACTCATAGGTAATGAGTCTGAAGACTTCCTGAATCGACGAGTACTCGCCGTACCCTCGCATTCGCCACTTTTAGCTCGATGACCAAGGGATCATCATGCGGTCAGGACTAACTGGGTTAGAGGATTTGCTGTCAAAACCATAGTGGGACAAGGCGGTGGGGATGATTTTGCTGTATTCCACCTGATGTCGTAGTTCATATAAGTGTTGCTTTCTTCCTCTGTTGCTCGGGGTTCCGCTGATGCAATCCGCCAGCAATTACCCTACCATAACATCAGTATCATCGCTATTAGCTTGGCTTCTTTTTTTTTGGCGTTTTCTTTGTTAACATCTTGTTAAGTTTTCCTTCATCAGCTAGTTATCCAATGCTCGTTTCAACTCGTTGCAGTTTCGAGTAGTATGCCACAGTCTCTGTGTATTCACACCATAGGTTTTATTCCTTCGTTTCAGAGGTTTGGATGGGTCGGGGCTTTGGGAGCATGTTGCTCTCTTTAATGTCGAGAAAAATTTCTCTGCCTGTTCACATTGTATCGAGGATGACGCCATCGTCCTCGCCACTTCCTCTTCTTATCTCTCCTTGATTATCATGGCGGCGATCGCCGTTGCGTTGATCGCCTTTTGAACGGTCTCTTTTATCTTCAACCTTTTTCTTGGTTGGAGGATCACTCTGATTTGCTTCTGAGGCACGAATGTACCTCTGCGCCATCTCCATGGCAGTGAGTATTTCTCACATCTTGGATCATCAGATCCTGCTTAAAACGCCTGGACGTAGCCGCGGTCAACAAAGACGCAAAAGCTACAGCTCTTCTAATTGGAATCTCAAGGATTCGCATTAACCTCTTTATGTAATCCTCAAACTCTCGCCTGGTTCTTGTTTACAATCATAAAGCTACGGTGGTAACCTCATGGCGCTTGCTGCTATAAACTGTTGGCGAAATAAGGCTCCAACACAGTAAAGTTTGTGATGGATCTGACGGGAGTTCGCTAAACCAGGTAAGCGCCATTCTTTTAAGGTAGTTGGAAAAATTTACACCAAGAAGCTTCACTCAGTCTGAACGCCCATCGCGCCTTGTTAAGCAGCCATATGGTCATCTGGATCTGTGGTTCCATCAAATGGATCCATTGTTGGAATTTTGACTTTCCTTCGTCAACGGTATCCAGAATCTCTCTACTGAGAGGTGTTCGAGAAGTAAGAATTCCCGAGGGAGACTTTCCGCCACTGTTCTGATTCTCCCTCATCAAGAATTTCGTCACGTGACCGCTATGCCTCTTGTTCGGTTCGAAGTCCTTCTGGTAGGCGATCGCACTTCTGGTTGAGGACGCCTTTCGAGTGGGAGAACGTCGAGCAGGGGGATCGGGGCTTAGAAATGAAACGCCTGAAACGGGCGATCGCCGAGTGGTGATCGCCCTGGAGACTGGATTCTGCTGGTACTCCCACGCCACCGCGTCGTCGATTAGTTGATTATTCTCGCGCATCGCGAATAATTGTTGTTGTCGCCCTACTTCTGAGGCGCCACACCTGGTCCTTCATGTCGAGACCCAGGAGTTGGTGAAGAACGTTGGGGTACTGTCACTCTTGATCGGACTCTGCTGGTCCCCTAGGACTCGGGGGTGCGATGGACGAAGGTGCCGTGCAGATTCTCGAGATCTGCTGGCAAAATATGAAACGGACCGCGAAGGCCTCGAACAATTTTCCTCCATCCGCCACGGGCTCCCGTGTCCTTATTCAGAGGTTCTGCGTGGATTGGAGGCGCCTGTCTGGAACTGGCGCTGGCATAGGATTTTCTTGAGGCGCTCCAGGAATGAGCGCTTAGTCAGCGAAATGAGCATCAAACCTTTGATGAGCTGCGAAAATTGGATGATCGAATTTCGTTGACAGGTCATTAAGATCTCTCTCTAGTCACAAACTCTGGCTGCTGACCTGCATCTTGATGTTGAGATTGAACATCTGCAGAATTCCCTGACATTCGTCTCTGAGCGCTGGTGAGTCAGCATCTGTATTCCTGCGACTTCTTGTGATACGTGCCATCATTGACTCTTGATCTTTCCCCAACAGACGGGCGCAATTGTTCCGTGTACGGAAATCAAAGATATGAAAAAATTAGGGAAATAGATCGTGTCTGAATCCAGAATGTCGCCGGAAAGTCCGCCGTAATGTACGCCGGAAAGTCCTCGAATATCCCTGAAGAGAGAGAAAGAGCAGTCAGAGGGCCCAGGGGTTTGTACCTGGGGACCACCTCCGATGCTTAAGTCAGCAATCTAGAGAGAGAAAAAGAGAGAGAGAGAGAGAGTTTTGAGAGAGAAAGTGTGTACTTATTGTCAGAAATCTCAGAGTTGGCCTCTGATTTTGTGGTCCTCACTCCTATTTATAGGCGGTATGAGGGATAAGTAGATTCTGCCAGTTACCAGAAAGATCTAGAAGATCCCTAACAGAATTCTGTTAGGCTGCTTCTCCAAGAAGCTATCTCCTGTTTGACTGGTCAACGCCTTAATAATGATGCATTCTGGTAATAAGGTCATTGGCTGGCCTGGTATCAGTGGGCCGGAACAATTTATACATTCATTATTGATATGGGGAAAGGGAATATGCCTTCATTACCAATCAAGTATGGGAAATGCTATTCGAAGTCCACTCATACAGTCATACTGGAATCAAAGTTCATATTTCAAGCACATTACCTTAAATACCCTCCCTCTTCCTTCACCCATTCACACCTAATTTCATTTCTCTCTCTAAAAAATCAAATTCACCCAAACTCCGCTCCATTATACCTCCACCACCACCACCACATTATGAACCCTAAACAAAAGAAAGTCATCGCAAAAAGAAGTCGTTAGTTGATGTTGCATCCATATTCTTCGGAAGGAGAGCTAAGGGGCGGCGAGTACCGGTGAAGGGATGGTGTCCACCTTGCGTCGGCAGCGGAGTTGCAAGCTTTGTAATTTTTATTTTTATTTTTTACTTCGACACCTTGATCTGGCGTGATAACCAAGGGGAAAAGCCCAAACCAGGCGTCCAGGCCATGGTTCTGGCGCTGCCCTAGCGTCCAACCAAGGTTCCCACGCCTATACAGCTAAGGCGCATGAACCATGGCCTAGGTGCATAGGTTAGAAAATCGTAGTTAATATAATGATTTTATTTAATATACTTAAGGATTATTGTATATAAGTGTGGGTAATATACTTAAGGATTATTGTATATAAGTATGGGTAATATACTTAAGGATTATTGTATATAAGTATGTGCATCATACAACTGATGTATCTACTTAAGCGAAGTGCGTAACCACATTCATTCTCTATTTGTTTCGAATTACAAATAATGTATGTCAACGTTTGGTGGTTGCGACTCATCATTTTCCTGCTTTAGTTAGAGTTTTAATAATGATGTCAGGGTGTTCCTATCCGGTTTAGTCTTGTAATCTAGTTATTATTATTTTTATTTTTTTATATTTTGAGGGTTTCCTTGTCGTTAGTATAAAAAAGAATTAGTCTTTATGTACACGATACGTCGGCTTTATTTCACACTTATAATTATATTATTATAGTAACTCTAGTTATTTGGTACTTTATGTATGAGATTGTATTGTAAAAACATTGTGCTTATAAAGAATGAATAAACTTATGTATTATAAAAAGATATGCAAAGTCGAGAATTAATCGTGCATTTAATAAGTTTAGAGGAATTTTTTATATACATATCGAACCATAAGAAAATTAAAATGATATACTATTACTGTAACAAAATGTTAATAAAGTACCAACATAAATAGTGTATATGTCAATAGAAATTAACACAGTAATTTTTATCAAATTAGGGTTCTGTTTTTCATCTATATAAACTAGTTTTTATGTGCACGCGATGTGTGCGACATTTTTAAAATTTATACACAAAATATGATCGAATATTGAACAAATATATTACTCGTAGATCGTATGATTAATTGAATGATTCCATATAAAAATGATACTACTCTCATTTTATTATGTATTGAATCAACAGGAGATTTTTTATGATATAAATTTGAAATTTTAATTTTGTATAAACATAATAAATTTATGGGATTAAATTACTTATTGATTATTGTTATTAATTAGTAATTGACTATCATGATTATTTTGATTTAACTTTTTTTTTACTCATTAAACTTTTCCTTTTTGTTTATTGATTGACATTATTTGATGAATATACCATTTTAGTAATTATTTTTTCAATTGATGTTGATTGAGATATTTGATGGATATACCATTTTAAACTTATTTTATGACAAATAGAGTAAATAAAGGTTTTTAAAATTTTATTTTTTACATTTTTTAATTAGATCATTAAGGGTATTTGAGTAACTTCATATGGGAGACACCATTGCTCCCCCTTCCCTTATATAATAGAGATATATGCAGTTTTTTCATGATCTAAAATTTTAGATTATTATACATAGTATGTAGTTTGGTGAAATATTTTTTCCCCTAATTGGTTCTCTAGATTTGGTGAATTTGGACAATCCAAACCCTCCAACTGCAAATCAATGACTATAATAAATTTACCTACTAAAAGTTAAAGTGAAATAAAAAACAATACTCCCTCCGTTCTAATTTATCTTTTACGTTTGTGAAATTGCACGTCGGGAAATTATATTTGGATATAATATGTTGGTATTACTTGGAAGTTGCATTATCTTTTAATTGTTTGAGATGTATGTGTGTAGTAAAATTAAATTGAATTAAAAATGAGTGGAGAGATAATATAGTTGGGAGAAAAATTGAGAATAAAGAGAAATAAATAAAGGGTAATATGAGAAATTTTAGGATAAAAGGGTAAAAAAATTAAAGTATAAAAAAAAGAAACGTAAAGAATAAAAGGGAACACCAAAAAAGGAAACATAAAAATAAACTAGAACGAATGGAGTATAAAACACCACTCTTCAACTCCACCAACTCTACCTAAATCCAACTCTAGATAATCACACCTTAATTGAGTTAATTCTAGTGTTTTCTAAATATTAATCTAAAATCTGTAAGATCTGATTTCTTGTTCCCAATAAAAAAAAATCTTAAATTTAATCCTTTCAATTTCGATTATTTTCTATAATTTTATTAAGAAAAATTTCCAATAAAGTACCTAATAAAGACCCTTTTTTAAAGATATACCTAATTAAACAACTTATTTTACAAAACTACCTACAAAGTTCTTGAAATTTTTCAAGCACTACTAGTTAACTCAATTTCGCTCATTTGTTAACCAAGGTTAAATATATACCATCAGAATTGACGAAAATACCACCCATTCACTTTTCCACCCGCCTAGCTATCAATTCACACTCGACACTCTCTTTCTTCTTCTTCATCCCTCTCATTCACTCCTTCCTCTTTCTCTTCAATTCACTGCAGAAACGTATTCAATTGGTCCCTAACTCCTTTCTTTCCACCATTTTTTGATCTTAATTACCTAATTTCAGAAAATCTTGAAGATTAAAATATACATGGAGTACTTCCATGTTCTGGGGTAGAGCAATTTGCAGAAATTAATGAGAAATAAAATAAGAACAAGTAAAATTAAAGGAAATACTGAAATTGTTTGACGATGAAGAAGCTCATTGTGTAGTGGAGTAATTTGCAAAAATTAACAAAGCTAAAGTTTGATGAAGCAGCTTCCTCCATAGCCAAATTCGACGCTTGAAGGAAAAGGTAGAGCATAAAATCAAACTTTGTCTCTTCTTCTTCATCCCTCTCTTTCATCCTTCCTCTTTCCTCTTCAACGACTTAATTTTCTGAATCCCAATTTTATGGGTTGAACCCCTTTTAACAAATCATATTAATAACCCATCTCAATTCAACCCTTTAAATCTTCAAAAATACTCCTTAGTTCTTGTTCTGTTGAATGGCAGAGATATCCTTCTATTATATCCTAAACATCAATTGGTTCTATTCATGTTGCTCGTTGTAGCAAAATCAAATCTTCTAATTGGTCTTTGACTAGAAAGACAACTGATTTGAGGGAATTTATTGTTATTCATTCTCTATTAGCAGTTTCAAATGAAATTGAATTGTCTACTAGTTGAGTTGGGTTTAATTAAAATGTTAATGGCATCTGGGTTTAGTAATGTAATATATATGGAGGTGAAGGATATTGTGGATTGTTTTGTTGATGTAATTGTTTCGAGTAATTCGTCGTGTATGCTGAAGAAACTAATTGCAAACCCTAAATAAGTTTGTGAAGATGAAACAACGAAGAAGAAATTGTTTTCAGGAAAATTGAATGAGAAAGAGGAAGAAGAAAGAATGAAGCAGAGGAGAGCAAAGAAAATCGTGTTAAATGGAAGAAATAGGGAGCAAGTCGTGCAAAAATAAAGGAAAAATGAGAAGAATTGAAGTAATAATATTTAACCTTAGTTAAAGAAATGGGGGAAATGAGTTAACTGGTAGTGCTTGAAAAATTTCAAGAACTTTGTAGGTAGTTTTGTAAAATAAGTTGTTTATTAGGTATTCTTTAAAAGAGGGGTCTTTATTAGGTACTTATTGGAAATTTTTATTTTGCAGTTTATCCTTACGCATGAATGTATTGCACATATCCTTTTTTTCTCTACTATAATTTGTTATTATATTTGTTTGAAAATTCAATTTGTAAAGAAATTTTTATGTGGATGAATATTTTAAAAAATAATATATATGGCTAATTTCACATTCTCATCTTAACAATGTTAAAAATTAGTACTCCGTATGACCAATTGAAATTATAAAGCATTGTAATTTAATAAAAATGCATACCTGATGAACGCTAACGACTAAAGTCGCAATGATGTTTCGAAAAATGAAGAACACCAATAGATGTGTAATTGAGAAAAGATAATTTATTTTAAGAAAAATAAGAGAAGATTAATGTGTAATTGATTTTTTTTTCTTAGTCAATTGTTATTACTGTCTATAACTACACTAATTTTTTGGCAATTTTTTGTGTTATGCGTTGAATGAGGTTGATTTATTGATTTTTGTTTATTAGTAAACTATTGCTTTATTGTCGTTGATTTTTTGGCAATTTTTAAAATTAGGCATTCATTGAGGGTGATTTTTTTTTAAATTAGGCAAATTTGTGATTTTTTGCGTTGAATACTAAGCTTGAATGAGGTTGTGTTTACTGAATTTATATTTTTGTAATTATTATGTTTTGAAGGGTGTATAGTAATTTCCAGTAATCAAAGGTTTGTCATAATCTCTCGTAATGTTTAATAAGATCAGATTTTCTCTGATTAGTGCATTATTATGCCTTTTTATTAGGAAAATGAAAAAAAAGAAAGGTAGATTGTACATTTGTACCCTAAGGAAAAAAATAATAATTAAAAAGCTCTTACATTTAAACATAATGTCAAAACATGAATATGACATTTAAACATAATCAAAAGAACAATGGCTTCCATGATCAATATATAGATGGTCTACATGCCATCCTAACAAGTATAAACCATTTTTTAAATTTGTTGAAAATTTTCACAATTCATCTCTAAATGAAGCTGTTTCATCGTTGGAATCGCTTCCCTTCTCCAATTTATGATCGCTCTCTATGTTCCTCGATGAAATCGATGATGGCATCTTTGTTCTACCTCCAGTGTACTTACGTACCTTCTTGGTTGATGATATAAAATACATGGTTTGGGTAACTCTAACGTTGAATTTCTCACTTGGGGCGTCATTTGCTGTTGCATCCTGTTGAATTTACAATTTATTGTTAAGTTGACGTATTTACAAAGAATATTTATTGTATTAAACAATTAAATAGAATTAATTAATTATTAAAAAACTTACAAATTTGCAATGAGAATATTAGGGTCCTTTTCATATGAGATAGCAACCTCATCCAAAATTGGAGCAAGTTTCTGCAATGACCACACCATGGGCATAGAACTCTAGGAGAACTGTTTCATAAATGGAGTATATAAATCAATTAACAATAGAATGAGACAAAGTTTATGTGCATTGGTGCACAATAAATTAATTGTGTATCTTATTAGATTGACCCTTTTAGTCGATATATAAACTCGATCTATTGATCAGTATAGTGACCCTTATTATTTATCACTATATTGAGGTAAATTGAATATGAGTCACTATATGATGTAATTATCATATATGCTGATGTACAATAAATTTATTGGCATATGATGTATACAATAACTTCTGATAAAATAATAGATCGTTGATGTCTTCTAATAATAAGTAACCATGTTATGCGAAGATTTCAACATTTTCATAAATGATTAATAGATAATATTGTAATAAAATTAATTAATTTACCTTCTTTTCCGGAATTTAATATCATCTCTTCAAAGTTAGAATAAACCGCAACCTTAACGGGCTCATGTTTTTCCTGAGGGATAGGTTGTGATCTTTATGAATTCTTCAACCTTGCCATCCTACAAAATATATGTAATAAGTATATAAATTAGATTATGAAATAAAATAAAGTTAGTATTGAATAATATAGAATGAAAAATAATATAATAAATTACCAATAAATCATTGAACCAAGGAACAACTTGATCAGCTTCCACATTTGCTTTGAGATACTTTTTGCCTCCATTTTTTTGAACATGATGAGAGGAACTAGAGAATTTTCTAGCTTAGAAAACTGTTATTTGATCCCCAAAACATTAAGAAACAAAATCTTAATTAGTTAGAAATAATTTAATTTGGTGCAAAATAAATAAATAATTAATATATTTCTCCCGATTTTCAAAAAGATGTAATAAAAGGATAATTATGCGAGATTTAGATAATCGGTTGTTGCATCCTTTGTTAAATGGAGGAAGTAAATTGATGAGATTGCATGAGGTGAAAGTTAGTTAACAATTAAACCTTAAGAAGACGTTCATTGCTACTTCAAGATCACCTAGTAGAAGCTCATTTTGCCACCTTGTTGTTGTGAGCAATTTCATAATATTTAGCCTCAATGTTGCTGCATTCTCACTATCATCGTTCAAAATCATTGTGACCTATTATATCATACCAAAATTTGCATTAAAAATCTATTTTCCCTTAAATATACTTATATTTCTTTAGTTTAGTCCTTTTCTCGAGCATGATGAAATTCAACTTGTGAATTTAAAAAAATTATATATATAAGATTCAAAATATATTAGACGTACGACTAATATATGTAATACTTACCTTGGTATTTGATTTGCTTCGGAGAAGAATTTAGAAATGTAGGGATTGCCAGGGTCCGCGCCATATACAACAACTGAAGGCGAATCTTCCTTCTTAATAAACTTCTCCATAGCACTCAAATCAAAATCCTGTGGAAGAAATTGTGAAAAAAAATCATACATACAAGTTCACTATTACACTTTGACAAAAGAAAAAAAAACGTGAGAGCTTTTTGGTCAAAATGTAAAAAAAAACGCCGAGAGGTTGTTATTAATCATCCCATATTATAATTACCTGAGAATCAGCAAAGAGTTCATCAATGGCTTAAGCAATCTAATCAATGGTCCTTTGACTGATAAATCACCTCTTGGAAGAAGCTTAGCATCCAATGTGACTAAAACTATAATCATTTCTCAATTTCTCAGCTAATTTCATGAAATTCTCATATTCTTCACCTGAAAATTGGGGGACACCCAACCAACACAATCATATAGTTCATAATATATATATACTAATAATTAACAATGAGATTATATAATCATATGAAATATTAATCATAATTAAGAAGTATATATATATAATGTACTAACAATGAAAGTCTTGGTTTGATCAATGACATTGGCTGATTTAATCTCAACAGAAGCAGGTCCAAGTTGTTTTCTAACATAGTTAACCAAGTCTTTGCTGTACGAGGTCCATTGTATTCCTTTTGCACATCTTTCCCACCATTTCTAAAGATCTTCATTGTGGATAGCCACTGACTTTGTAAAGCCTAGCAATTGGCTTTGTTAACGTCGTCGTGAGCATCAACCTTGGCTAGGTGGCCGAGGTCATTCTTGGCTAGATAGCTGCAGCCTTCTCATACTATACGGAGTAGATTAATTAATTAATTGGCATTATATAACGGAGTAGATTGATCCTTCTTTAGAGTTTAATCTCATGATGAACGTGAAAATCAAGATAAAGAAATAAAAGATACTTACCTCTGGAGCTAGCATCTTGCAAACCCGCACCTGAAAATAAGAATTAAAAAACCGTGATTAGATGAAATTATATGAAACCATGTTTGCATACATACGTAATCACTACTAGTCTTTGTTTGTCAAGCTCAAGGATAATAATGCTACGACGGGTTTGAGCCCTCGTTGTCATTGTGATCGTCTAATTTAATTTAAATGTCATTCGAAACTTTATTCAAAGAAAATGAAATTAAAACGTACCAGGGGCATAAAATTCAACAAAAATGAAATCGTGTTTAGAAACGACATCGGTGAAATTGGAATGATCCAAAGTAATCACATATTCCTTGCTAGTTGTGTCTTCCTCTCCACCACCATCACCATCAGCAGCTTGAATCCTACCAACATTTGACAGTAAAACTCAGCTGTTGACACTAAAACCACAACCACAAAAACAGCCCTAAAAACCTCAAAGTCAACGTCATTGCCTTTATTTTCTTCTCCTATCTTACTTGGTGTAATAATGAAAAATATAAAATTATGATACATATATGTTGGTATTAATCATCCTTCATTTATATAAAACGGATTAAAGGGTGTTAATTAGCATATGAAATTATTAAAATTGTTCATTGTAATAAGATTGTAATAGTGTCATCATGCTACAAGTATAGGATTCATCAAGGTTGTTCCTCCATTATTTCTCTTACAATATGGCATATTATTAAAGTCAACTACTAGCAAGTGATACATGAAATTCAATGTTTGTAAGAAAATGTATAAAAAATAGAAGAAGAACTAAAAGAAAGTAATGAGATTGCAATAGTGTCATCATATGGAAGAATTTCTTTCTTTTTTTAATTAGCAAAAGTGTTAATGATTAGAGATAAAACGAATACTCAATGCAAATTGGTTGATTTTTTATAAGACAAGTAAGAGTAATTGTTTATACTTTATAGTGTGAGTGTGTGACGTGAAGGGCACATCCTAGAACTCCTAGAAGGCAGTGATGAGGTGGCAGAAGCTATTGGCTGTATATTCGTATATGTTAATATAACTTATTTGAAAATAACGAAAAAAAGAGACATGTTTTGAAAAATAAAAGGCACATATACTAGTAGATAATCTTGTTTTCCATGATGAAACAAAGAGACATACAAGGGTATGAGGTATCAAAGTCGAGAGTAAGAAATGACTTAGTTGGTTAGCGTCCTTTTCAATTTATAAGATTCTCGCGATTCTCATCTCCCTAGCTTATGACTGTCTAAACATCGAAAAAAAAAGCATGAAAGCCTTATGTAACTAGCTAGTTGGACCATATGTCAAATTACACTAAAATTCCAAAAAAATTGATGCTAAGGGAGCCACAATGACACGGATGAGAATCGATCCAGAATCTTTTGAAATCGGGAGAAAATCTTTACCACTTGAGCTTTACCTGAAATTCAATTTTGGTAAAAAAAATGTATAAAAAAATTCGTAAAATTGAAATAAACTTGGTTCCTCCACCTAGTTGGCTTCCCAACACTAACTAATTATCGGGCACACCACACATGCACCTAGTACGAGTTAAGATAACATTAAGGACCAAACTTTGATTTTTCACTATTTTAGACCTTGAATTTTTTGTTCTCTTTTAAGGAACTGGAGTTGGTTTTCCGGCAAGTTAACTCAACGTTAACTCAAGTGAATTTCAACTAATAAAATAAATTAAATTAATTCCCAAAAAATCCTATTAACTTAACCGAACCCAAAAAAATATTGATGGAAGCTAAGTATTTATATAAACCAAAGAATAACAAGCTAAAGGGAAAACAGAGAGGAGTTCATATGATCTCCAAACATTAACACTTCAAGATAAATCATGAACTTCAAATTTAAAGTGCACAAATTATATACACAACAATATATACTAGCATTTCAATAAACATTAAGATGCAATATAAATCAATGAACCAAAAACATTAAACAATGAACATTATTTCAAATTGCATTAAAACATTAATGGTTTTATTTTGAATTTCAACTTTGAAGACATAACTTTTTACAAAATAATTACAATTTAGATAAATTGTATTGCTAATTAACTATAAACCTTTTATTATGATACATACCATATAATCATTTTTGATGAAATACGGTACAATTTTCATAAATACAAGCACGCATCGCGTGCATATAAAAACTAGTAATAACTAGATTACAAGACTAAACCGGGATAGGAAACACCCTTGACATCATTATTAAAAACTCTAACTAAAGCAGGAAAAGGATGAGTCGCAACCACCAAACGTTGACATACATTATTTGTAATTCGAAACAGAATAGAAAATGAATGTGGTTACGCACTTGCGCTTAACTAGATACAATCAGTTGTATGATGCACACACTTATATACAATAATCCTTAAGTATATTACCCATACTTATATACAATAATCCTTAAGTATATTAAATAAAAAATCATTATATTAACTACGACTTTTCTAACCTATGCACCTAGGCCATGGTTCCTGCGCCTTAGCTTGTATAGGCGTGGGAACCTTGGTCTGGACGCCTAGGGCAGGCGCCAGAACCATGGCCTGGACGCCTGGTTTGGGCGTTTTTCCCTTGGTTACCATGCCAGATCAAGGTGTTGAAGTAAAAGTAAAAATAAAAATAAAAATTACAAAGCTTGCAACTCCRCTGCCGACGCAAGGGTGGACACCATCCCTTCACCGGTACTCGTCGCCCCTTAGCTTCCTTCCGAAGAAATACGGATGCAACATCAACTAACGACTTCTTCTTTGCGATGACTTTCTTTTGTTTAGGGTTCATAATGTGGTGGTTGGTGGTGGTCTGGTGGAGGTATGAATGGAGTTTGGGTGGAATTTGAGTTTTTTTAGAGAGAGAAATGAAATTAGGTGTGAATGGGTGAAGGAAGGAGAGAAGGGTATTTAAGGTAATGTGCTTGAAATATGAACTTTGATTCCAGTGTATGAGTAAACTTCGAATAGCATTTCCTATGCTTGATTGGTAATGAAGGCATATTCCCCTTTCCCCGATATCAATAATGAATGTATAAATTAATAAAGCTTCCAAATTGGGAGGGAGTACATCAACTGTACAAATGTACAATATGTGTTCTTATATAAAGACTTTGCAATAAAACTAAAGACTTTGCAATAAAACTAGAGACTTTGCAATAAAAAGTAAACTCAACAATGAAAAAATACGCATACTTTCTATACAAAATATTAAAACAAAATGCCTGACAAAAAAATTAAATTAAATAACTCTGACCAAATGGCATCCGATGAGATTTTGCCACCTCAGCATAATCATTTCCCACGTGCTTAACACGTGACATTAATTACACTTAAAACATTGTTATTACTCCCTCCGTTTTTTTTAGATGTTCCATACCATTATGGAACGGTTTTTAAGAGTTGATTGAGTTGAATAAAATAGTTGAGTAAGTTGGGTAAAAAGTTGAATAAGTTAGGTAAAAGAGTAAATGTGTGAATGAAATTTTATGGGAAATAGTAATTTTGGGTGAAAAGATTGGTAAAGTAATGAAAATTGACTTTAGAAAGGGGTAAGTCATTAATGTTAGAGTAAATAAAGTAGGTAAAATGTGAAAAAGTTTTATTTTTAGATTGGTTTGGAACAACTATTTAAAAACATCCAAAATAGAAACTGGAACAATTAAAAAAAACGGAGGGAGTATTTAAGACATACTAATAATAACATCTTTCAATTCGTATAATTTCAGAATTTGTCCAAAACAAAGTGAAGTGAGATAGAGAAATGGGATTAGAGCTGCGTTTGGTTGTGGTACTATTAGCAGCAATTGCTGGAATTCAAGCCTCATCAGAAAAGGAGGAGTATGTGATTACGTTAGATCATTCCAACTTCGATGAAGTGGTATCCAAACACGACTTTATTCTTGTTGAGTTTTATGCTCCGTGGTAAGTATGTTACTACTTATAAGTCTTTGCTTCATTAATACTAGCTAGGGCGAGAATGAGTCTGTCCTGTTTGCCAACAATTCGAGTTGCTTAAGTTGAATCTCGTTCGAAGCTAATTGACTTCGAATTTAGAATCCGTTTACTTCAACTTATTTTCAATTCAATTCAGTTTATTTGAGTTCAGTTCAGTTCAACTGTAGTTTTCAGTTAATATAAACACTAAACAAGCCCCTAATATAGTACACATGTTACGTAAAATATGACTTACAAATTTGATCGTTAGAATTTATTTATTTTTGGTTAATAAAAACTTTTTAATTATAATTTTTTTGAAAAAAACACGTCTTTTAAGTCATTTATCGTGAAAAAAATACATTTTATTTGGTGACCGTATGAAAGAATTGACACACATTAGTTACATTTTCCGATGTTTGTTTGTTTGTTTGTKTCAGGTGTGGATTCTGCATAAAATTAGCTCCTGAGGTAAAATTGTTATAAGCTCAATGTTGTTATATTTGCTTATGCTTAAACTGAAACTCTGCTTCCTGCAGTATGAGAAGGCAGCTGCTGCACTAAGCAAGCATGACCCTCCGATCGCCTTAGCGAAAGTTGATCTTACAGTTGATGCAAACAAAGAACACTTCAATAACCGGTTTGAAATCAGGGCATACCCTACACTCAAAGTCTTGAGAGACGGTGGCAAAATCGTGCACGATTACAAGAATCCTCCTCAATCAGCAGAGGAAATAGTTGGGCATGTAAAAAAGTTCCTCGGACCTGCCTCTGTCGAAATCAATTCTTCTGATGATTCTGCCAAGATTATCGACGAAAACAAAGTTTTTATTGTTAGTGCACTCTGATCTTAAGCAATTCATGAATACTATTGTTATATGGAATAAGTACTGCATGAATCTTATGAAATGGTTGTATACATATGCTAAGTAGACAGTACAATGTGTTAATTTTAATGTTGTAGGCAGGTGTGTTCCCGAAGTTTGAAGGGGAGGAGTATGAAAACTTCACCAAGTTAGCTGATAAGTTGCGGTCTGATTACGAGTTTGGACATACATTGGATGCTAAAGTCCTTCCTAGAGGCGATTCATCTGTGCAAGGGCCGATAATCCGGTTGCTCAAGCCATTTGATGAACTTTTTGCCGACTCTAAGGTAATTTTTGGATAGTTATGTTCATTTTATGAGTATTAGGGAATGATGAGCTTATGTTCTACTCCATTGCATAATTTGCCTTGGACTAATTTAAACTTGTTAAACCTGTGAAATCGAAATCAGCTAATTATTAGAACTGAAATATTGCAATGCTATGATTGAGAAAACAGGATTTTGATTTAGATGCCTTGGAGAAATTCATCAAAGAAGAAGATTCGCCTTCAGTTGTTCCGTTCATCATGGATACGAGCAATGTCTACCTTCGTAAGGTCTTCACAGGCGAAAACACCAAGGTAACAACATCGAGTGGCCTCTAATACAATATGCACATGAAACACTTCAACTTATATTATGTGCASTTGAAAAGCTGCATATRTAACATGTCATGTAACACTAATWATATTTTYACGACGAATAATCTATTGCAGGTCATGATGGTTATAGACTTCAAGAGCAAGAATGCTGCCGATTTGAAGTCCAGATTTAATGATGTAGCCATCTTACTTAAAGAGGCTAACAGATACTTTCTGCTCGGCGATTTTGAGGCTAGCAAAGATCTACTCAAGGTTTTAACTACTGACTGTTCAAGTGATTCAGTTCATAGCCTGATATTGTCATATTGGACTATTGTGTTACCTTCTTATGTTACAGTAATATATATGTCATCTAATCAAGTAATTGTATGTTTGCCATTGTGTTGGGGAAATTAGCACTTCAAGCTCGACGAATCACATGTTCCCCTCATCTTTGTACACAAGAGTGAAGCCGARAAATACCTTAAGACAAATGTGGAACCAGATCAAATCGCTCCTTGGTTCAAGAAATTCATGGTAARTAAAATTTGCATTTTATTATGATCAAGSTAAGATTATATAAAATTATTTTCGCGTTAGTCCATCCAATCGATCTGAAAATGTCGAATGGTCACAGGATGGAAAGTTAGAGCCATTTCTAAGATCTCAACCTATTCCATTAGAGAATAATGAGCCTNTTATTGCAACTGATTAACCAACATTTAATTTTTAATTTTTTACAGTAGTATTATTGTATCAGACTTAGCTTGATTAGTCATTTAGTCCTAAACTCATAATTGAGCCTAACCAGTAGTAAACCATATGAGTAATTAGTATAACTTTCTTGAAGAGAAAGTCAATTATATATCTTATCATACTTCATACATAAGAGTTGGTACGTATGTATTTCAATGAGGTTACATACAATAATAATTCGATAAGTTACCTTTTATTTGACAAAAAATTAAAATAAATCCATAAGATCGATTTTCCTAGCTAAAATGGAAACGTGTTTCCAATGCATAAAACTTGTTGTATGAATGTTTTTTTGGCGGGAAGAAAGGAAATATTATTAATGTAATAAATCTGCGATTACAAACTCCACAACCTCATTAGGAACTTCCTCTAGCCAAACTCTAAATTCACTGAAATTTAAGCTCAACTTARCTAGATGGTGAGCCACCTTATTCCCTTTCCTCTTAACAAAAGAAAAAGAAAACAAATCACAAAAAGAACAAAGCTTAAAAATGTCATTAAGAATAARCCCATAAGCCGAGTGATGCTTCGCTTTTCGCTGCAAGTCTTGATAAAGTGTTAAGCAATCAACCTCAATTACAATCCGCTTGAAACCAGCCTCCAAGGCCACACGCAAGYCGCGTCGAACAGCYAACGCCTCCCCGACCAGCACTGAACAGCTACTTCCCCAAACATCACACATCGCARCCAGGACGTCACCCACACYATCTCTTAACACTGCACCCAAACCAACCCTGTTCTCCTCTMTTCCCGCATCGGTATTGAGCTTCGTCCAACCACCCACAGGGACTGCCCACGACTCCGGAAGGCTAACATTTTGGTCCTGCTGKTGAACACAAACCCGCTGCCCCCTCGCAAACTCCTCTACCCCTCTCACAGCCCTATCAATCCGCCACAAAGCTCCCCTAGAAACACCTCGGAACACCCAGTCATTCCTTCCTAACCAAACTCCCCATAATAACATCCAAAAAAGATCCCACCACTCACCCGGCCTATTACCCTTCATGAAAAACTCCACAACTTCCCTGACATCCTTGAAGTTAAACTTCGAGAAGTCCAACCTCAGTGGCGACACATACCATAATGTACGAGCCTCCACGCAGTTGAAGAGAACATGCATCTCGGTCTCCTCCTCCTCCCCACAGCGAGCACAAATCGCATCCACCTCCATTCCTCTACTCGCAAGAGAGCATTGTGTTGGTAGAGCATTACACAATGACCTCCAACCAAAATGTCGCACCTTCGGTGGTATATTAGCATGCCAGACCTTCTTCCACAGATTTTCCTTACTTACCATTGATGTCGAGCCTTCTCCTTCCTTTTTTATATTTACTGCAGCAAAATACGCACTTCGAACCGTGAATACTCCACTTCGACTTAAAGTCCAAGACCACTCATCGTTGCAGCTGAATTCTGGTAGCTCAATACTCATAATCTGCTCAGCCTCCCACCCCGAAAAAATATTCTGAAGCCTCTCCACATCCCACCCTCCATCCTTAATCAGCTCACCAACATGACTTACCTCCCCCATCACCCCCTCACGTGCACACAAAACACCCGAACCACCAATTCCCGGTACCCACGGATCCTTCCAGACCTTCGTATCCCACCCGTTCCCCACTATCCGCTTACAACCCTTCCAAAGAATGTCCCTTGCTGCAAGAATTGACTTCCACGTAAAACTACTATTTGAATGTTCCTTTGCCTCCAAAAAAGAATTTGACGGAAAATATTTATTCCGCAGAACTCGAACCATCAAATTATCACTCGTCGTCATCAATCTCCACCCCTGCTTAGCTAGCATAGCTAAATTAAACGCCTCCATGTCTCTAAAACCCATCCCCCCTTGACACTTCGAACGACACATCCTCTCCCAAGACACCCAAGATATCTTTTTCTCCTCGTGCTTTTGGCCCCAAAAGAAACAGCGACAAAGCTTCTCAATATTGCGTATAATACCCAACGGCACCTTGAAGCACTGCATCATGTACATCGGAATTGCTTGTGCCACCGATTTAATTAAAACCTCCCGACCCGCCTGAGATAGGAACTTCTCCTTCCAACCCTTCAGCTTCTTCCAAACACGATCCTGAATAACTTGAAAAACCTCCTTCTTTGATCTCCCCACATAAGTAGGCAAACCAAGATATTTGTCATACTCATCTACCGCCTTAAAGTTCAACTTCTGTAGAAGCACATTTTTCTGTTCATCCCCAACATTTCGGCTGAAAGTAGTGATGGCAATTCAATTCGGATCCGACCCTAATCCGCTCCGATCCGAGGAAAAATATCCGCTCCGAATCCGATATAAATAAAATCCGACTCYGACTTCGTTAAAAAAATCCGACTCCGAGTTAAAAGAGGGTCGGAGTCGGATCTCACAAAAAATCCGACTATATAATCCGACTCCGACATTTATACAATTATTATCATTTAATTTTTATATTTATTAGGCTACTTATATATAATGTATAGTAAAAAAATTTATTTCATATAAAAAAANCACTTAAAGAACGTACAAGTTGCAAAACGAAGGTGCGGGATGCTCGTTTAACTTCTGTATTCATCTCGTTCCTTATTTACTTGGGTGCGCTGTGTTTTCAAAAGCTTCCTGTAGAACCGGCTCCTATTTCAATCCGTGCTTTCTTTCTTTTGACTTGATTGGCAGGATCAGGGCCTTTCTCGCTGGGCGAGCGCATCCGATTCGAACTTTCCTAAAAAACTTCCCGTTCAATTGCTGAAAGATAAAGATAAGCTTTCTAAATGAGAAAAAGTTCCACGAAGATGCAGGCTAGAAAGATGCTATTTGATGCTGTTCCTTCGTTGCGATAAATGGATTTTCTTGTAGTGATACTCGAGATTATGCACATTGATTCATATTTAAAATGAAGGTACATTATATTTGAAATTTATGCACATATTCGTAAAAATATATGTACATTTACTTTATGAATTCTGCACATAATATCAAACAAGTTTCAAAATACTTTTGATCAGCATTGAATTAAAAATGAGTGGTTGTGATTTCTTCTCACCTTTCTCATTTTAAAGTTGCTTCTTATTTAATCCTATATATATATATGCAGTTACTTGGGTTAGAGATGTCCAGTAATATAAAATAATGTCTTTGTACAATTAAGGGTTGTCTATGCAAAAATAACTTATGTCTATGTAAAATGACAAACCTACCCTAGTGAGTGACCACCTTATCCCTAACTAGTGAGTAGTGAGAGGTCTATCAAACCTCTAATGTTTTATGCATTTACTATATAGGAGAAAAAATATGAATAATGTACGAAGTATTATGATATGAGTAAGGTCAAAAGGTAGAAATAAATTTGAGAGAAAGTGTGTGAAAAGGAAAACATAAGAAAAAATGGGCTAAAAGCTAGCAAAATTAGATTGAAGAAAAGGTGTACGAAAATGGAATAAAGCAACGAAATTCTCATTGGTAACATGTAAGTATGGTACGTATTTTTGACTATTTCCTAGAGGAAAAAAATCCCCAAATAATGGAATTATTGAATTGATTAGTACTGTACTTATTAGCTTATTGCAACTGATTAACCAACATTTAATTTTTAATTTTTTACAGTAGTATTATTGTATCAGACTTAGCTTGATTAGTCATTTAGTCCTAAACTCATAATTGAGCCTAACCAGTAGTAAACCATATGAGTAATTAGTATAACTTTCTTGAAGAGAAAGTCAATTATATATCTTATCATACTTCATACATAAGATTTTCCTAGCTAAAATGGAAACGTGTTTCCAATGCATAAAACTTGTTGTATGAATGTTAAATTAATTACTCCTTAATAATAGCATAGAATATCATAGTGAGAAGTTGTAAGGAGAATCACTTTACACCAATTCTATTCCCTCCGATCCAATGAGAAGAATCCTTAAAATGAAAAGAGTGAGAAGTAATTTGGAACGTTGAACCAATAGAAATCTAACGGTAGCGATTAACTTAACAATAATCCAATTTCACAACAAATAATTATGTAAAAAACAAAGACCCACATGCACACTTCCACTCTTCTCAGCTATCTTTTTTGTCAATTTCGTGCATCAATGGCGTGTCTTCATACTTTAATGGTGTAATGTCGTTTGACCTTGAAACGTCTTGATATATATTGTCCGATAGCAAACTAGCACTGTCATCGTCTCAAAGAAATCTAATTTATCCTATCACTTCRTCATCATGCTTTCGCCTCACCATAACATGATGCACCATCTGCTCTCAAAACATTATAAATCAAGTGTTGTTGATAGCTTAATTGGTGTTGAAAAAGTGTTAATTACAGCCATATGACGTTGTTTTCCGGCTATATGATGTCAATCTCTGATTGTTTGTGACAAAGTTTTTCTAAAGAAGAGAAAATNTAAGATTATATAAAATTATTTTCGCGTTAGTCCATCCAATCGATCTGAAAATGTCGAATGGTCACAGGATGGAAAGTTAGAGCCATTTCTAAGATCTCAACCTATTCCATTAGAGAATAATGAGCCTGTCAAAGTTGTGGTTCTTGATAGCTTGCAAGACATGGTTTTCAAATCTGAGAAAGAAGGTAATACATTTAATTTCTCACTGATTGTATTATGGTATGATTTGCCATACGCGTAGTGTATTTCCAACATCTACAATAACAAATCAGGACCATATAGGCAGATACGAGATAATCAATAGTTGAGACTGTTTTAATAAAAAAAAGATCGATAGATCATATATAGTTGGAACCGTTGTTGCATTGTCAATGTTTACGGGTTTTGATTGATCTATGTGATTGCAGTTTTCCTAGAGTTCTATGCACCTTGGTGTGGTCATTGTAAGAAACTAGCACCAATCTTGGAAGAAGTTGCCATTTCATATGAAAAGGACCCTAATCTCCTCATTGCCAAATATGTAACTCCTGATTTTCCCTCTTTAAATTAGTTCAAATTTAGATTATGACATTAGAAAATGTGATATRTTATCATTGTTCTACTTTTCTTATAATGGTTTAATTTTGTAGGATGCAAGTGAAAATGACGTACCAAAAGATACATTTAATGTTGAAGGCTTCCCAACAATGTTCTTCATAACAAAGAATAAGGAGATCATTGATTACAATGGAGGTAGAACAAAGGAAGACATTATGGAATTCATTGAGGAGCACAGGAGTGATAAGAAGGCGACCGAGTCCGAGATCAAGAGTGAAACAGAGAAGACAATCGATCATGTTGATGAAATACTTTCAGCCAAGGATGAATTGTAAAACTCATAATGTTTATTCATTTGTTTGAGCCCTATTTTCTTTTCTTGCCAATAAATTGATAAATGCACACCATTTTTCATGGATTTGTCGCATGCTTTTTAATTCATTTCCACAAAATAGGCGCTTAAACCACGGTCGGGGCACCTATTTTAGGCGCCCATTACAAAATAAAAAAAATAAAAAAATTTGATGTCATGCTATTTTTGCGGGCATTTTCGGAAATTCACGCGAAATATAAACTGCGTTTTAAGTCGTTTTGGACTCCAAGTAACACAAACACGTGTCGCCAAAAGATCCTTTTGCTAAAACGGTAATATCCAAAAATAGAACATGCGAGTATCCAACTATCCACTTTTCAGAGAAGACATATTTGCTAACACCATCCTCTTAAGTCTTAAGTAAAGAAGTCACAAATACATGCATTTGGACTAGTAGTGGTCATCTTAGCTTACATCAATGCATAACATCATCATCTTTGCTCCTTGCTTCAAAACCAATTTTGTTGTCACTTTTACCATTAACTCACACCACCAATAATCAATGCACCAACTTGCTACGTGGCCGCATTCGAACAGTCCATGCCTGGCCGGAGATAACGGTCACGACCTTCGCATACTCTTCTAGGGACCTTATATACGAAGTATATTATATATTGGTACATTAATATTAAGTTATTAACCAACATAACAAAACATTGCTTGGAAGTTGGAACCTCAAAAGGGGGAAATCATTTGACGGACCACGGTGCATAATTTTATTCTATGAACTGTTATTCAATCATACTTCTAGTCGTTACACCTTAATAATTATTTGAGATTATACTAGAGCCGATCAAACTTAGTTCGAYCCGAAAAAATGCGAACTTTGAACAAAACTTTTTCAGACCAAATTCAAACCGGATCGAATCGAACCTGGTTTTTAAATTTTTTGGGAGGATTTTGAAAATGAAAATGCACTCTTATTATTCAATCATACTTCTAGAGTTTTAGTGGTAAACTCTTATAATTATTTGAAGTTGTATCACGGAGTATATAGTTACGTTATTATTTTTTATTTTTTTGACAAGATATAGTTACGCTATTATCAAATCTTACCCAATTAGGCGGATAAAAAGTATTGTTTTATGTTGTTACGTACCAAAGTACCAATACATTATTCAGAAATTAATATAATAACCTATATTTAAGACTTAAGTTGAGAGTTTTGATTGCATGCATTGCTTAATTATTAAAATAATGTCATTGTGAGGTAAGACCAGCATCTTTCTTGACACCCCACTCATGCACCCTCAGATGAAGCTGAGCAGCAGCAATCAAGAAATGAGCGGCTTGGATTGGACTTAAGATTTCAACCACATTTTTTAGAGTTCTCAGCCGTAGATCATCAGCCTTTCCTAGGACATCTTTCAACTTGTCCTCTTTATTGCCTAGCGTTGACTCCACTTGGTCATTGATCACTGACTCGGAGCCCGACTCGGGGCCCCGAGTCAACTCAGTCGCTATTTGTGATAGCTGGACCATGGACGAGTCCGCGATCGTCTCTTGATGAGACGCCAAGGACTCGGTCAGCTCCCTCTCCTCCCTGACCGTCGCCTGTTGCAAAATCCGACTCCCGACCTGATTTTAAATCCGAGATCCGCTCGACCGATCCGACTTGAATTCGAATTTTTCTCCTTATAATATATATATATTTTAAAATTCTCTACTTTTAAGTGTATTTTTTGTTTTTTCCCTATTAATTTTCTTATATTTACTTTTTTATATGAAATAAATTTTTTATATAATTATATATAAGTAGCCTAATAATATAAAATAAATGATAATAATTGTATAAAGTCGGAGTCGGATTATATAGTCGGATTTTTGTGAGATCCGACTCCGACCTCTTTTAACTCGGAGTCGATTTTTTAACGAAGTCGGAGTCGATTTTATTTATATCGGATTCGGAGCGGATATTTTTTCTCGGATGGAGCGGATTAGGGTCGGATCCGAATTGAATTGCACTACTACTTCAGCGAAATGTTGGGGATGAACAGAAAAATGTGCTTCTACAAGAAGTTGTTATG
>SNQN01000027.1:94722-124191 GCA_008642245.1 Bassia scoparia | reverse complement strand
ATAAATACTAAAAAACAAAAAAAAACTAGAGAAAAATTTTCAGAATTCAAGATCGATATAATACATAAAAGTTAGATAAGAAAAATATCCAAAAACAACTTGAATAAGCCTACTTAATTAATTATTGAAACAAAAGGAAAAAAACAAAAAAAAAAAACAAACGTTCGGTTATCATGTAATCAAATCTACTGACTAGTTGTCGCTAACTCTGTATTAATTTACTAAAGTGAAGGATTTTCAAAGAATATATGTGAAGTACTTCCAAATAAGGTGCTTTCAATATTACGACCACACACTAGGTAGGCCAATTATTAGAAGGAATTGCTTTCATTCGTCTCGAATTAATTAGCTACATAGGCTTTCATTTAAGATGTTAAATTTAAGTACATTTTTTTTGGTAAAAAATACTTTATCTTTTCTACACAGACTCTCTTTTTTTTTTTCTTTTCTTCTCCAAAAATTTTACCCTAGGATCCACCCACTTCAGAGAGTCACTAAATCGAGAATGGAAAAAAGTAATAAGTTTAACGTTAACCTTAGGTCGAGAAGTGGATGGAGAAGAAGTGCGGTGGGACGGAACTACTAAAACAGACAGGAATAAGCAAAACCCAATCTGCAAGTCTTACCTCCATGTAGAGTAAAACTTATATCTCGTATTAATTTTCTTCTCTCTCCAAAAATTTATCTAAGAGTCCACACACACACTTCAAGTGCGCCCACTAAATTTTCGACTGTGACGAAACTAGTAAATTAGAAGTTCCAAACGTTTAACCATTAGGTCGAAAAAGTGGAGGGAAGGAAGTGCGGCGTGGGAATGAAATATAAAAATAAGGAAAACAGAACCCACAAGCTAGCAAGTCTTACCCCTATGCGGGTTTACGGCCCTTTTTTACGCCCACTTTAAGATCAAGTTGGGCACAGGCAAAACCAACCACATAAAATGATTAAATGACTCACTTCGAACACATTAACTTGAAACTCAACTCACAATCTGCTAACATGGCTAACTTCCAGGCTTCACAACAACCAACTAGCAGTACTACTCCTAGGTTTATAATTAACGCTTTTACGTAACACAACAAGTGTCAGTTATTCGAACCAGCAAACCAGTTCCACTCACTTGTTTGTGCAACTTTTTCCCTTTTGAACTTAAAACTACTACCTATTTGCCTTTGCACTATTCGCCCTTGGTTATGCACATTTCTTAGATCTTATATCATACCTTCGTCTTATTCTATCTTATATATTACTGGTCACACATTAATAGTATATATGGTCTATAACTTATGTTTTGTACATAGCTAACATGTATTTATAAAAAGTAGTTGTATGTATATGGTAGCTAGCCTAATCACCATTATCAATTCCATCATCGACCATCAATTGCATTGCAATTAATAAAACAACCTTACCAATCAGAGTATTAGAGTATAGACATGTCATTCATCCACCACCCGGTTCCCGAGGCTCGGACCGAGGCAGACGACATCCAGTCCAGTTTAGCAGGATTTTCGACGACTGCGCTCTAGTGAACAAGAGCACGACCTCGAGGGGCTCAAGGAGGCCGCCAAGGGCTTAACACACCCACCACCTGAGTCAACTCGTCCCAGCTGAGTTTGACTCCGTCAATTCAATGAGCTTGTGTTGGGGCCGAGTCATGGGCCTTACGAGAGGTACTACCTGGTCCAAAGTCCGGTCGGCCCAACCTGGCGTCCTCGGCGCCATGTTGATCCCCGTGGAGTCCAGCCTCGAGGAGGCGTTCCTTTGGAAGGCGGGTGGAGCCGAGCACGGCCTTCCACCTGCTGTACTCCGTCTCCGGGTTCGCAGTTCCGAGGCGCATTCGCGCGCTGATGAGGGGCTGGAGAGGGCCGACTTGCGCCGCCTCACACCGAGTCGCTCGGCCGACTCGACGAGTCCTCGGATTCGGATCTCGGAGTCGGAGTCGGATGCTGATTTATAATCCGACTTCCTGTAGGGTCGGAGTCGGATTATGCATAATCCGCTCCGAGTCCGATCCGTTGCCATCACTAGCTGAAAGAAACTACAGATTTTTCCATATTCAGTTTTTGTCCCGAAGCAGCTTCATAACTTGAAAGAATATCCAGTACACCTTCCACCTCCTCCATATTCGCCCGGACAAACAGTAAACTATCATCCGCAAACAACAAATGGGAAATAGGCTCAACTTTTTGACCCACCTTGATACCATGAATCAATCTCCTTCGCTCCGCATCATGCAACAAGGCCGACAAACCCTCCGCACACAGTACAAACAAAAATGGGGAAAGAGGATCCCCTTGCCGTAAACCTCTAGAGGACTTAAACGTTCTAGTTGGCTGACCATTGATCAACAAAGCAAAAGTAGCCGAAGAAACACACCTCATAATTACATCGATAAAAGGCCTCGGAAAATCCATCTTCTGCATCATACATCGCAAGAAAAACCACTCCACCCTATCGTAGGCCTTACTCATGTCTAACTTCAACGCCATATTACCCCTCACACCTTTCGTTTTGTTCCTAAGATAGTGAAAACACTCGTGGGCTACCAAAACATTATCCGTAATAAGCCTCCCCGGAACAAAACCACTCTGGTTCTCACTAATCAACTGAGGGAGAACCAACTTCAACCGATTAGCTAGCACCTTTGTGACCACCTTATAAAGCACATTGCATAAACTAATGGGACGATAATCTCTTGGGCTCTCACACTTCTTAACCTTCGGAATGAGCGTAATAAACGTATGATTAAACTTAGAAATGTCCTCCCCATCATTTAAAACACCCAAGGCCATTTTAATCACATCACTACCAACAACATGCCAAAATTTCTGAAAGAATAATGCAGACATCCCATCCGGCCCGGGAGCCTTCAACGGATGCATTTGAAACAAAGCCGTACATACCTCATCCCCAGTAAATGGAGCAGCCAGCATTTCTTTTTTCGACGGGTCCACACGCGCCTCCACCTTACTCACCACCTCCTCCACATCAACCGGTCCTCCTGAAGCAAACCTCCTGAAGCAAACAGATCATCAAAAAAATGAACAAAGAGCTCACATAATTCCCCCTCATCCTCAATAACTTCCCCTTCCACTCCCTTCACCTCCCAGATCCCATTCCTCTCACGTCTCTGAGCCGCTTTAGCATGGAAAAATTTAGTATTTCGATCCCCATTCTGCAGCCAATCTTGCCTACTCCGTTGCCTCCAATACATCTCCTCACGCCCCTCTAGCTCATCCATACGCCCATCCAACTCACGCATTTCCCCTACCACTTCCTCACTCGGGTCTAACCTCATTAACTGCTCCATACGCTGTCTACATCCCCTTAGCTCCATCGAGATGTTCCCAAACTTCTCCCTTCCCCACCCCGTTAATTTCCTTGCCATACCTTGGATGTTATCATGCATTCCACCACCGTGCTGCCACCCTTCCTCAATAATCTGTCCACACTCTTCCTCCCTTAGCCACATCTCCTCAAACCGAAACAATTTCTTTCGCCTCTTTCTCCTCTTTCCATTCATCCCCGTCACCATGTGCAGTAAAATAGGAAGATGATCCGATTTACGCTTCGGCAAATGTGAGACAAAAGAACCTCTAAAATGAGTCTTCCATTCTGGCGTAGCTAGGAACCGATCCAACCGCTCTTGCAAATTATCTCCCCCATACTGATTGTTACTCCACGTAAAATCATATCCCACAAAGCCCAAATCCTCTAATTCGCAGCTCTCCACTGCATTACGAAACAGCTCCGCCTCCCTATCATCAAAGACTGCTCCTCCTTTCTTCTCATGTGAGTATAGCATCAAGTTAAAATCACCCCCACACACCCACGGCAGCGAGCTTTCTGTTTTGAGCCAGGCTAGCAACTCACACGTCTTCTGTTTATTAGCCTCCTCTGGGTGTCCATACACCCCTGTGAGACGCCATTTAGTCGCTGCATCCCTCCCTACAATCACATCCACATAATTCAAAGAGTATGTCTGCACACTAACTTCAACCTCCGCTTTCCAGAACAACGCCACTCCACCACTCCGTGCCCTACCTTCACCAACACAACTCATAGCAATAAAATGGTCATACCGAATTCTATCCTTAATAGTTTGAAATTCCCAACTCTTTAACTTAGTCTCCGATAGAAAAATAATTTGAGGAGTTTCTAAAGTAATTATCCTTCTCAAAGCATTAACTGCCCGAGGACTCCCCAAACCTCGACAGTTCCAGGAAAGGATTTTCATGGCTCACCGAGGGCATTTTGGTTGCCCGCACCATCAACCTGCATATCCGCTGCAGCTACTTCCAAGACACCTTCTCGAGCTTCGAATTCCACTTGATTCGCCAGCTTATTATTCCCAGCCCTTCCCACACTCCTTTCTACTCTTCCTCTCTTCGTCATCCTCGCCATCTCCAACATCTCCCCATCCTCCTGCTCCCCTCCCTTGTGTGTGACAGCAGCCATCTGTACATTGCTCGCTCCCCCTTCTATTCCTCCTAACCCCATATCATTCCCGCCCACTTTGTCAGTTTCGTGCATCAATAGCGTGTCTTCATACTTTCATACTTTCATACTTTAATGGTGTAATGTCGTTTGACCTTGAAACGTCTTGATATATATTGTCCGATAGCAAACTAGCACCGTCATCGTCTCAAAGAAAAAACGAGTTTCATCTAATTTATCCTATCACTTCGTCATCATGCTTTCGCCTTACCATAACATGACGCACCATCTGCTCTCAAAACATTATAAATCAAGTGTTGTTGATAGCTTAATTGGTGTTGAAAAAGTGTTAATTAAAGCCATATGACGTTGTTTTCCGACTATATGATGTCAATCTCTGATTGTTTGTGACAAAGTTTTTCTAAAGAAGAGAAAATGCACATTCGTACAAAAATATTGCACATCCTTTCAGAATATTGTGCACATTTAATCAACAAAATATATGAATCTTCAATTGAAAAATATATGCACATTCAAGTAAAAAAAAAATGCACATGTAGTTACAAAAATATGCACATTTAATCTTAATGACATATATCAATCTTAGTCGTTGGATCAAATATAAACGGTTAGGATTGTCTCACCCTTCTCATTTTAATGCTACTTCTCATTTGATCATATATATATATATATATATATATATATATATATATATATATATATATATATATATATATATAACGTTTAAAGTACTAACTAAAGTTTCCAATGTAATAGAAAAGAATTTGTCTTAGTAGTAGCGTAGTACACGGAAGTATTTCCCAACAAACTTGCGAGCACGGGTTCATTTTCTGTGATATACAATTTTTATTATTTTTTTACAATCATTTTAACTCATTTTTCCATATTGTTTGGTTATTTCGGTTCTTTGTAGTACTCCGTATTTATTAATAGTTCATTGCATTTATTCATATTATTGGGTTCTTCTATTAGTTCTTTTTTATCCATTTCCCATAATCTTATTACGAAGTATTGACTTTAAAAAAAAAACCACAATAAATCCCAATCAACACAAATTTTTTGGTCTCTTATTTACATTTCTTCAATATAATAATTCTTAAGGTATAATTTATTTTAAGTTATATCATTCAAATAACAGTAACTATCTGTAACAAAATAATTATTTATTGTAAAATAAGTTATTCTTTTTCAAATGATAAGTTACTTGCAAAAAATAGTTGTAACCAAATATAGTTCCTACGTAACACAAAATATCATGTCAAATTRTCCTTCTAGACGGAAGAGGGGTACGTACAGGCTTGCAAAAAATAGTTGTWAGCAAATATAGTTTCAAAATATCGTGTCGTTCTAGACGGAAGAGGGGTACGTACAGGCTTAGCAGTATGCAAATGAAACTTTTGAATTAAATCATGAGTATATTTTTGTTGCGATAAAAATAAGCCTCTCCTAGAGGTACGTACAACCTGAAATACCCAGAAAATAATGAGAGATCCCCAAGTCCTTCATAGCAAACTGAGTGGCAAGTAAAGAAATACATCGATGAACTAAAGCAGGAGAATGTCCAGTAATAGAATTCATCGACATATAAGAGAAGATATAAAATTCATTGCCACAACGGAAATAAACATAGAAGTGTCAGACTGAGACAAAAGAAGCCCTGTCGTAAAAGAAACTACTAAAACGATGAAACCAAGCTTTAGGAGCCTGTTCAGACCATACAAAGCTTTTTCTGAGGCGACAAAATAGATTAGGAAATTGTGGATGAGAAAAACCCGGAGGTTTTTTTATACACCTTCTATGTAGAAAACCATGAAGAAAAGCATTTTAAACATCCAATTGTCTAATTATCCAACCATAAGAGCCGGCAAGAGAAAGAACAAGACGAATGTAGTAGGTAACGACAGGACAAATGTTTCATCAAAATCCACACCTTCATGTTGCTTATGCCTTAGGCAATTAAGCGAGCCTTTTCCGCTCAACATCCCTTCAGAATTGTATTTGCTTAAAACCCATTTAGAACAATTATATTTTTCTGGTTATCAAAATAAAGGTACCAATTCCCATGTATTATTAGAAATAATAAGTGCATTGAACTCTTCGGACAAAACACACGCATTCAGGTCTCTTGTTTGCTTTAGAAAAACATGTCGGATCAGGGGAGTACACATTGCACTAAAAGAGACAAAATTTGTAAATTGTTTGGGTTTAAAAACCCAAGCTAGCGAGTTTGCATATGGAGAAGGAGGAGTACACTCAAGGTGAAGACACAATAGATGTAAAGGGGTTGAGACTCTGTGGTGCTAGGACAAGTGGAGTAGAGGTGGACTCGGAGAATCACGACACGATTGTGTAGCAGAATTAGGAGAAGGAGAGACAAAGGATTGGACAAGGCAAATTGTAATGGAGTCCCGTGACGAGGAGGACTGCCCACTACTCCGCGACAAGGAAGTAGTGAAATCATCGACAGACAATGGTGATGACATAGGAGATGAAGGAGATTTTCTTAGTGGTTGGCAGAGCTCCCTCTTTTCTTGCCAGTTATTTTGCCATCATTTTTGCTGGAATTCTCAGTCTCAACACCCAAATCATTGAAAGGCAAAATAATTCTCCGATGATATATTTTTTAGAACATAGATGTTTTCTATTGCATTTTTCTTCATCTTTATCAGAAAATGAAATTAAAGAGTCAAATGGATCATAGCAAATTACCTGACTTTTCTCAACGTTTTATTACCAGATAACCTTACTGATGTGGAGAACAAATCTTGGGTCAACATGGATTTGTAAGTGCGGCATTTAGTTGGTGTTAGGTTGATGAATTTTCTTATCCTCAAAAAAGGGGAAAATTTGGGAAAAGGTGATAAATCTCAACTAAAACCCTCAAAAACACCTAAAAATTTTGTTAATCGTAGGTTGTAATTATTTTTGTATATAATTAAATGTTAGGATCCGTTTAGGGTGAGTCGGATAATTTATTCACACACGGTCAAGAGCTTAGGTTAATCTAAACCCTAAATTATATAATTACAAGAGTGCCCTTAGACATATTACTCTATTAATAGATTATATTATTTTATTCAATCATTAATAATTATTACAAGATTAACGGGATGCATACTACTGATATGTTTTGAAAAAAACTATACTTTTAAGTAACTTTCAACATTTACGAGTTCTTTATATCTATTTTTTTTTCAAATTACATTTAAACAACAACAAATAATATATATATGTCGATTTTCTCACATGACTTTTCTTCCACATAAATTAATTTTAAAAAAAATTTTACACTAATTAGAAGGACCATATTCATTTGTTTCTCTCCAAGCACTTATAATCTCAGAACGACCTTGATAGCAAACTGGAGCATAAATGAGCTAAAACTTTCGAGTTTCTATTTACTACTCCACGTTATGTGTGACAACAAGATCGGATCTGGATCGGATCCTATTGAATTCAGATCCAGATCCGTTTTTGAGAGAAGGATCCAGATCGATCCGTATTTGTTGGATATTTTTCTTAGGATCCATATCCATATCCGACGGATCTACGGATATGAATTTTAAACGGATCCTACTAATAATTGCAAAATATCGCCTATTTGAAATTGTCAAAACAACTTTTAATAAATTCAAGCCTTCGATACAGTTTTTTGGGTAAATACTTAGGAAATAAACAAAGTACACAGTACACACTACAGTCCACAAGTTCAACAATTACAAGTAAAAATATAACAAAGTACACACTATAAGTCTACAAAGGAAACAAAAAAATATATTATTCTTTTAAAAACGGGTAAACGGATCCGGATATGGATCCTATTATTATACCCGGATCCGCATTCGTTTTTTCTGAACAGGATCTGTATCCGACCCGGATCCGAGGGTCAAAAAATTTAGAATCCATATCCGTAAAAACGAATACGGATCCGCGATCCGGAGGGGTCCAGGATCCATTTCCATCTCTACTCCACGTGTAATCGTGTATGTATTTGATTACAACAACAAAATGCAAGTCAAAGATCCAAGTAGGAGCTTAGACTAGTCATTTACAACAAAATCTCATCAATCACAAGTAAATATTCTAATAGATGACATACACAATCCATTTACGTACAACATTAACTACAATGCAAAAAAGATCACCTCGTAATGCACAACTTCCATGAATATGCCTTTTATTGACGTCGAGATCCAAATCACTTCTTGCATTGAAGATTATCTCTTTACGCGATTTAGTTTTAAAATATTTATTTAATTATTTTTTTCCGAATAAAAAACCTTAACTATTTTTTTTACTATGGAGTAGATAAAACAATTCATTCAATTTTTCGTTCATCGTTTTATTTTCTCTCTCGGAATATATACAAAATATATTATTGACATTGTTTTAATTAATTTTTTAGACAACATTACTTTATTTAATTTCCTTATGTTTTATATTATTTATATAGTTTTTAAATGCATGAAATCATGACTTTATGGGTATATTGTAGTATACTTGAATTTCTTTAATAAACTTGTATGATTTTGTTGTTAAAATAATTTGTAAGTTTTTTTTTTGAGAAAATGATTTGTAGTTTGAACATTAGAAATTAAATTTGATTGTTATTTATGTATTAAAACAAGTGTTAACCCGAGTATTATCTGACTAAAATACTAGTGTTCACTTAAACAACAAATGTACCTTTTTCAGCCAACACGTGTGTATATTGAGAAAAAGAAGCCATTAATCTGGAATTTGAAGGTTAATAATTCCATTTGCCAACGAAATATAACCGCTTTCATTCGTTAATCTTGTTGGATCTAGCCGCTTTTTTATGTCTTAGGGTTACACCCATTTGTCATTATATTATAATTTTTTAATATTTTAAATAAATCTCATTGTATTTAATAGGATTAGAGACTATATATTGAAATAATGTTAAGTCTTAACCATATACATGATGATATTTTATATTTTATTGCATGAAGTATATTTCGTGCGTGGCCAGACAACAAATATAAGGATATGTGAATTCCCTTAGTACGCAAAATAACACATAATAACACATACATCTAATCAAGCTTAGGCCACGCTTGGTATGGGGACAATCTTAAGGGGTAATTAAAGTCGAACTTCAGAAAACAAATGTGTTTAGAGGTGAAAATAAAGGGATAAAGTGGTGGTGGTTGTAGAAAGAAAAGGAGAACTATTACCCACATTTGGGGAGATTTGTTACCCTCCTCCACACTAGGGAATTGTTAACTCATTTGGGTATAATTACCCCGCTTCTCTCTCTTTCTTTCTCCTTTGAATCGACATACAAGGTGGTTAGCGTTTGGATTTGGTTTCGATTGGTGGTTAGGTTAGGGTTGGTTTTGCGATTAATTGTGGCTAGGTACGGTTTTCGAGGGGATGGGATGATTTCGATGTGGGGAGGGGGGAGGGGGGGATGCAGTGTGAGGAGTGGAGGCGATATGGGCGGGATAGGACTTGCCTAGCCATGTGATCAATTAACCACATGCACCAAGGTAGTTCCCCCTTAAGGTGATCTCGAGTATAAGCATATCCATATGAACCATGGATTCTAAGGCGTGACCTATTCGAAAGGTCACGTACATGCAATATGCACAATCCAATGAAAGATCGATGAAAATTGATTTGGTGAAGCACTATGCAAGAAAGAAGGCAATGGCGAGGATGCTTAATGAAAATTGATTTGCGAAGACCTATGACACTGTGGATGGAATTTTTACATGATCTTTTGGTCGCTTGAGGTTTCCTACTCATTTTATCAAAGTGGTTATGTCTTGCATCACCACCACTAGCTTCACCTTGCTTATGAATGTACCTGTTAGGGTACTTTGTGCCATTAGAGGATTAAGACAAGGCCGGGGATCCCATGTCTCCCTTGTTATTTGTATTATGCATGGAGTATCTTACTAGGACACTCACCTATATTGGGAGGAAAAGGTTTTAGGTTCCGTTCTAGGTGTAAAGTATTGGCCTGAACACCTGTGTTTTGCTGATGATCTCATGGTTTTTAGTAGGGAGATGTTGCTCGTGCTAACTTATTGGTTCAGGGGTTGAAGACTTTGAGAAAGTCTTGGCTTGCATGCTAATAATAACAAGTCTGAATCTATGCGATTTAATATACCACCACTTGAACTCCAACAGTTATGTCTGTACTCAGGTTTCAAGGAAGGCTCATGGCCTTGTTAGATACCTTAGCATTTTATTTGTAAAAGAAGATGATTTGGATTTGGAATCGGAATTGGAATTGGAATTCCCTCCATTCCCTGATGACGAACAGATGGGCGACGAGGGTATTAGTGATGACACAGAAATAAAGGCATTCGAGAAGGTAGTAATGATATACGGTCCGGTTAATGGTATATGCATATACTATATACTGTTAGGCAGATTCGACGGTACTCTTATCTCTGAATCTGTCAACTCGATCCTACAAACATATTTGACGGTCCCGTCTGTTTTCCCTCCGTTACATATGCATCACGACTTCATGATCGATATAACCCCACGATTGACTTGTAGCTCCAATGAGTATTCAAATCGGATTTGGATACGACAGTAACAATTAATGACTACAAGCTAGTGGTTACTCTACCAAGTGGCATGAGAAAGCCCACTCGAAGCCAAGACATGGATTGGTTGAGGCGATTAAGGTCTATAACAACTCGATGACTCGTGGTCGAAGTTTCTTTCTGATCCAAATTTCCTCGTGTTGAGTTTGCCTCGGGTTATTCCAAGGTTGCTTTCTAGACGGTGTGTTTCATTGCCATGTGCGTACTAAAGATGTTTATCAAGCTCCGTCGTTGCTGATGATAAGGTCCTCGCATTTGATTTCGTCCACCGAGACCTTCCACTCATGCCAGGACCTCTCTCCCTGTCCAGTGCAGCATTTTCGGATGTGTGAAAATGTTCATTCATCCAAGTGCTTACGGGGACTATTGCTTTTCACTAAATCTCTATCTTAGTATTTTGGACGTGTGGATAATGCGCGACTACGGTGTTGGGGATTCTGGACTTTGTTTTGCACCATTCGATCAGGTCCCCAACCCTTTTGGCCTCGGATAAGTTTTTCATTCGTGGGATTTTTAACGATCATACCTTTATATGGGTGATGACGGAGGACATTTGATTTTGGACGCATTGATGTTGATCACATGTTGTTAACCAAGGCTTCACCTTTAAACCTTTGACATACCGGTGGTATTGTGGTGTGTTTTCTTACGCCGAAACTTCTCAACCTTGCACCCATCGGCCCAAACAGGTTAATAACAAATGTGTATGCTGCTAGACGGGTCATGACAGTAAGGTGTTGTTATAGATCGACCCAACAGATCAATAAATTCATATACTTTAATGTGTCAGTTTCAATTCAGCTGCAGTTTTTTCAATCCATTTAATTTGTTATTTGTTTTTAAGTTCAGTCAATTCATTTGTTATTGTTTCAAAACAGACAACATATTGTTTAATTAACAATATTAGTTAAACAATTTTTTTAGGGAAATTTCCTCAGGTAACCTAAGGTTTGGCCTAATAGCTCTTATACACCTGAGGTTTCAGGATAGGATCAGGTAACCCTGAGGTCAGGGATAATAGCTCACGTGACTTGCCATTAGTTTTTTCCGTTAAAAAAGCCTAACGATTTCCTGTTACTTTCCATCCATTTAACATTAAACTAACTAATTAACCTAATTAAACCTAAAACTAACTATTTAATACTTAATTAAATAATTAAAATAAATAAATTAACCCTTCTTCTCTCTCTTCTCCTTCCAGACCACAAGAGCCACGACCACCACCTTCCTCCACCGCCATCCGATCCTTCGCCCTCCTTCTCCTTCGACCACAAGACATCGACCGCCGCGACACGCCGCAACCGCACCAGCACCAACAACGATCCTTCGTCTCTTGCGATGCAACTATTGTTGTTGTTTGTTTGCCTTTCAATGGCAGCCAGATTTCGAATAATCAAAGCATAATTCAAAGCCTTGATTAGTTCACAAATTTCGTTCCCAAATCTCCTGCAAAAAAATTTGTTCATAATTCGAAGCTCAGATTCGTTCACAAACTCAAGCTCAATCGTTCATACCCAACCTCAATCGATTCATACCTACAAACACACCATCACAATTTCAGACCAAATCAATTCCCAATTCAATCTTCAATTTACCCAAATTATGTTCAAATTCACCCCGAAATATACAAATCGCCCAGAAATTTACATCAATTCGCAAATTCTCGGTTCTCTATTATTGGATTTTCGAAATTAGAAAAATAGAATGAAGAAGAAGATTGAAGGTGGGTAGTTCGCGGTCGTACGAAGGAAGGAAGAATTGCGTGGTGTTGGTGTTGTTGTAGCAGGACGAAGGGTTGGTGGTGCTCATAGGAAGGAGAGGTGGGTGTGCGGTGCTGCTGGTGTTGTTGTGGCTCGAAGGGTGACGGTGATGTGCTCGAATTGGGTGTTTTTCGCGTGGTGCTCGAAACAATGGTGATGATATGTTTGATGATGATGGTGCTTTGATGATGATGCCATGGAAGAGAGATGAAGCAGCGCTCAATGGTGATGATGTGTTTGATGATGATGGTGCTTTGATGATGATGCTTTCGTGGGGAATCGTGGGTGATGTGTTCTACTTATTTGTAACAATGGTTTTTTTTTAATATTTAGTTTTAGGTGTTAATTAGGTTAATTAGTTAGATTTAATGTTAATTGGATGGAAAAGTAACAGTGTTAGTGTTTTTTAACGGAAAAAGTAACGGCAGGGTCACGTGAGCTATTATACCCTGACCTCAGGGTTACSTGATCCTATCCTGAAACCTCAGGTGTATAAGAGCTATTAGGCCAAACCTCAGGGTTACCTGAGGAAATTTCCCTTTTTTTATTGCAATTGATTTGTGGGCATAGAGTRCAATATAGCCATGTTTTCTAAGAGCATTCACAATGCTGCAAAAAAAATCATGTATTTTGGAGAATAAAAAAACCAAGACTTGTAATGGGGAGACTGAAATATTCAAGGCAAGACGCATCATGATCCTCGTCTTGGAACGACAGGATTGAAGACGTGCATCACCGAGGGACCCACGCCAGCTGTGCGTGGGATTTTAATTTTTTTTTTTTTTTGCCTTGAATTCACTCAAAAGCATCGCTTTCCTTGAAGAAGCGTCAAAACACAGCGTTTTGGCGCGAATTAAGGCAAAAAAATTATAAAAACTCGCTGACACCTGCAGCCTGACGCGGCCCAATGGCCAAGCGACACGCGTCGCTGCANTTTAAAATACAAGTACTCGACAAGTCTAGCTATTTCTCACATTAATAATGTTTCCTTCCGATTTCTCTTGCATCTTATAATCTCATCCTTATTTGTAWTACRAARTGCGTACTCACTACATRTYTAYATATTACAGTRATATTTTAACGAGAGTTTAGTTGGGCTGGGCTGGTCTTGGACTTAGGCCCACCAAGACCACGGGCTTCTCTCTCTGTTTTGTCATCCTCATCTTTCTGAAGGCCCCACTCATGCAACCTTAGGTGATGCTGAGTGGTTGCAACCAAGAAGTGCACGGCTTGTATTGGGCTTAAAATTTCCACTACGTCTTTTAGCGTTTTTAGCCTCAATTCATCCGCCAATATCAGTATCTCTTGTAGCCCGTGCATTTTTGGTGCTAGGGCCGTGTTCACTCTTTTCCTACCCGAGTCTGAGGACGACGACTCAGACTCGGCCGAGCTCAAACYGACTCGCTTCTGAKTCAACTCGGTCATGATCTTCGAAAGCTCGACAATCGACGAGTCAGCGATTGTCTCTTGGTGGGAGGCGAGGMGCTCYGTGAGCTTTCTCTCCTCCTTGATGGTGYTCCTTTGGAGCGAGTCAACTCGGACGAGTTGACTCGCCGAGAGATCACCCAAGTCGCCCGTGCTGATCCCRCTCAGAAGCTCATCGAGACCGGCCTCCAACTGCAACCCGGACTTGGAGAACAACAGGTGGAACTCTATGGTGGGCCGCCACCCTCCTATCCAAAGGAARGCGTCCTCGAACTTMGACAGCCAGTCAGGGTTCAACACGAGGAGGACGTTCTCCTTGATCGACGCCAACTTCTCTCGGTAGTAGTTATCGTAGTGGCTCATGACTCGGCCCACGAGCTCACCCACTCGCTGAGTCGACTCGGTACAAGACTTAGTCGACTCAGCATGAGCCTCGACCATGGCCATAAGCTCACGGAGGTCTTGGTCTTGGACCTTGAGCCAGTCCTCATAGAACTTGCTAAAGGGCAAGACCTTATTATTAGGGTCCCGTCTGCTAGGCTCTAACTCGGGCTCCTGATGGAGCCCGAGTTTCTTTTTAGGCACGTTATGTCTGGATAACGACATGTTGTGGACATATACGAAGTATAAAGCTAGTACAGTCGCCGTGCTTTTGCACGTAAACGTACAGAAAACAGAGAACGGTACGTATGGAATAGAACACTGGTGAAATTGAGAATAAGTACCGTCGTGCGAACCGCCATTAATGGAATATTTAAGAAAAAAGTCGGTTCGACGAAGATTCGGAATTTGTATTAAAAATGTAGTTGATGAGGAGATAGACGACCATGATGGTTACACCATAGCAAGAATGAAAAGTGAATATTTGGGAAAAGTCGGTTGTAAGGAAGAATTTGGTAAGGAATGATGCTGTTATATTTGGATGTTTTTGAGTGATGAAGCAAGCAAGCAAGTTGGTGCATGTGTGACTGTATTATTATGAGTGTGTTTTTTTAGGCATCAGGTGTTGTACAAGTTACTAAGTACGGGACAAAAGATAATGTGATTATGTGAAGGATGACGATACTGAGTTGTGTCTCTTTACTTGCTTACGAAGAAAGAAATTCACTTAAAGAACGTACAAGTTGCAAAACGAAGGTGCGGGATGCTCGTTTAACTTCTGTATTCATCTCGTTCCTTATTTACTTGGGTGCGCTGTGTTTTCAAAAGCTTCCTGTAGAACCGGCTCCTATTTCAATCCGTGCTTTCTTTCTTTTGACTTGATTGGCAGGATCAGGGCCTTTCTCGCTGGGCGAGCGCATCCGATTCGAACTTTCCTAAAAAACTTCCCGTTCAATTGCTGAAAGATAAAGATAAGCTTTCTAAATGAGAAAAAGTTCCACGAAGATGCAGGCTAGAAAGATGCTATTTGATGCTGTTCCNATGAAAATTGATTTGGTGAAGCACTATGCAAGAAAGAATGCAATGGCAGGATGCTTAATGAAAATTGATTTGCGAAAGACCTATGACACTGTGGAATGGAATTTCTTACATGATCTTTTGGTCGCTTTGAGGTTTCCTACTCATTTTATCAAAATGGTTATGTCTTGCATCACCAACACTAGCTTCACCTTGCTTATGAATGGTACCTGTTAGGGGTACTTTGGTGCCATTAGAGGATTAAGACAAGGCAAGGGGATCCCATGTCTCCCTTGTTATTTGTATTATGCATGGAGTATCTTACTAGGACACTCACCTATATTGGGAGGAAAAAGGGTTTTAGGTTCCGTTCTAGGTGTAAAAGTMTTGGCCTGAACAACCTGTGTTTTGYTGATGATCTCATGGTTTTTAGTAGGGGAGATGTTGCTMGTGCTAACTTATTGGTTCAGGGGTTGAAGCACTTTGAGAAAGTCTTRGCYTGCATGCTAATAATAACAAGTCTGAAATCTAKGCAGTTAATATACCACCACTTGAACTCCAACAGTTATGTCTGTACTCAGGTTTCAAGGAAGGCTCATGGCCTTTTAGATACCTTRGCATTTTTATTTGTAAAAGGAAGATGATTTGGATTTGGAATCRGAATTGGAATTGGAATTCCCTCCATTCCCTGATGACGACAGATGGGCGTACRAGGGTATTAGTGATGACACAGAAATAAAGGCATTCGAGAAGGYRGTAATGATATACGGTCCGGTTAATGGTATATACTGCATATACYATATACTGTTAGGCAGATTCGACGGTACTCTTATTCTCTGAAATCTGTCAACTCGATCCTACAAACATATTGACGGTCCCGTCTGTTTTCCCCTCCCGTTACATATGCATCACGACTTCCATGATCGATATAACCCCGACGTTGACCTTGTAGCTCCAATGAGTATTCAAATCGGATTTGGATACGACAGTACAATTAATGACTACAAGCTAGTGGTTATCTACCAATGGATGAGAAAGCCCACTCGAAGCCAAGACATGGATTGTTGATGGCGCATTAAGGTCTATAACAACTCGATTGACTCGTGGTCGACAGTTTCTGATCCAAAATTTCCTCGTGTTGAGTTTGCCTCGGGGTTATTCCAAGGTTGCTTTCTAGACGGTGTTTATCATTGGCCATGTGCGCTACTAAAAGATGTTTATACAAGCTCCGTCGTTGCTGATGAATATAGCGTCCTCGCATTTGATTTCTCCACCGAGACCTTCCAACTCATGCCAGGACCTCTCTGCCCTGTCCAGTGCAGCATTTTCAGATTGTATGAAAATGTTTCAATCCAAGTGCTTACGGGGACTATTGCTTTTGTCACTAAATCCATCTATCTTAGTAATTTTGACGTGTGGATAATGCGCGACTACGGTGTTGGGGATTCTTGGACTTTGTTTTRCACCATTCGATCAGGTCCCCAACAACCCTTTTTGGCCTCGGATAAGTTTTTCATTCGTGGGATTTTTAACGATMAMTACCTTTTATTGGGTGATGACGGAGGACATTTGATWTTGGAACGCATTGATGTTGATCAACATGTTGTTAACCAAGGCTTCACCTTTAAACCTTTTCGACCATCCGGTGGTATTGTGGGTGTGTTTTCTTACGCCGAAAACTTCTCAACCTTGCACCCATCGGCCCAAACAGGTTAATAACAAATGTGTATGCTGCTAGACGGGTCATGACCAGTAAAGGTGTTCGTTATAGATCGACCCAAACAGATCAATAAATTTCAATTACTTYAATGGTGTCAGTTCAATTCAGCTGCAGTTTTTTCAATCCATTTAATTTGTAATTTKTTTTTAAGTTCAGTTCAATTCATTTGTTATTGTTTCAAACAGACAAACATATTGTTTAATTAACAATATTAGTTAAACAATTTTTTTTAGGGAAATTTCCTCAGGTAACCCTGAGGTTTGGCCTAATAGCNAGGCGACAAATATGATTAGGAAATTGTGGATGAGAAAAACCCGGAGGTTGTTTCATATACACCTTCTATGTAAGAAAACCATGAAGAAAAGCATTTTAAACATCCAATTGTCTAATTATCCAACCATAAGAGACGGYAAGAGAAAGAACAAGACGAATGGTAGTAGGCTTAACGACAGGACTAAATGTTTCATCAAAATCCACACCTTCWTGTTGCTTATGCCCTTRGGCAATTAAGCGAGCCTTTTTCCGCTCAACACTYCCTTCAGAATTGYATTTTGCTTAAAAACCCATTTAGAACCAATTATATTTTTCTGGTTATCAAAATAAAGGTACCAATTCCCATGTATTATTAGAAATAATAAGTGCATTGAACTCTTCGGACAAAACCGCACGCCATTCAGGGTCCTTGTTTGCTTTAGAAAAACTTGTCGGATCAGGGGGAGTAACAATTGCACTAAAAGAGACAAAATTTGTAAATTGTTTGGGTTTAAAAACCCCAAGCTTAGAGCGAGTTTGCATATGATGAGAAGGAGGAGGTACACTCAAGGTGGAAGACACAATAGATGTAAAGGGTTGAGACTCTGTGGTGCTAGGACAAGTGGGAGTGGAGGTGGACTCAGGAGAATCACGACACGATTGTGTAGCAGAATTAGGAGAAGGGAGAGACAAAGGACTGGACAAGGCAGATTGTAATGGAGTCGCCGTGGAAGGAGGAATGCCACTACTCCGCGACAAGGAAGTAGTGAAATCACCGACAGACAATGGTGATGACATAGGAGAGATGAAGGAGATTTTCTTAGTGGTTTGGCAGAAGCTCCTCTTTTCTTGCCAGTTTTTTTGCCATCATTTTTGCTGGAACTCTCAGTCTCAACACCCAAATCATTGGAAGGCAAAATAATCTCCGATGATATGTTTTTTTTAGAACGATAAGATGTTTTCCTGTTGCATTTTCTTTCATCTTTATCAGAAGATGAAATTAAAGAGTCAAATCAGGATCATAGCAAATTACCCTGACTTTTCTCAACGTTTTATTACCAGATAACCTTACTTATGTGTAGAACAAATCTTGGGTCAACATTGGATTTGTAAGATGCGGCATTTTAGTTGGTGTTAGGTTGATGAATTTCTTATCCTCAAAAAAAGGGGAAAATTTGGGAAAAGGTGATAAATCTCAACTAAAAACCCTCAAAAACACATAAAAATTTTGTTAATAGAGGGATATGTCTAAGGGCACTCTTGTAATTATACAATCGTAGGTTGTAATTTATTTTTGTATATATATAATGTCAGGACTCCCTGTTTAGGGTGAGTCAGATAATTATTCACACACGGTATCAAGAGCTTAGGTTTATCCTAAACCCTAAATTGTATAATTACAAGAGTGCCCTTAGACATATTACTCTATTAATATGATTATATTTATTTTATTCAATACATTAATAATTATTTACAAGATTTAACGGGATGCATACTACTGATATGTTTTGAAAAAAACTATACTTTTTAAGTAACTTTCAACATTTACGAGTTCTTTATATCTATTTTTTTTTCAAATTACATTTAAAACAAACAACAAAATAATATATATATGTCGATTTTCTCACATGACTTTTCTTCCACATAAATTAATTTTAAAAAAAAATTTTACACTAATTTAGAAGGACCATATTCATTTGTTCTCTCCAAGCACTTATAATCTCAGAAACGACCTTGATAGCAACTTGGAGCATAAATGAGCTTAAAAACTTTCGAGTTTCTATTTACTACTCCACGTTAGTGATGACAACAGATCGGATCTGGATCGGATCCTATTGAATTCAGATCCAGATCCGTTTTTGAGAGAAGGATCCAGATCCGATCCGTATTTGTTGGATATTTTTCTTAGGATCCATATCCATATCCGACGGATCTTACGGATATGAATTTTAAACGGATCCTACTAATAATTGCAAAATATCGCCTATTTGAAATTGTCAAAACAACTTTTAATAAATTCAAGCTTCATACGTTTTTTGGTAAATACTTAGGAAATAAACAAAGTACACCAGTCACACTACAGTCCACAAAGTTCAACATTACAAGTAAAAATATAACAAAGTACACACTATAACTCTACAAGAAACAAAAAATATATGAGTATCTTTTAAAAAACCGGAGTACGTCGGATATGGACCTATTATTATACCCGGATCCGCATTCGTTTTTCTGACAGGATCTGTATCCGACCGATCCGTAGGGTCAAAAAATTTAGAATCCATATCCGTAAAAACGAATACGGATCCGCGATCCGGAGGGGTCCAGGATCCATTTCCTCTCTCCCACGTGTAATCGTGTATGTTTTTTTACAACAACAAAATGCAAGTCAAAGATCCAAGTAGAGCCTTAGACTATCATTTACAACAAAATCTCATCAATCACAAGTATAATATTCTAATAGAACATACACAATCCATTTACGTACAACATACTAGCAATGCAAAAAAGATACCTCGTAATGCACAACTTCCATGAATATGCCCTTTTATTACGTCGAGATCCAAATCACTTCTTGCATTGAAGATTATCTTTTACGCATTTAGTTTTAAAATATTTATTTAATTATTTTTTCCGAATAAAAAAACCTTAACTATTTTTTTTACTATGGAGTAGATAAAACAATTCATTCAATTTTTCGTTCATCGTTTATTTTTCTCCTTCGAATATATACAAAATATATTATTGCATTTTTTATTAATTTTTAGACAACATTATTATTTAATTTCCTTATGTTTTATATTATTTATAATGTTTTTAAATGCATGAAATCATGACTTGTATGTATATTGTAGTATACTTGAATTTCTTTAAATAACTTGGATGATTTTGTTGTTAAATAATTTGATAGTTTTTTTTTTGAGAAATGATTTGTAGTTTGAACATTAGAAATTAAATTTGATTGTTATTTATGTATTAAAACAAGTGTTAACCCGAAGTATTATCTGACTAATAATACTATGTGTTACTTAAACAACAATGTACCTTTTTCAGCCAACACGTGTGTTATATTTGAGAAAAAGAAGCTTAATCTGGAATTTGAAGGTTTATAATTTCATTTGCAACAAATATACCGCTTTCATTCGTTAATCTTTTTGATCTAGCCGCTTTTTATGTCTTAGGGTTACACCCTTTGTCATTATATGTATACAATTTTTTAATATTTTAAAAATAATCATTGTATTATATAGATTAGAGACTATATTGAATATAATGTTAAGTCTTAACCCTATACATGATGATTTTATATTTTATTGCATGAAGTATATTTCGTGCGTGGCCAGACAACAAATATAAGGATATGTGAATTTCCTTAGTTACGCATAATACACAATAATAATACATCTAATCAGCTTAGGCCACGCTTGGTATGGGACAATCATTAAGGGGAATTAAAGTCGACTTCAGAAAACAAATGTGTTTAGAGGTGAAATAAAGGATAATAGTGTGTGGTTGTAGAAAGAAAAGGAGAAACTATTACCCACATTTGGGGAGATTTGTTACCCTCCTCCACACTAGGTAATTGTTAACCTCATATTTGGTAATTACCCCGCTTCTCTCTCTTCTTTCTCCTTTGAATCGACATACAAGGTGTTAGCTTTGGATTTTGGTTTCGATTGGTGGTTAGGTTAGGTTTTGGTTTTGCGATTAAATTGTGGCTAGGTTACGGTTTTCGAGGGGATGGGATGATTTTCGATGTGGGGAGGGGGGAGGGGGAGGTCAGTGTGAGAGTGGAGGCGATATGGCGGGATAGGACTTGCCTTAGCCATGTGACAATTAACAACATGCACCAAGGTAGTTCCCCCCCTAAGGTGATCTCGAGTATAAGCATATCCATATGAACCATGATTCTAAGGCGTGACCCTATTCGAAAGTCACGTACATGCAATTGCACAATCCAATGAAAGATCGTGAAAAATGATTTGTGAAGCACTATGCAAGAAAGAATGCAATGGCAGAGATGCTTAATGAAAAATGATTTGCGAAAGACCTATGACCTTGGAATGGAATTTCTTACATGATCTTTTGGTCGCTTAGGTTTCCTACTCATTTTTATCAATGTGGTTATGTCTTGCATCACCACCACTAGCTTCACCTTGCTATGAATGTACCTGTTAGGGTACTTTGTGCCATTAGAGGATTAAGACAAGGCCGGGGATCCCATGTCTCCCTTGTTATTTGTATTATGCATGGAGTATCTTACTAGACACACCTATATTGGAGAGGAAAAGGTTTTAGGTTCCGTTCTAGGTGTAAAGTATTGGCCTGAACAACCTGTGTTTTGCTGATATGTCTCATGGTTTTTAGTAGGGAGGTTCTCGTGCTAACTTATTGGTTCAGGGTTGAAGCACTTTGAGAAGTCTTGGCTTGCATGCTAATAATAACAAGTCTGAATCTAGCAGTTAATATCCACCACTTGAACTCCAACAGTATATCTGTTCTCAGGTTTCAAGGAAAGCGTCATGGCCTTTTGAACCTTAGCATTTTTATTTGTAAAAGAAATGATTTGGATTTGGAATCGAATTGGAATGGAATTCCCTCCATCCCTGATGACGACAGATGGGTCCGAGGGTATTAGTGATGACACAGAAATAAAGCATTCGACAAATAGTAATGATATACGGTCCGGTTAATGTATATACTGCATATACTATTACTGTTAGGCAGATTCGACGGTACTCTTGATTCTCTGAAATCTGTCAACTCGTATTCCTAACAAACTATTTGACGGTCCCGTCTGTTTTCCCTCCCGTTACATATGCATCACGACGTCCATGATCGATATAACCCCGACGTTGACTGTAGCTTCCAAATGAGTATTCAAATCGGATTTGGATACGACAGTACAATTAATGACTCAAGCCTAGTTGTACTACAAGATGCAGAAGCCATCGAGCCAAATATGGATTGGATGGCCTCAAGTCACTATAACAACCGATTGATTGTGTCGACAGTTTCTGATCCAAAATTTCCTCGTGTGAGTTTGCCTCGGGTTATTCCAAGATTGCTTTCTAGACGGTGTTTATCAATTGCCATGTGCGTACTAAAAGATGTTTACAAGCCCCGTCGTTCTGATGTATAGCGTCCTCGCATTTGATTCGTCCACGAGACCTTCAAACTCATGCCAGGACCTCTCTGCCCTGTCCAGTGCACATTTTCGGAATTGTGTGAAAATGTTCAATCCAAGTGCTTACGGGGACTATTTGCTTCTGTACTAACCATCTATCTTAGTAATTTTACGTGTGGATAATGCGCGACTACGGTGTTGGGATTCTTGGACTTTGTTTTGCACCATTCGATCAGGTCCCAACACCCTTTTGGCCTCGGATAAGTTTTTCATTCGTGGATTTTTAACGATCAATACCTTTATGGGTGATGACGGAGACATTTTGATTTTGGAACGCATTTATGTTGATCACATGTGTTAACCAGGCTTCACCTTTAAACCTTTTCGACATCCGGGTATTGTGGTGTGTTTTCTTACGCCCGAAAACTTCTCAACCTTGCACCCATCGCCCCAACAGGTTAATAACAAATGTGTATGCTGCTAACGGGTCATGACAGTAAAGGGTTCGTTTATAGATCGACCCAAAGCAGATCAATAAATTTCATTACTTTAAGTGTCAGTTCAATTCAGCTGCAATTTTTCAATCCATTTAATTGTATTTGTTTTAATTCAGTTCAATTCCATTTGTTATTGTTTCAAACAGACAACATATTGTTTAATTAACAATATTAGTTAAACAATTTTTTTAGGGAAATTTCCTCAGGTAACTAAGGTTGGCCTAATAGCTCTTTACACCTGAGTTTCAGATAGGATCAGGTAACCCTGAGGTCAGGTATAATAGCTCACGTGACCTTGCCATTAGTTTTTTCCGTTTAAAAAACCTAACGCCAGTTACTTTCCATCCATTTAACTATAAAACTAACTAATAACCTAATTAAACCTAAAACTAACTAATTTAACTTAATTAAATATTAAAACTAATAAATTAACCCCTCTCCTCTCTTTCTTCCATGACCACAAGAGCCACGACCACCACCTTCTCCACCGCCTCGATCCTTCTCCCTCCTTCCTCCTTCGACCCAAGCATGCAACCGCCGACGCCAGCCGCAACCGCACCAGCACCAACAACGATCCTTCGTCTCTTGCGAATGCAACTATTGTTGGTGTTTTCTTTCAATGGCAGCCCAGATTTTCACCCCCCATAATAACGAATAACTCAACGCCCTTGATTAGTTCACATATTTCGTTCCCAATCCGCAAAAAAATTTTTCAGTAATTCGAAGCTCAGATATCGTTCACAAACCAAGCTCAATTCGTTCATACCCAACCCCAATCGATTCATACCTACAAAACACCATCACAAGCAGACCCAAATTCAAATTTCCCCATTCAATTTCAATTTACCAAATTATTGTTCAATTCCACCCCGAAATATACCAAATCGCCCAGAAATTTACATCAATTCGCAAATCTCGAGTTCTCTATTATTGATTTTCGAATTAGAACAATAGAAAGAAGAATATGAAGTGTGTAGTCTCGGCGGTCAACGAAGGAGGAAGATTCGCTGGTTGTGGTTGTTTAAGCGACAAGGGTGTGTGGTAGCTTAGGAAGGACGAGGTGGTCTGCTGCTGCTGGTGTTGTTGGTCTAGAATGGTGACGGTGAATTCTCGAATGGGTTTCGTGGGTGCTCGAACAATGGTGATGATATGTTTTGATATGATTGCTGCTTTGATGATGAGCCAGAAGAGAGATGAAGCAGCGCTCCATGGTCATGATGTGTTTGATGATGATGTGCTTTGATGATGATGCTTTCTGGCGGGAATCGGTGATGTGTTCTACTTATTGTAACAATGGTTTTTTTTAATATTTAGTTTTAGGTGTTAATTGTTAATTAGTTAGATTAATTTTATTGGATGAAAGTAACGATGTAGTGTTTTTTACGGAAAAAGTAACGCAGGGTCACGTGAGCTATTTATACCCTGACCTCAGGGTTACGTGATCCTATCCTGAAACCTCAGTGTATAAACTATAGGCCAACCTCAGGTTACCTGAGGAAATTTCCTTTTTTATTGCAATTGATTTGTGGCTATAGAGTGCATATAGCCATGTTTTCTAAGAGCATTCACAATGCTGCAAAAAAATCATGTATTTTGGAGAATAAAAAACCAAGACTTGTAAGGGGAGACTGAAATATTCAAGGCAAGACGCTCATGATCCTCGTCTTGGAACGAAGGATTGAAGACGTGTCATCACGAGGACCCACGAGCTGTGCTGGGATTTTAATTTTTTTTTTTTGCCTTGAATTCACTCAAAGCATCGCTTTCCTTGAAGAAGCGTCAAACACAGCGTTTTGCGCCGAATTAAGCAAAAAAAATTAAAACTCGCTGAACACTGCAGCCTGACGCGGCCCAATGGCCAAGCGACCGCGTCCTGCACTATCTTTTCCCAACCTTAATTGTTTTCATATTTTAGTAATTTCGTGTTTATAAAAAATAAAACATTACCAAATTTCTAACTTTCGAGATCTACAATAAAACCCATAGCTATTTTGATACATTTTAACATTCCTCTTCTTAACAATTATTTTCATATTTTTGTAATTATTTAAAAATTGTAAATTATTTTTAATGATAAAAAATTATTTTACATTTCCAAAATGGAATTGGACGATAAACTTTGTTAAATTTGTTATTTCATATGTTAATTTGAAAATAACAACTTATCCAAAATTAAGATTAATTCGACATTATAAAATAATCTGAAAAATAATCCGAATCTATTAATCAAACGAAAATTTACCTGACACAATTATAAATTAATCCGAAACATCATTAATCCAAAATTATAGTAAACAAATAAAGATCCTAATCTTGAGTGATTATACCTTATACAAAAAAATTATATTAAATTACATAGATAAAGAAAAGGAAATGATGAGTTGGATGAGAGAAAAATGTTGTGGCGGTAAGTATAATAGTGAGAGACAGGATTAGGGGGGATTTTTTGGGTCATTGTTAGTAATTTAAGATGAATGTAAATTTTCTTAGACCATTAACACCAATGGGCATTTTACATCCGAGTAATGCCACACCCTTCTCTCCTACTTTCTCTCTCTTCACCCACTTTTTCTCAATAAAACTTCCTTCCACACCAATGGTCAAAAACAACATAATCATCACCAATCTCTCTCCTACTATTCCTTATCTTACGGGTTTTACCCTACCATAATACACATCACCTTTTTTATTTATTCCACACTCACTTTTTTATATTTATAGTTTTTAATTATAATTTTAAATAAACTTTAATATTATTATTAAAATTATTACAATATAGAATACTCATAGTATATAATTCATCTATTTTATATTTAGATTAATACAAATTTTATGTAATTCGTTTACTTTGTTAATCTACTTGTAACATGTAAAATCGAACACAAATCACGCATAAAAACTCAAAACTCTATCTTTAGCTCGTCTAAAACAATGAAATAACAACGGTAATAAAATTAATTTTATTTTAAATGTATTACTCGGTACTAACTGTCGAATAAAAATGCGGAAATTAATTCAAAACATAACGATTTAAGCAACAAATACATAATTGACATACATGAAGTCACGAACATAACTAAAAAAACTTACTAAACACAACACACATACATTACTAGTAGCACACACAAGACAAATAATCATAAAATAGAAAACAATAAATAATAATGAAGACATAAACAATTCAAACACTAACTAATTAAACACTAATTCATAAAAATTCATACTAGAAATCAATTTGAATAAATGATGACAGAAGTAAAAAACCAACTTCTAATCTTACTTGAATATTTTAGTGCTTTTTGTTAGTTTGGAATTCTAATTATACTAAAATTCTAAGTTTTTGTGATTTTTGAGTCGTGTCAAAATAATCCCAACTAATGGAATGCTATTTTATTAGAGAAAACAATAATTATGACCGTTGGTGAATTAATCAATTTTTAATTTTCTTTATGAAATACCTCACAAACTTATATTACCATGCAAAATCAAACAAACGAATTATAAAACAACCAACAACTACAACAGATAATAATATAAAGACAACAACTAGTATACAACAAGTCATAAAAATCATACCAAAAATCAATTAGAATCATTATGTACATTAATTTAAAATCAATTTACATAAACTTACTTGAAATTTAAGGCTTCTTCTGTTAGTGGATTTGTTCAATTAACTAGAATATTTAATATTTTCGTGAATTTTTTAAGTGTGTTCAAAAATACCCCAAACTGAGATGTTCTATTTATAGAGAAAAAAATATTACCATTCGGTAATGTTTTTTTTAAAAATAAAGAATCTATGAGAAAAATGCCGGTTTAATCACTAATATTACCGTTGCAAAATAAGAAAAAACTGATGTCACTTACACTGACTGGACGCGTGTCCGCCGATGGCGACTGACACGCTCCATCAGCTGATTTAGTTTTTTTATTTTTTGCTTTTTAATCAGCCCAATAACACGTTTTTGACACCCTTTACCAACACGTCGCTTTTTGGTGGAAATCTAGTCAAAAATAAAGATACTATGCAGGGCCCCAACCGTTGGCCGCACTTACCGTAGCATATGCATACTCTTGCCCAGCTCCCTAGCCCAACTGTTCTTACTTAGTGGGCTATTTTTTTGCCCAATTTTTGTGATGCTTCTACTGCAATCAACCCAAAATATTTCATGGACATTATCTTCGCCCATGTGTCTACTCTAGAAGAAAATAGATATGCAGAAAGTGTAGGAGAGAGAGAGGGAATAAGATATAACAAAGAGCATATTTGTGCTCTAAAACTACACATTGAACAAATATGCTAAAACATTGCAGTATTGCTAATTTTAAAAGCCAATAACAATGTGAGGAAGGTAGAGCAGTATAACTCAACTTTATTATTTTATAAAATTGCCAAAAGCTGTAAAAGCAAAACTGTAATAAATATGATAACTAATCCTACTACTCTCTAAATCCTCAATAACATCACCATCATAATCTAAGAGTAATTCAAATATACTAATTATCGTCATTGGACCACCTTACTACCCTTACACGCCTTATACATAATTACTTTTGCAAAGACGTTACTGCCCAATGCAGCAAAACCGGGTAGATCCACAACAATTCCAGTGACTTCTGACTAGTCCTCTATACAACGAATCAACCACATTCACGGTCTTTCGACCTAACATCAGCCTTCCTTGCTGCTGGAAAAAATGTTACAATTATCAATTCTATCTAGAAAAAGTTTGGAAGGGCATGTTACACTAAAAGCCTGGGGGATTGGGAGGGCATTCTTAAAGCTGATTTATTGACAAAAGGGATGAATGTGAGACCAAAGCCTTAGTCAACAATCAGTCTAATCCCGTCATTTTCTTGCATGCATTCCGGCTGATGTTGACCTTCCAAATTGCTCCAATCACTCACAACAACTGTCATCTCAACTCGATTAAAATCTGCTTCAAGCAGTCGACTTCGCTTATCATGTTCTACTAGTCTCATGAATCTGCAACTTCGGCATATAACTTCTTAACCGTAGCTTTTTTGCGCCCCATATAGTCCATCTAGAGGCGCACTTACTCCAGCGATCCATAATGATGGTTGAAAGCGTTTGGGTTGGAATCTTTGGGGACTTTCAGGTGAGCACACTCGATCATGTTGAACATCGCATTCTCTTCCTAAAACTTTATATGCTCAAAACGTCTCCTAATTTCTGTTTCGCGACGTATCCTAAGTCATATCCAGCTCTCTTTCTTCCTGAGCTATAAATCAAATAAAACCAACCCACATTAACAGCATTTGCTTCCACTAAGAGGTCACATATATTTCTAAGTTATCAAAAAAAATGGCATGTTAAACTTATCTTAAATGTATAATGAGTTAATCTGTGTCTGGCAGCTCACAAAGAGCTGATTTTGTAACAAGGTTCTAGAATATTTTCGTGAATTATAAAAAAAGTTCATACTTCACGTTCCAGCTTAGCACAGAGGTATCACCGCTAGACTGCTCACCTTAGCTGCTGCTGCTGTTGAGCATTCACACCTCGTTGCATGGGGATGCCTCCAGGGTTCAATCCACCRCCCATTCCAGCCTGAGAAGAGATGTTATAAGGAGCTATGCCTTGGGGTGGCACTCTTTGCATRATAGGCATTTGCCGAGGTACATTTCTATTTGGCATAATATGGGAGCCTTCCATATTACCAGCAACTGCATTTGAAGGTGGAGCCTGAAAGAAAAATAATAATTTTATTATTTTTCCGCATATTAAAAATCCAAAAAAAAACAACCATAATTAACTTGCAGACTGCTAGTAAGACCCAATTAATTAATCATGACATTTCAGGAAGAAAGATGGAGGAAATCTAAGATAGCATTTTGCAGTGTGTACTGGGTACAAATATAGGCACCTCAGTACTCAAATTAAAAATCTTCCAAAGTCATGAATTTTAAAGACTTCTTAAAATTACAACGGAATACAAGTAAGGATTACTAGCTGATTTTTACCCTCAAAAAATTTCCAGCATACTGATTAAACTCCCTTCAACCCAATACAATGGAAGAAAAAGGACAAATATACTCTCTTCTTAAGTGGTCCATAAAAATTTACTACACATTGGCCAAAACTAAGTGGGTCAAATTTTCAACCGAATCATACAAAGTGAATCGAAGACTTCTACAATAGATTAAGAGAACTCCCTCTTACCAAACCAGACCATTAGCTTTGCAGTTTCCTCATTATATATAAAGAGAAACCATACAT
>SNQN01000027.1:78983-93317 GCA_008642245.1 Bassia scoparia | reverse complement strand
CTTTCAATGGCAGCCCAGATTTTCGAATAATCAAAGAATAATTCAAAGCCTTGATTAGTTCACAATTTCGTTCCCAAATTCCTGCAAAAAAATTTGTTCATAATTCGAAGCTCAGATTCGTTCACAAACTCAAGCTCAAATTCGTTCATACCCCAACCTCCAATCGATTCATACCCCTACAAACACACCATCACAATTTCAGACCCAAATCAAATTCCCAATTCAAATCTTCAATTTACCCCAAATTATTGTTCAAATTCACCCCGAAATATACCAAATCGCCCAGAAATTTACATCAATTCGCAAATCTCGGTTCTCTATTATTGGGATTTTCGAAATTAGAACAAATAGAAGAAGAAGAAGATTGAAGGTGGTGGTAGTTCGCGGTCGTACGAAGGAGGAAGGAATTGCGTGGTGTTGGTGTTGTTGTAGGCAGGACGAAGGGTGTGTGGTGCTCATAGGAAGGACGAAGGTGGTGTGTGGTGCTGCTGGTGTTGTTGTGGCTCGAATGGGTGACGGTGATGTGCTCGAATGGGTGTTTTCGTGGGTGCTCGAAACAATGGTGATGATATGTTTGATGATGATGGTGCTTTGATGATGATGCCATGGAAGAGAGATGAAGCAGCGCTCAATGGTGATGATGTGTTTGATGATGATGGTGCTTTGATGATGATGCTTTCGTGGGGAATCGTGGGTGATGTGTTCTACTTATTTGTAACAATGGTTTTTTTTTAATATTTAGTTTTAGGTGTTAATTAGGTTAATTAGTTAGATTTAATGTTAATTGGATGGAAAAGTAACGATGTTAGTGTTTTTTAACGGAAAAAGTAACGGCAGGGTCACGTGAGCTATTATACCCTGACCTCAGGGTTACGTGATCCTATCCTGAAACCTCAGGTGTATAAGAGCTATTAGCAAAACCTCAGGGTTACCTGAGGAAATTTCCACTTTTTTATGTGCAATGTTTTGTTGGCATAGAGTGCAATTATAGTCCATGTTTCTAAGAGCATTCACAATGCTCAAAAAAATCATGTCATTTTTTTTTTGGAGAAAAAAAACCAACAACCGTATGGGGAGACTGAAATATCAAGGCAAGACGCATCATGATCCTCCGTCTTGAGACGACAGGATGAAGAGTGATCCAACCGAGGGACCCACGCCAAGCGTTGCGTGATTTTAATTTTTTTTTCTTTTTGCCTTGAATCACTCAAAGCATCGCTTTCCATTGAAGAGACGCAAAACACAGTTTTGGCGCGAATTAAGAGGCAAAAAAAATTATTTTTAAAAACAATCCTGACGACCTGCACGACGCGGCCAATGGCCAAGCCACACGCGTCCGCTGCAAGTATCTTTAATCCCAACTAATGTACCTCTATTTAGCTAATTCGTGTTATAAAAAAATAAAAATTACCAAATCTAACTTTCGAGGACTACAATAACACCCTTTAGCTATATTTTGACATTTAAACATTCCTCCTTCTAACATTATTTTTCATATTTTTTGTAATTATTTAAAATTTGTTAAAATTATTTTAAATATGATAAAAAATTATTTTACTCAAAAAAAAATGAATGGGTCGAATTAAATTTGTTAAATTGGTTATTTCGATATGTTAATTAAAATTAACCATTATCCGAAAATTAAGATTAATTCGGACAATTATAAATAATCATGCAAAAATAATCCGGAAATTATAAATCAAACCGAAAATTACCTGACATTATAATAATCCGAAACTATACATTAATCCGAAAATTAATATAAAACAAATAAATTATCCAATCTTGAGTGATTAAACCTTAATGCAAATAATATATATTAAAATTTAAAATTAGAATAAAGAAAAGGAAAATGATGAGTTGGATGAGAGAAAAAAGTGTTGTCGGGGTAAAGTAAATAGTAGGAGAGACAGGGATAAGGATTTTTTGGGTCATGTTGTAATGAGATGAATGTAATTTTCTTAGACCATTAACACCAATGGGCATTATTACATTACGGAGTAATGCCCACCACTTCTCTCCTACTTTCTTCTCTTTCCCACCCAACTTTTCTCATAAAAACTTTCCTTCCCACCATGGTCACAAAAAAACATATAATACATCACCATCTTCTCTCCTAATTCCTTTCCGGGGTTTACCCTACCATAATACCATCCACCTTTTTATTGATTCCCACCAACTATTTTATATTTATAGTTTTGTTAATTATTAATTAATAAACTATAATATTATTAAATTATTAAAATTTGATTAAGTATAATTTATCTTATTAATTATTTAAAATCATTTATGTAATGTCGTTTACTTGGTTAATTCACGTTTAAGTAAAAATCAACCCAACACGATAAAACATACTTAATTAGTGTTAAAATGAAATTAAACGATAAAAATATTTTATTAAGATTTTACTCGACACATTTGGATAAAAAAGCGAGAAATTTAATTAAAACAATAAAAGGGCAATAATAATTGAAACAAATAACGAAATACAAAATTTACAAAACACAACACATTATATAGAACAATCACAATGAAAAATAAAAAAATGAAAACAAAAATAAATTAAACATAAACAATTCAAACAATACTAATAACAATAAGCTAAAGATCATACCTAGAAATCCATAGAATAAATATGACATAAATTAATAACAATCACTTACAACTTACTTGAAATTTAGGCTTTTTGTAGTGGATTTGTAATTATTATAAATTATCTAAAATATTTTGTGATTTTTGAAAGTGTGTTCAAAATATCCAAAATGGGATGTCTATTTTAGAGAAACATTAATGACCGTTGGTGATATTAATTTTTAATTTTTTATGAGAAAATAGCTCACAAACATTATTACCATTTCAAAATACAAAACAATAATCGAATAAACAACAAACTAAACAATAATTTAATAAAACAACAACATATTAACAACAAGTCATAAAAACATACCAAAAATCAAATAGAATAATTATGACACTAAATTAAAACATCAAATTAACTAACTTACTTGAAAATTTTAAGGCTTTTTTGTTGGTAAGAATTTGTTGGAATTATACTAGATTTAATATTATTTGTGATTTTGACAAGTGTGTCAAAATACCCAAACTGGATATGTCTATTTATAGAGAAAAAATATGCCGTTGGTAAATTTTTTCTAAAAAAAAAATATTTATGAGAAAAAATGCCGTTAAACAATTATTACGTTGCAAAATTAAGAAAAAAAAATGATTGGTCCACTTCACGACTGGGACGCGTGTCGCGGCCCTGATTGGGCCCGACTGACGGCGCCATTAGCAGTTGGATTTAGTTTTTTTTTTCTTGCTTTTAAGCCCAAAACGCACTGTTGTTGGCAGCGCTATACCCAAAACACGTCGTTTTTGGGTGGGAATCAGCAAAAAAAAATTGCAGCCCAACCGTGTAGGGGCCAACACGTTCTGTTAGCAATGCATATCTGCCCCAGCCTCCCATAGCACCGATTATTTGCTACTTAGTGGGATTTTTTGCCAAGGTGTGGGATGATTATGTGCAAATTCAACCCAAAATATTTTCAATGACATTTTCAGCGCCCATTCGGTGTTGCTACTCTTAGAAGAAAAAAGATAGTGAAAAGTGGGTAAGAGAGACGAGGAATGAAGGAATCGAAAAAATGACATTGTGGTGCTCTAACTACACATTTGACTCACAATATGCGACAATTGAGTACTTTCTATTAAAAGCAAACAATGTGGAGGAAGTAGAGAGGTTATAAGCTCTACTTTTATATTTATAAAATTGCAAAGTTAAAAGCAAAACGGTAATGCAAATAGTTGATAACTAATTTACCTCTAAATCCTATGCATACCATCCAATAATCTAAGATATTCAGAATAGTTTAGCCTAATTTATCGTTGGACAAACTTTACTAAACCTACACGCTATACTAATACTTCTGCAAAGACGGTTACTGCCCAATGCCAAGCAAAACGGGTAGAATCCACCAACAAGTTCCAGTGACTTCGAGCTAGTCCCTATACAAGAATCACACATTCAATCTTCGGACCTAACATATCTTCTTCCTTGAGCTGAAAGAAAGTTACAATTACAAATTTCTATTCTAGAAAAAGTTTGGGAAGGGGCATGTACAAAATAGCCGATTGCGCTATACAAAAGCAGGTAATGTTAGAGCACAATAGCCTTAGTCACAATCAGCTAAATCCCTGCATTTTCCTTGATGCATTCCAGGGCTGATGTTGACATTCCAAATTGCCTCCATCACTCAAACAAGGCTGTCATCTCAACTCGAGAGACATGCTCAAGCAGTCGAGCTTCTCTTAGTCATTGTTCACTAGTCCCAGGATTGAACTTCGGCATATAACTTTTAAGGTAGTTTTGTCCTCCAATTTTAGCAGTGAGGCAAGCATACTCAAGCGGATCTCAAAATGTTGGAAAGGTTTTGAGGTTGGGAATCTTGGGACTTCAGGTGAGCACACGTATTCATGTAAAAGCATCCTAACTGTTAATGCCTCAAAACCTTCTCGATTTCTGTTGCGGAGGGTACCCAAGCATTCCAGGATCCTTTTCCTGAGCTATTAAAACAAATAAAAACCAACCACATGTAAGCAGCTTTTGCTCACTAAGAGTCACATATTTCGAATCAAAGAAAAAATGGGCATGTAACTTATTTTAATTATAATGTATTAATCTGTGTGCACTCACAAAGGACTGATTTGTAAAAATGTTCAGACATATTTCGTAATTATAAAAAGTTCAATAATTACAGTTCCAGTTAGCAAGGGATGAAGTAGAGCTGTACCTGCTGCTGCTTGCTGTTGAGCATTCACACCTCGTTGCATGGGGATCCTCCAGGTTCAATCCACCGCCATTCCAGCCTGAGAAGAGATTTATAAGGAGCTATGCCTTGGGGTGGCACTCTTTGCATGATAGGCATTTGCGAGGTACATTTCTATTGGCATAATATGGAGCCTTCCATATTACCAGCAACTGCATTTGAAGGTGGAGCCTGAAAGAAAAATAATAATTTTATTATTTTTCCGCATATTAAAATCCAAAAAAAACAACCAAAAATAACTTGGCAGACTGTTAGTAAGGCCCAATTAATTAATCATGACATTTCGGAAGAAGATGGAGAAACTCTAAGATAGCATTTTGCAGTGTGTACTGGGTACAAATATAGGCACCTCAGTACTCAAATTAAAAATCCTCCAAGTCATGAATTTAAAGACTTCTTAAAATTACAACGGAATACAAGCAAGATTACTAGCTGATTTTTACCCTCAAAAAATTTCCACATACTGATTTAACTCCCTCCAACCCATACAATGGAAGGAAAAGGACAAATATCTCTCTTCTTAAGTGGTCCATCAAAATTAACTACACATTGCCAAAACTAAGTGGGCAAATTTTCACGAATCTACAAAGTGAATCGAAGACTTTACAATAGATAAGAGAACTCCCCTTACCAAACCAGACCATTAGCTTTGCAGTTTCTATTATATATAAAGAGAAACCATACATGTCAGGTTTCTCCCTTAGCGTACATAGCTTATAATTACTAGATCTTTCTTTTTCTGCCCTGACTCCAGTACATGCCATGGACTCAACATCCAAATCATAAAAGAATTTTGATCAATCTCCGCTTTATAATTTATAAATCATTTCCAAAAATGAGCATGCTCTCAGAAGTCATAATCATATCCCATATTTTTCAAAACATATTAAGTTATCAGCGACATGTAACTAAGATATACACATAAAGCGACATACTGAATATGAGAAGGATCAAAACAAAGACAAAAAAACTACTTTAAATCACTTGATTCACTTGTAATTTAAAAGCTCCAGCAGGTCAACATCATTGTATGTTTCAAAAGCCTTCAAATGAAACTTTGACATTTGTTACCTGTTGAGGAGGCTGCATGCTTGCTGTTCCTTCGAATTGGGTATTACTATCCACCGGTCGAGCAGGGTAATTAACAACTTTCTCTTCTGGTCGAGAAGGTATGAAGGCGCTGAAAAATCATAAAATTGTTAAATTTTTGTAAACTATGTCAAGTTGACAGGTGTACCTCAAATGTCAACAAGTTACCTACCACCAAATAAGCAGGGTAAATATGATAAGGGCAACTTACTTGCGACCAGGCAAAGGTTCTGTCTTGAAGTACCTGATAGACAACATGGAAAAAACACAATATTAATAATTGAAAGACTTCAAATCCTTTAAGCTTAGGGCACCTTTTTTTCCCCTCTAAACATTATAAAAAATTACACAGTACCACCAACAAGTTTAGCTTCTAATTAAACTAGAAATAAAGGCAACATTCAACTTATGCACAATTCAGTAGTAAAGAATCAAGCCACTCAATTGTGTAGCAGCGATAATCAAAAGATGGGTGAAATTCATGTTGTAGCAGAAGGGAGCAAATAGTCTGATGTATCAGAACAAATGGTGATCTGTACACAGTGCAAATCTAATTCATTAAAGTTCAGCACAAATGTTACTCTTAAATTGCATGAACTGCAACAATCTATGTTGCAATCTCATTGTGAACACCACTCTAATTATGACATATATATGGTCAAAATGATAATTTAATGACTAAAATAATAACTTTGTTCTCATATTCTATTCCATCAAAAACACTCATTCACAAGCCTATGTAAAGATAACTTTAAAATGAGAGATTTACAAAATTTGATAGCTTCAAAAAAGTATACTCCGTATGTAAGTAATGATTTATAGCCAAAGCGAAATATCCAAGATTTTTAACTCATTAATGATAGGACAAAGAAAGGTTCAGGAAAAGGGTATACAAGGGCTAATATGGTCCCTGTGGCTATGAAATGCGACCAATCAGAATAGACCTTCTCATCTAGAGCTTTCCTGCCCAATGGACCCGTAGAAGGTAAGGGTAGACAAAAGGAGAGAGGCACGTGGGATATGCATATACTAATATTTAAATGTTCAAAGCCATAAACAATATAATGAAGACAACTCACTAAACATAAGCTTTAATTTTCTCATGATATTATTGAAACTTCCATGCTCCTTAAGATAGGCAGCAAACTATGAATCTTTCAGGGAACAAAGGTCAATAGCTAACACACAACACAAATCACACCATATAACATGAATATGTTCATACAAGATGCATAGAAAGGAACAAGTAACAGGAAACATGGAAAGATTGGTTGCCCTACTCATGCCTCAAGTGCTGTGCAGCTGTTACCGCTTCCGAGAGATCATATCTGCATATAATTTTAAGGTTGAAAGGATTGTTATAATTCACACATCATATAAGAAAAGACCATAACATAAACTAAAATAAGAAATCTTCCATTACAATAAAATTGCTCAAAATAATAAATATTCTAGGAGGGAGGATTGGCGAAATTTTTAAATTTCCGCCAGCCATTCAACCAAAGGTTAACAAAATTGTTTATATGAATGACATGCAGATTTAGAAAGGAGGCAAGATAAAAAATAAAGTAGCAGAACTTACTCGAGCATTTTGGAAAGTAGATCATAAGCAGGAGCTTTGGGAGGGGGGGACAACACTATAAAGCCCAGGATTGTCACTGTAGCAAAAATTTGGTAGATAAGTAAAAGTAAAGGTATAAGGAGTTATTGAATAATAAAATTATATATACTTAGAATTGATAATTTAGTATGAACAATGTAATGCATTAAAGTATTTGCTGTTACCACTTGCCACTAACGACGATAAACCAATCAAAAAACATGAGGGAGAGAAAAAGTGAGGTCACCACTATTAGCTAATATGCTGTGAACTTGTTGCCAAGAAGATCGAGTATAGGCACATTGTTGGTGACCTGAGTGAATTTGCTTAAGATCTAGATTTACGAAAGAAAATTAGCAATTCTTTAGCAATTGCTTACTAAGCCTTGAATATCTGTCAAGTTGATCCAGCTGTGGAAAAAACATCCAAATTACCAAGTAACGTCAATAAAGCATAATATTCAGATGGAAGCTTGTTTACTAATTTGACAATTTCAGCAAGATAAACACAATTTCAACAAGATACCTGAAATGATTTGGTGTGCTTTGACTTCAGCCCTTGAACAATGGTTTCATGTTAGAAGCTCACAATATGCATCACAGCCCACATATCTGATTCATATAAACATTGATTGTCAGCTTATAAGAAGAAAGCAGAATTTGCAAAAAGTGAAAAAAATCTAAGGCTTATGCATTTGCAAAATACTGATAGGTAATGAGGGAAGGGGATTAGGAATGAAATCAATTACAAAAAGGCCAGCGGATTCAAGGGCTACCAATAGCACTAGTGTATGTTTGCCCCAAGAAGCAGCTCAGGAGCTCGATACCAATTGTTACGACAACCTACACAAGTAAATCCCTTAAAGTGAGAGAAGTAAATCGAAGTACATCACACGATAACAGCATCCTCAACTATTCAAGTAAGATTTCCATAAGAAACCTTTGAGATGAACCAGAATCAACTTGAACCAACTATTTTAAACAAAATGAAATCAGAATGACATCAAATAAACTACCTTATTTTAAATAGATAAAAGCTAAAAAGAATAGTTTTCTACATAAATGACACTTGGCTGATCCATCTTGTTCGTTTACTTTAATACAAAATTACAAATCAAAGACTTAAGTTAGTCGACATCTCTTTGTCACAGGAAATTATAATCAGAATAATCCACCTAACTTTATTTTAGTACCATGACACTAGTCTCCTAGACTTTGACCAGAGTCGCYTGATACTAAAAAGGAAATAACATTATCYGTGGAAAGTGGAACATTMGGCATCTAGTCTAGCAATTACAAAACTACTACTGTATTATTAAGGAAACGCTAAGTTTGACAAATGTATAAACAGTAAAGTTATAGTGCAGAGTACATAATTATCAAAACTCAAAAGGCACCCCATACCCTTGTTTTCTTCCAAACTAACAGCAAATCTTTTTATATAAAAACTTATATTGTGCGTAGATCCTGGATTATTAAAGGTGGCCACAAGGCAGGTCAATTGTTCCTGACTAAAACTTTACTTGCTGATGAGTTATAAATGTCAGCTCCTAATTTTCCAAGAATAACCTCGACCCTGTCAAGTGAACTACTGTAGTTGATGTATAGAGCCAAATAAATGTCAGCTCCTAATTTTCCAAGAATCACCTCAATCACTCGATAATGCAGAGAACAACCTCGCCTCTGGTGTGTGACATACTAATACCTAATACAATAAAGAAATTCYCATCTAGGCAATTGCCACACCACAAACAGTATCACCTATGCAGTGCTGTAGTGCATGGATCAATTGATATATTACACCATCTACCAGGAGTRCAAGACAAACATATTATGCTTTTGGGCCAGTATGGCAATATTCTAACACAAAGAAAAAAAGGTAAATTAATAACCATTCCATTGGAAACAAATAAGGAAGGTTGGAGTATCAATCTTAACTAAGCAAAATGCCCCTTCGGCCCTTCCCCTTCTCTTTCTCACTAACAATTGTTTATTTGTTGAAATGGCAATATGAAATAAGATGGCTTAAATAGATATCAGTCACATCTGGCAAAATATATCAAACAAGCTAGAACAACTACTATGCTTAACAAATAGGCACTCGAWCAATTTGTTAGACCCTACAGGAACATTAAAAAGTACTTCACAAACATAAAGTCTAAAGCAATTTAAACATATATCTAAAGCAACTTCTTACCCCATTGTCCGCTAGAGCCTTTAAAGGAGCTTGGTATACTCTTGCTAATCCAAATTGCAGCTAGAGGGCCTTAAAGAGCTGGTATACTCTTGCTAATCCAAAATCAGAATTTAACAACCCCTGCTTTCTCCATCACCCATAACCTTTTAAACGCAATTCCAATAATATGTAGATATAAGCCTATGAAAGTGCAAAGCCTCAATAATCTAGGAACATCTATCAGATGAAAGATCAGGAAGCATAACATACCAAGATGTTTGATGGCTTTGATCTCATGAATAATCCAGTTACTGCAGCAACGGAACTAACAAAATTGAGTATTTAGTGGAACATTAATTTTCTAGACAATTACGCCTTTATAATTGCTGAGCATACTATGCAGAATAATTTAGCCATACAGTGCAGAGCATGACTTAACTTGTTAGTGATTGATTGTTGATTACTTTATCTCTATGATACCTGATGATTTCCTGACGCAATTCAATGAATGGAAACTAGATCAGAAGGGACAGGTAAATCCATTTGCTTCTTAGGCAACAGTAGAAATACTTTGTTACATTGAATATCACAAGAAGAAAGTAGAACACATGTACAGTCAAATTTAAACATAGTTTCCAACCAATAGTATAGAGATGAGGCACTCACATAGAATCATGCTCAGCATAATCAAACCAGGTATAATGACATGTCTGCAGGATTGATGTGTACATTCACAAGCTTAACAAATTTCATGTGTGATCTTCTTAGCAACTGCATATAAATAGATGAGATTATAACAAGGACTACAGGTAATATTAACAAACTTTTGAAAAAAAATGTTAAGGGATAATCCTGACTAACATCGAGATAGTGACTATAGAAGAAATGAAGAACCATTGAGAATACGAGATATATAAACTGGAGGGCTGGAAGTAGTCTAATTGTTAACAATTCACTCAAATGAACCATAAAAGATAGTCTGATAAAACTATTAATATATCTACAGTTGTACATATATAGGATTTAATCAGTGTGGAAAAACTTGTAAGATTCAAGCAACCTATGAAGATGAGAAAAAACCAACCAAACACGGCACTAAATATATATATATCATAGGATATTAATAATGAAAAAAATTGTAAGATTAAGCACTATGAGAGAAAACACCAACAAGCACATATATTTGAAGGCACATATGACTTAGCACCCTTGGCTCTGACAACTATACCAAGCAACTCCACAGAAAAACTGAATGGTATACGAAGTAAATATGCCGTACCATGGAGTAAAGTGAGATAATAGATATATGAGTCAAAAGACTAAGAGAAAAAAATTCATACAATTACTATAGTTTATAGTTAGAGAGATCAGCTTGGCACGTAACTTATGGTGGGGGTCTAGACAGGAAAGTTATTTGTTAACTGGCAAACCAATTAGAGAAGATAGAACTTGTGGCTAAGGTTGGCTAAGACACAAAGGATAAATATTATCTCAAATAGGAGAGCAAAGAATATTAAGTCGGGAAACTACAAATTGGTAACTAGTAGTCTGGTGCACTGTTCTCGAACACAGGTACAACAGTACACCAAGGAAACTATTACACAATAAATAGACTTAGAGAAGATAGCTATATGTGGTATGCACATACAGATGAATACTTGATATTGATTAATTTTATCCGTGGAACTTATTCAGAATTTAATGAGAACGCCGAAAATGATATAATGTTGCAAATGCAGCATATCAACAATTGTAATCTACAGCAATAAGGCTACTCATGTGATCAAATTCTCTTACGTAGTGACCACAACTGGCTATTTCATCTTTTAGACACCGATAAAAGAAGCCTTTTGAGCAGTGAGAATCATTGTGAGATGCAAGTATAGTATGAACTACAAAGTCCTTAGCATAGACTATTTTTAAACAATTAATAAAGCTCAAATGAAGTGTAAAACTATATAGCGCGGCAACAAATTACAGTAATAGAACAACTTCTAATATGCACACCATTCCAATTCAAAACCTGATCTATCGACATCAAATCAAATTCCAGTAAAAGTGTGACGCTAGCTCTACTTATTGGCTCAATCACAACCATTAAATCATGAGCGCTTACATCCAGTTCATACAACTAATTTTAAGTAACCATGAAACACCATATAAAAAAGAATTCTAGAACGCTTTTCAATTGGGCATCAATCACAGTATAAATAAATCGAAACAAAAAAATCAACCAAATTAAAAAAAAAAAAACCATCAATAGAGAAGAAACAAACCAATGAATTTCACGGAGATAGCAGTGGAGAGATGGCATCACCATTTTAGACTGTTAAAACTTTTAATTGCGATAGCTTTCAAGATGAGGAGAAGGGGTTGCAGAAGCTAGAAGACAACCAATAAGTCCTTCAACCAATTTTGCCAATTAGATCGTATTGTTGCAGGCCATTCTGGTGTTTGTTGCTGGTGGTGGGGGTTGTTTGTGTGTTGTGATCTCTGATGATTGTGTTTGCTTGGTTGATGATGGTGTTGTGTTGTTGTTGCTGCTGATGTGTTGATTGAGTGATGATGTTGCTGTTGGCGAAAGATGGTGCGTTGCAGCATACCACCTTGTTGCTCTGTTTTTGGGGTGTTGTTGTCTTGATGTTTGGTAGTGATTGTTGTGTATTGTGTTAATGTCATACTTCTTCATTTCTTGTTTCCTTCTTGATTATTTTTGACTCTTCTTCTTGTTGAACTAATGTTTGATTAAGGCTATTGGTGATTTTTGATCCAGGCTCTTGTGGTAGTGGTGTAGCAGTAGCCAGTAGAGTGTAGGATAAGTCGATTGTTTAAAATAAATCCGAGCTCAAGTCGTAGGGAATTATATCGTGGATTTACTTTTGAGTAATAAAAATTGATCGATTAAATACTAATAATTGAGAATTAAGATGATTTAATACGTTAGAAGACTTATGTTTTTTAAAAAATTCATAAGTCTGTGAATTTACTTTGAGTAAAAAAAATTGATTATAATAATGGTAAATTTAGCTCAATAAAATTGAGAAATTGGATGATTTATATGGTAGAAGACTTTCCGTCTTTTGGGCAAATTGTTATAAGTACATTGTTGTATGAATAGAATAACAACATTTTTAGGATGATCGCAAAATAAGAAGAAACACATCTTTTCTTTTTAGGTTAATGATGACGTTATTGGGTTTCAATATAGTGTAATATTTAAGTGTGGGTAGTTATTAGTCGGTCTTCAATTTTAGTTGCAGTTTTTAGTTTTTTTCTAGATTGAGTTTGTATTAGTCTTGGATAGCAATAATAGTATGGTTTGTTTGTAAAGTTTTTGGTAAACATCCCGACACTTACAATAAGTTGTTAGAACGACTATCCAAAAATGTTACATGCTCTGGTGACATGTACCGGAGATGTTTCATAATACAAAATTTAATCAACGAAATGTAATTGCAATAAAGGAATGTTATATTTTATTTAATTTGTTATACATTTGTTAGATATTTGATTTTATTTGTAGAGATTGTATTTTTTTTATTAATCAAATGTTATCTAAGATAAAATGTTAAATTTAGATTGGGTTTTATTGGCAAGCAAGCATGAGCTTGATCATTTAACAGTTAGAAAAGACAAAAGAGTTATCAATTCAAAATTGAATAAAATAAGGAAAATTTGTCAACAACAATAATGACTTTTACAAACAACTGCATTTTAATTTTTTAAAAAACATTTGCCTTTTAAGAACCAAAATTTTGCCTTGTGGCGTTTTTTGTCCACTGCCTTGTGACGGGTTTTGACTAACGTCATTTGCTAGTGGGCCCATGAAACTCACAAGTGAGTATATGTATCGTCCCAYGTTGAGGAATGTTGTTGGGGTGATAAATCCCATATGATTTTGAGGTGGAATGTCATTGATCTTGTGAGTGAATTTGCACTTTACATGACGGTCATGGCCCACCGTCAAATTATTTTCCGTTGATGTAAATCGACCCTTTAGACTCAAAACACTTGAGTGGAAGTGGTGGTAGTTAACGTGGAAGCAAAATAAGCCAGCCAACGACGTCCAAAAACTCGACTCTCTTACAAACACTGTATGTCTGTATCTTACTCCCTATATCTCAAACGATAAGAGAGGAACAAAAACAAAGATTGCAACTTTGTTTACCCAAAAAAACCCCAGAAGATTGCAATTGCTATTTTGCTATTCACTATCATTCTTCAATGTCGCAACTCGCATTGTCTGTTACATCAACKCTTCCCCATTTCGGCAGTGAGTTTTCCCTTCATCTTATATTTCAGTTCACTTCTTAAGAAGTAACAATTGATTTGATGTAAGCTGTAATTTGTTAGTTATGATTCAATTGCTTTGCAATAGGATTCTTAGATAAGATTTTAGGGATTCCTTTAAGCTTCTGCTTATGTTGTGATTTATTCGAGTTATTAATTGATTTCATGGTGAACAATTGACTATYTTGTACTATTGCTGTTGAACCATGAAATTCGTTTAAGGGAGTAGCATTGGTAGATGGGTGATTATGGAAGTTAGGAGTTATATTATGCTGCAAAAAGGGTATTGATTAGTCTCTTTTGTTTTGGGTAATTGGGGCATTTCAAAGTCCAAACTTTTGTTGCAAAAAGGGT
>SNQN01000027.1:39429-62650 GCA_008642245.1 Bassia scoparia | reverse complement strand
GTTTTTGGTATGGTTCAATTGGAAGAGATTATGCATAGAGGAAAGAGACCATAGAAGTAGAAATAATTTTATAAATAAGGCTCTGTTCTTATTTTATTTGTGTTGCTGCTTGGTTCGGGAGAAGCAAGTTGAATCCGCATATATTCAGATTATATGATATTATGCATCAATAGGCCAGTTCAAAGATAGTGGTGGTGCTAGAATTTTTGTATTAGTTTGATTAGCAGGTTACTATTTAGGACCGTGCGGTGCACGGCATTTATTAATTTAGTACATACAATATAAAAATTATCACCACAATACGGTTAGCTTGTATAAGTACGTGTTAATAATTTATTAACGATCATGATTTACTTTTTCAACAAGAGTTATTTGTTATATATAGAGTGATCCATAGGGTCCCACCTGATCGAATAAGTTAAAGCGGCTTGACATATGAAAATAAGGCTCATTAATAAAACAGTTGCCAGGGTTGGCTTGAGTTGGAGAAACCCTAAATATGGATTGCTCAAAAGCCGAAAATTTAAAAGCGGGTTTTTCAGGCTTTTCGCAGTGCAACGAGACTCCTGGCTAGGAAATTTCATTAATGACTTTAGCACAACCATCGAAGTTTGATGGATAACAGGAGTCATGGGATGTGCTATGATGGCTCGGGCTACAGTTGTTAAATTCTCTAGAACGTCATATTAAATTTCTGAGTAGATACAGATGTATAACTTCGTAGTGTTCAACCATCAGTTAGGGACTAAACTGAAGAGTGGCTATGGCCATCTATAGTTGCGTTTCGAAGAATGATATATTTGTTATTGGTGTTCTGCATGCACATCCTTCTTTCTAGGATCTTATATACTGTACTCTGCATTTTCATATAATAATTACTTGGATCTAATTTTTTAGAGTAGTATTTTTTTTATGTGAATATTTAAATTTGATTTTAGATAGATAGTTATATCATATGAAAATTAAACCAATATATAATGTTTGTGATCTTGGAGTATTGGCGAACTTTTTCTAGTTGTTGTCTCTCTAACATGTAAGTTCAAGGAGAATTACACATAGGTAATTTAATTGATTAAAAACTTTAAATTGTATAGATTATTAGATCCCGTCTAAGTAGTTATATATTTACTATATTTATAGTTTGTTAGTGTTAGTCAATCATTTACTATTTTTTTATATAATTATTTTACTTTAGTGATTTTTAAATTAATTTCGTATTTTTATATTTAGCAATGATGTAGATTGCAATATACGTTGTGCTATGTCGTAATCTCTTGTGTACTATAACAATTTCGTTAAACTTCAATTAGAGTTCGTTGTTTTAAAATTTGACTTGTAGATTAAATTTTATTTTGTGGTGTTTCCTCATGTAGTTATGTTGGAATGATTTGGTAATTACATAATGAAATAATATTTCAATATATTTATCATAAATTAGAAATTTTCAAAATATTTAAATTAAATTTTTTAAATTGTAAGATTTATTTTTATTTGTTTAAGATGCAAAATATTTAATATATAAATTTATTGTGTGTAATAGTTGTACAGCTGAATGTTAGTGTTTTGTGTTATGAATAAATCAGGAAGGGTGAGTTTCTAATAATGACAATTGTGTTGTATAATAGTTTAAATAGGTATTTAAAACATTTGATCTTACTTCTCTTTTTTGAAATGTAATAGCCGTGTGTTATTTATGCAAGTTTTTAATGCCATATTATTATAGGTATTAGACCAGTAGCAAATCGCCGTGATAATTAAAGAAATTTGTTTTGAAATTGTTAGTGCAAAAGAGTATTCTAGAAGATATATTTTTAAAGTAAATAAATAATAGATATTTAAGCTGTTTTTAAAACAATTGATTTATTAATTGCTAGAATTTTAAATTTTACTAGTTTTTATAACTTTAAAGTATTAATTTTTCAATAAATATAAATTGATGGTCAAAATGAACTTCATCTATACATTATCGTCTATGCATTAGCTGTGGAAGTTGACACGTGAGACAGGATGATGTATCTTGCATCATCATCATTCTAATGTTAGTATAATTATTATATGATATTTCAAGACCTTGTTGTATTTTTCTCTCTTTTTTCTATCCAAGTAATTATAACCATTATTGCTTCAATGAGTATTTTCAAATAAAGAGCATAAAAGGGTGTCGATAGGACTTATACGTGGTGTTCGACAGTATTATGAGTGATTCGGGAAAATTAGAATTACAGAATTGTAATTTAGTTTCTGGATATTTTCTGAAAAAGAAAATTAGAATTACATTTCTCTATTACTAAGGAGTTTGCTAAAATCACCTAAGTCAATAGTTGATTCGCTGGATATCATTTGCTGATTTGGAGTATCTTGGTATTCGCTAAGTGTGTTGTGTTGTGGTAATTGCCATATTCAATGGTACTATTAAAAATTTTCACATTTAATAACACTATAGATTAAATAACACAACTTTTATATACGTAATCAAAACGAATGATGTTTTGGTACAGTATGATGACATTAATTAGTCCTTGTCTACTCTCAACACGATATTTGCATGCAGTATGTTCAATGACACATAAGTCCATGTGTCAACCTCACATAACGGAGGTGTTGAGCAGTTCTTATTTTTTTAAACACAAATAACTTGAATTAAAATATGTAAATAATTGAGAGCTAAGTATCCTTTTGTGAGTTCGCATACTATATAATATAGGATGTGTCCTTATGTTTCATATGCATCGAAACGTACAATTGTCTTTCTTCTGTTTAACAACTCTCGATTTTGTGCTTCACCAAGTTAATTCGCACAGCAATGGTTATGAGAGTCACACACAAACTTTTCTAATTCAATTTGAAGATCTCAATTTATCAAAAGGTGGAGTTTTATATCTTCAATTTATATAATTCCTTTAGTTTTTATTATATTACGTAAAATTATAAAAAGAGATATTAATAAAGTATTATTAAGAGGATTCAAACAATTATTCAATGATACAACTTGATGATTTTTTTTCTATATCATAATAACAATTTAAAAGATTTCAGATCAACTCGGCATAAACAAACTTAGATAAGAAACTTAAATAAGATAATCGAATTTTACGTAACACCTAGCATAGAGGACTAAAATAATTGCATTTACAACATAGAATTACATTTTTTAGGAGTTCACATAGATCCTCTCAACAAAAATGTAATTAAATAAACTATTCCGTATTAAGTTTTAAATTAAAATGCATACCTAAATTAAAGTTAAAAAAAGATGTTTTGTTGTTTATTAGAAAATATACAAGATAATTACATTTCAAAGCGTATGTTCTAAATTCGCTTAAAATGAAATTTAGATAATAAAATTTGAAATCTTACTAAGTTAATATTATATACTAAATTTGGATCTTCCTAAGATTTGCTATATTTGAGTGATAGCAAATCAAATCTGCACGTTATTACTTTTCTGTCTTATAATCATTCTATATACAAACAATGATTAAACATTTGTACGTATAGTTGTTACTCAAGCCTACTCTAATTTCAATTTTTTAACTTGTGTTGTATTACCATTCTAGTAATTGTAATACATTAGGGGTCAAAAAAAAAATCGACCCGATTGTTGATCGTGATTCGGCTAGGGGCAAACTTCCAATCTCTATCTCTTGTACTGACTTCGATTCGAATAAAATTGAATATACGTATTGATTATTTCAAGGTTTAACGGTATTATCTTACTTACGAGTCGGATAATGTTGAAAAAATTTAAACCAAATTCGGCATCGAATTTTTTTTAACTTTCGAAATGAGTCGAAATAAATATTGATTTTTCAATCAAATAAGTACTAAATAATAATGTAAATAAAATGAAACAAGAAATATTAAGGAAACAATAATTGCATTCTCACTTGATTTACAGCGTTGTCCCTTTATAAATAGAAATAACACGTTACAACTTGGATATCTCAATTCCGAATATCTAGAACTATTGAGATCGGATTCGGATCGGAAAGTATGATGGTCGAACTACTTACTTGGGGATTAAGTTAATCACGAAGAATTATCTGTATAAAAATATATGAGGATAGCAAAGGGATTGCGGGGATATTGGGGGATTATCGTCGAGTAGAGTAACGAATCATTATATGGATACGAAAGTCTCAAGTGCACGCTAATTGAAACTCATCTTCCTGCTATAGGGCTATGCAGCTTAGTAATATGACAATAAATTAGTAAATACAGTGGCATTATAGCGTTTCTTTCCACATTACTTATGTATCTTGGCGATTAAATTAAATTGATATTATTAATTTTTCATCGACAACAGACAACTTTGTTAACATCTAAAAAACCTTGTAGGAATTGAGGTTGGAGGTGAGAAATTAGTCAAAGTTAAATGAATTAACCTCTCATAATTTAAATATTCTACAAAAACTAATGGAACAATATATATATATCCCATGAAACTAAGTACCAAAAAAGAAATCGATATATTTTGAAATTAAATTTATCTCAATCCTATATTACTTTTGGGTACAAAAATCATCTTTGATAAAATTTATTGCATGCAAATGCATTACTCATACACGTGAAGGATTCGGGATATCCAACCTATGTTTATGCGTTTTCACCACGTCCTCCTGACGAAGCCTTCTAGCAAGTTACAACACAACCTTTAACGAGACTCTGTGATGTGGCAAGTATATTTCAATTGAGTCTGGCCGGTTGGTTAATGTGATGAGTGCTTTTGGACCGGGGGTCATTCAACGATCCCTTGCCAGTGCCTTAGGTCATTCAAGGATAAGGAACATACAAGTGTCTTTGTTTTCCCCGATTTATCAATTTTTATTTTTAACCAAAGCAGGTACACTTGCATTCTTACAAATTTTATAATTACTTTTCCTACTCGGATCACCGTTTTTACTTGAAACCAGACTTGACATACAGTTTTTACGGTTGTTAAATAAATAATGTCAATTGTTCAGTAAAATGTATCGAAGGGCAGTATTTATCTTTTTTTCATGGAGGCAGAAATCATAATTTATTTGGTAGAAGCTTGGATCATTGGTGGGCAATCTGTCCACTGGTGTGATTACTTTTCAAAGTCAGGTTAGCCTATTGGACCATTCAGCATGCACATATTCTATAGTGTTATGGTCTTATGGACATGTGTACAACGTGAGACTTTATTTGTTGCCCATCAGTACAAGTAGCGAGTATTTGCTTGTCCATAGCCCCATTATGTTACGGTTGAACCAACAACAAGACATCAATCTTGAATTTTAATAATTACACGCACTAATAAGTTTTGTTGTCAAGCTATTGAGTTCTATTAATTTAGAATATATCAACAGGGTACAAAAATCATTTAATATTGAATTAAAGTCTTCATGAATCTTTCTTTCTATACTTATCTTCTCTCATTAAGTCTACAGTTAATCTACGGGTTACAATAAAGGATTGATCGTTAATCCAGATCTTACTATCACTTCAAAATTTAATTTTCTGAGTGTCTTAAGATAGCATAATTTTACTGTCCCAATAATTATAGGTGGGGGCTAACAATCAGAAAAGCTTAACTTCCGTAATAGGGAAAATAGAATCTAGGAAGACAACAAGAGTGAGGGTGAGAATCATGCTAAATAAAGGAATGATATGGTAGATGATAGGAAATACGGGTTAACATAAAGAATATATCTTAACAATAATGAAGGTAACAATTGAGTTTATTCTTTCCAGAGAAGTTTTATTTATTATATGAAGAGAGAAGAATTAGCTCAATTTAATCACAACAATAGAGTATTTCATGATGCAACAGTAAGTATTGTGAGTTTAAAAATGAATGTTGAATGAGTCGTTAATAAAGTTATTCGCTATAACTGTGTACACATTGAAAATAGAACCGTTAAATAATTCTGTGACATATTATTAGTATTTTAAATAATCTTTTTTATAAATTCTAGAAGATTTTAATGTAGGTTCTATAGAGTACGAAAAAGTTATAAATCCTTACAGTTGAATTGGTTATTGTTTTAATTTTTATGTTGATAGTCGTATGTGATACTCCTTTTTTTTATTTGATGCACATTCCTAGATAATAGACACTGATTGCTAGTTCACGGTTTGACGTCTACATGTCACGACTTCATAACTAATCATGTTTGGTGTGCAGTAGTGTTGGTCCATATTATATTGGAGTTAACACAAATGTTACTCATAGAGTTAGTCAGATCATGTTGCGGGGCATCATACAATTTCGTCATGGTCACTATGAAAGCGTGGTCAGTGCACTGTTTGTAAAGCAATGTGAGAACAAAGGAATTCAATCAGGATTGAGTAGTTGTGGTTTGCTCGTAGATGTCATCGGTCACTTGATAACAAATAACTTAGCGCACACAAAGATGTTAATATCAGTTCTTTGTAAAAGAAACTGTAAAGATAAATAACATGTTATTTCTAGCGTAACAATATACATAACAACCAACAATGCATTTTAGCGTGATTGCTGCTGTTACTTAGCTTATGTTGCTAATTAATAATTTTTGTTCGTAATCATAAAAAAAAAAAAAAAGGAGTGGAAATAGTATAAAATATTCATAGTTATGGTGGGTAAACACTTCACGAAGGATAGCTCATTACTAAAACATATAGATTGTCGTTCTCTGTCGTTTCGTCACATTGCCTCTAACTGCATTGATTGGTTCTACTAAAGGTAGACAAAATATGGAGTGAGTGGTGCATAGAACAAAAATGTATACATAGGAGAAAACAACTGCAGTAGCTACATGTCATACATCTCAAACAAATAAATACGAAGAGGAGATCATCGTTAATGGAAATAATTCGAAGTTAACTTGCATATGTTTATTTCGCTTTCAGAAACGTTCGAATAACTGATTACTATGGGATGTAATGACTAGTTGTGTGGGCCTTTATCAAAATGCAAATGAACGCAAATTATCAAATTCATTGGTCATGTGATTCATTGTTGTCTCTCTTTTTTTTTTAGTTGAGGATGGGCGATAAGAAATCTATTCTTAAGGATAACAGATTTGGAAATGTTATCAGCACGTGTGCTTTCAGCGTGTGCACATTCTAAAGAGCTATGGCCAGCACCACTTGAGGTGCTCTTTATTCTTTTTAGGCTACCCAGCCTGTACCAAGAGGCACAGTCTAAATGATGCATCGCATGATGACGCAGAACAACCAAGGCGTGGGCGGTCTCATAAGTTATGTATAAGCTATGTGATCCAACACAACTAAGTTGGAATCGAAAAAAAAAACTACTCGATATAAGAGGCATTGTTCGAATTGAGTATCATTGATTATTGTAGATTGTTTTTCTGTTATTGGTTGTCTTTGGATTGTTATCTAGTTATAAACACATGTATAAATTTTTATTAGATATATTTATATATTTCGAGGACATGTCATTGTATTAGGAAGCTACTAAATTTTATTTATATATATATTTTTTCTTTTTATAAGATCAGATTTTACTAGTTTAGAACAGTGATAAACAGCTGGATGAGAGCAAGCTATGCCGCAATTGAACAGATACAGTTTAAGTATAAATCTAGGCTATATAAATTGTTGACTAGCTGCGCTACTACAAGATTGTAGATCTGTATATATCGGACCTTGCAGGAGGTATAGATTGGGTATCGTGTATTATGTGGGTGGCGAGTACATGTGTCAAAGGGCTGCCGGTATAACGCTTCTGTCATTGAAAAAATAGGTTTGTTAGTACTGATTAAAAAGAAATACTAATATGCTAAACTCGTATAATTGGTAATATAGAGAATAATGTGGAACCTATATATTATGTACGATATTTCACGAATATAACATTCTATTTAACACAGTAGAAATTTACTATGATCTGATTGAGATTTATCATCAATATCTGAGATCTATATATTAAGTGGATTGAGGTGTATCTGGTAAACATGCTTATTGATGAGATAAGATGTTGCCATTTGGTGCGATTTGTTCTATTGTGTCGAGTCTTTATATCTATATTTTATAGGTGCAAAGATTATGCTTAGCTAATATTAGTATTAGAATTTTGATTTTAATGATATTTTTATTAAAAATTTTTTTTAGTTTTTACAAATTGTTACTTCAGCGATATTTATAGTGCTCTAAAAAAGATATAAGTTACACAGGTATATTTGAACCTCATTAATTTATTAGTAGTGAGTCATGGTGTATTATCTGACTTGGATATATTCTTCTTTATTAATTAATGGAGTAATATTGTTATCTTCAAATATAACTAATCTAATTGCTCTATGTATTAGATCACTCAACATCAACTATTCAGTCTATATTACATATATTTGACTAATCAGTTCCGTCATTAATTCTTTAACAACCCCTTTAAAGTGACCACTGGTTAATCGATAAGGAACACGTATCTCTTTCATAATATGTGAAAGTAGACAAAGTCTCTATTTGTCTATTAAAGATTTAATTTAAGATAGACTTCAAGTATTATGCTGTAAGATATATATTATTATGAGATATATAAAAAAAAATAAGATGAAGACATATCGTTCATATGTATTAGCTTACCATAAATTACTCCAGTTGTAGATTAGTTACTTATTTAGGAACGCTAGAAACTAACTTTAACATTAATCGACATATAAATAGATGATAAAATAATAAAATATAAATGGAAGGAGTGTTAAATAATAATAAAGTAAAAATATAAAGTAGATTCATAACTTTAGACTGTAAAGTGAAGATTATTAGAAATGGTAATTGCAAAGGGCTCTATTTTAGATAATACTTTTTGTGGGTATATAGTACTAAGCCTCTACCCTACACTATTGCTAGCTTTAATTCCATTCTCTCAATCTGAATTTTTACCAAGATCTTTGCATCGATTCTCAACCATTATTCTCACATATGATAATAGAGGAAATCATGCAAAATTAATGGTTACCACGCAGTATATTATATGCTGAAATCTTAAAAATTATAAAGAACAATGTGTAGTAATTTTAAATTCTATGTGTTGATTAGATGAGTTTTTTGTGTTGTCATAGGTAACTATTTGATAATACCATAAATACAAAATATTGTAATAGTCGATAAGTCTCAATAATTGTATTCATGAGGAGTTAAAGAAAGAATCCTTTATTCTTTTTGTCAGGTGTACTTAGCATTATTGATTAGTAAACAATAGTATTTTTTGGTGAGCTGATCTTTTCTAGGCGAGTTTTGCGCCTGAAGATAGCAGATATCATAGGAACTCCTTTGCATTGTCGTATGCATTGATTCTGAGATTCATATAAATATCTACTACTACTAATTAGTAGATTATGAATGTGTTCTTGATAAATACATTTTTATTTATAATAATTAATGGGAGATATGGAATTGTTTACAAATAGAGAAGTACGAATACAATGTTATAAACCGGAATGTCTTCATTATGCTACCTTCTGTAGTTATGTCTGGTTCATTCAAATAACATATTCACCCTGATGTTTTGGAGTTTGTCAACATGAGAAATAAGAAATAAACATTAGAGGGTTATATTGTATTAAAATATGTTAATTATAATAAAATATGACATTTGTTCGTTGAAAACTAAATCGAATTACGAAAGTAGTGTAACGTAAATTTACATTCATGCTATTTTATGGTGTGCAATCGTAATGGTCTCTCTTAGCTCATTGGCTTAAAACGTCGTATTCCATTGAGGTGATAACCTTACGTTATAATATCGTTGTGAGGTCTTTCACTAGCTGGCTATCCACTTTATGACGATAATTACTCCTCTCAGTCTTTTGACTTTTTGATAGATAATCATATTTATAATGAGGCTAACCAATGTGTTGATATTGCTCCTTGAACCATTAGTCTATTCATCAAGAATAGATTCTTTTTTGGTGCCAATTTTTTAGCTTTCGACGCTTTGATCGCTAGTCCTTTTCCGATCTATTTATTCAAATAATAATATATAATATATATATATATAAGTATATATATATATATAAGTCAGGATCAGTGAAACCATGTTATATGAAACAGGTGAAACTCAAAATGTGGGTAATTTTATATATTTAAAGGGTATACAAGCAAGTAAGTGTCACAAAACTTCAGTCTATTGAATAGACATACACGTGTACCTTAAAACTCAATGTATCCGATTGGATACAAGTATAAATCATAGAATTAAAAATCGTGATCAGTAACAATCTCCAATCCTACGGTCAAATTAAAGTTTTAGTTTTCAACTAAGGTTTGTGTTTCAACATGATCTATTCCTATATATATATAATAATATATATTATATAAATAGTATATATATAATATATTTAATATAATAATAATATTAATAATATTTATATATAAATCTAATTTTAATTCAACGTAAATATTTGTAAAACATGTATACAACTTAAAGGAATGAGTAGGTGTGGCCATAAATGTAAAACAATAATCATGTGTTTCTGTTAAAAAAAGTAATGTATAATCGAGTTATTAAGTAAAAAACTTAATAGCTAAGCACCATTGACATTTGGACCATAATTGCAAAGCATGAAGTAAACAAATTTTAAAGAGAAAGAAGATAATAGGAGTATAATAATATGATGAAGGAGAAATTATATGTTGTTGTCTAGTGTGCGATGGAAATACGAATTAAGTAAATATATGTAAGATTACTAATAGCTGCTCATATCATCAATTTTCAAAACTTTATTACAGGCTCTATCATTATATTTGACTGATTGTCAAGTATTTTTCCATTAGTCCTCCGTAATATATAGACATGCAGATATAGAGATTATTAAAGGTTAATGTATACAAAAAACACAATTAAAGAAGTAAAAAGAAATAATCACACAAAAACTAAAAGATAACCTTAGTAAAAATTCAATAGTTATGTTAAGCTTAACTCAAAACTTGTAAACAAGGAGGATTATTATATTTGTTGCGATTTCGGAAACGGGTTTTCGATCCTGAACCCTGAGGAAACTTACCTCATGTCATTGGACTTCTGTTACTGTATAATTATTATGTAAGAAGCAGGCTTTGGCTAGTTTTTCTTGTTTGGCTTGACCCTGGAGAAGTGATATGCTTTTCGAGCCCGATTCTATTCGTTTTCGCTTTGGTTGCACGTAGCAGGGTTGCTATAGCCAAGCTAGAGTTAATCAATTCATCCTCATCTATCTCGTACAATTTATTGTTGTTGTTATGTTGTTGTGTTGTTGTTGTTCCGTCGTACATTGCATTTTGTTCGATGTGGTTCTTAGAGCATCGATGATATGGACCGCGGACTACTTGAGTTTCATGCCTTAAGTTTAATACAATGAATTATTATTAGTGCTGTGATGAAATTTGATATTATATTATATTATATGTTAATTGTGTTCTGCCTTTGACCATTGTGCTGTGGAGTATTGTTGTTGTATATGGTATGATGTATTGTGAACGTTTTTGCTGCTTTATCGAGCCAAATTGGTATCGTCGAGTTTTTTGCTTTGTTGTTGTTGATGGTGTTGGTTTAGTCGAACATCTCATTTAACATTTTTGAAATACGATACAAAGATGAAGTTCAATTCACTGCAGATATAAAATCACCGTCATTCAGTGTTATTAAAATAAATGGTACAAATCAATATAATTAACTAAGTTTTTTTAATAAATATATAGAACAAAATTATTTCTGTTCTGAATGTTCTTCATGCTTAAGATCCATTCGCATGAACTCTTTTCATATGGGAATTTAGGTCTTTCCATTAAATTATCAAAATTTGTAAAACAAAATTGTCGGCGGCATGTTGAAGTGTAAGTTTCCTTTGTTCTGGCATGTAATGGAGAGAGAAAATTTAGGTAAGATAGGAAGAAAATCTTATTCTGCAATGTGTTTGGTTGTTTAAGCTGAAGCAATATTAAATCAGTAGAATTTTGGTAGATAGGTAGGGCATTGTTTGGATCGCTCTTATAAAAGTAAGGTGGTACTAGTTGTTTGTTTTTTCCATTTCCCTATTCACTCATTGATCCTCTCACTATAATAGTACACGACGCATCATTTTAAATTTAACGAGGCGCACAACTTTTGTCTTTTGCAATAAATTCATAAATGAACCAATACGACATCGTGATATACAAAGAAAGATGTGATGTTATAATGTTCATAAGATGATAGGAAAGTAGTGTCGTTTGGAAGAAATTATAATCGACCATATGAATTGACTTAAATTTCCGAATTTCAATAACATTCTCTATTCATTGTCTTATACTAATTGTAGGCATGGGCATATATTATAGATTTTTTACTTGACAGTTAGGTAGCTAGCTAAATTTTTTGTTGGTGAGTGATAATAATTATTTTTCATAGCACAGTGTATAGATCAATATAAGTGATAATAATTCTCAATCACTTCCTTTTTTTGTTTGCACTTCAAAATCTGTGAATTTTGCCTGCTTCTAAGTATACATATTAATTATTGTGATTAATATTGATTGAAATTGGATTCTATCTTGGTGATTCATAGGGGAAAAAAGTAAATCGAATACTAAAATAGCACCTATTATTAGCCTCTTCTTCCTGTACTTTAGTGCAATAATTAATTTTGATTAAGATAGTGACTGACAATAATAAGAATCTATAATAAATCATGTAATTTAATTAATATCATGGGGAAGTAAGAAGAGAGATAAAAAGGATTAATTCTGACGTGATGTGAGAAGAATATTGAGTTGGGGATTAGCTTGATTGATATAAGATGATGACTGAGTTAATGTTGGAGATTTGAGAATGGAATGGAAGCAAATTCTTCTTTTTGAAAGATTTTGTTGAAAAGTGAATTATAGAGAAAGGTTGTAGATATGAGTTAAGGAAGCAAATCTTATAGGATTATAGTGTGAAAAAATAGGAAGACACAACAGTTTAAAAACGAAGGAAAAAAGGAGAGATATTTAAAAGAAAAGAGGAAGAATTTTGAGAGTATATTACTGGAAAATCCAGATGATGTGGTGTAACAAGTTGCAACCAGAACAATAGAGAATTATTGTTATTGATGTGGAGTTTTGATGGTTTTGGTGTCAACTTTTGGCAAGCCAAGACAAATCCACAATATAACCTTTTAAACAATCTATTGTAGATGGGGAATGAAAGAGAAAATTAAAAGGGAGAGAGAGAGAGAGAGAAGATGCACTTGACGTCCACAATTTGCTGGCAGGCTTATTAATATCTGCTCTCAACTTGATCTTAATTCTTTTTATTGATAATAATTATTGTTTATAATGTAAACCCATTTACTTATAATATACATAAATAATTTTAGAACTTAGATCAGAAATTATACTTTTATTATAGTATTTAATAGTACCTTTTTATTATTATATTCAGTCGTTTAATAATAATGGTTACTTCAGGCTTTTCTTTGGAGGCGTGTTGATGAGACTAAATTAACACAGCTATTATGGTTACAATATCTTATTGCATTGCTTGTTATCTTCATATATTATTTGGATTGTTATTATAGTCAATTATCATACACAAATGTTTTCTAAAGAGAGTAACATATAATGGTGAATTGGCCAATCTATTATATCTGTGAGTTTAAGTGAATATGTAAAAAGTACTGAGGGGAAATTTAGGCATGATGAGTATATATAAAGTATTTAATTCCGCTTTGGGCTTTTAATCGACATTTCTCTTGTATAGTTATAATCGATATAATATTAAATACAAAGAATCGAGAGATAGCGGGAGTAACAAAAAATCAAATTAAGTATAAGTCAAAACATATTGAGAAAAAGCTGAAAGGAAAAGGAATGATTAGTAGTAAATAATGAAAAAGAAAATAATAACAGAAGAATAAGTGTAAATTAGCAAGCGCGGCCAGAATGGAGAATACCATGGAGGCAAGTTATTTGTAATCAATATCTTTTATTTAAAAAAATGAAATAAAAAAATTATTGTATGTAATCTGATACAGTTGGTAATCTAATAAGGTTCAATTAATAAATTTATTAATAAATAATTAAATGTTATATTAAGTAAAGTTTATGAAATAATCCAGACCATAAACCAGTTAGTGGCATCAACAATCAGTGGCGGGGGGACACGCCGACACAATTGAATAGTAGATAATTTAGTACTCTTGGAATAGTCTTCAAAAGTTAAACCATGCGTAAGATCCTTATTATATAAACCGCTACATTAATTTTATATTTTGCTTTAATTTGTTTACAGATTGTTATTATTATTATTTAGTTTTATTGTTATTCTCTAATTGATAGGTTAGTTTAATTAATTGAATGATGTAGTATTATGAGGTGCTTAGAAGGGATCAGAGATAGATTGTAATCGGGAATAATAATTTTTAAAAGGGAAATATCTCGCTATGTATTTTTAAGGGTATATAAGCATTTAATGTTCCTAAAATGAAAAATTCATGAATTTAAGAAAATTGTACAACATTAATTGATTGTATCGCTAGATGATTTAATAGATAGTTTTTTCCCTTTTTAGATTTTTTTAGGCGCATATAGGCTACTATATGGATACCATTTAAAAGATATTAACAACTAGTAGATCGTTTTATGAAATGATAAAAAGAATATTTTATAAAGTAAAATGTAAACATAAATCAGGGTATGATAGAATTCTAAAAATGACATCATTGATAATAAGCATTAATTACAGTTGTCAATTTGCCGTGTGATTATCTGGTCAGAATTCTAAACTTTTTACCCATTTTTAGAAGTATAAGAATTATGTTATACGTTGCATTTAAGGGCTACATTAATACATTCAAAAATTATATTATCGTCGATTTGTTGTACTAGATTCAAACTTATACTTTCCCATAAGCTCGCAGAAGGAAGAAAAATACATTTTACACGCATTTTTAACAAAAAAATTTAAATTAATGGGTGTAAGAAAAAATTTAATAAAGCTATTTTTTTACAAGCAGGAATGAATTAATTATAAGTAATTATTAACTAAGTTCATTTGATTGATGGTTCGTTTACATCATTCTTAATTTTAGGAAAATAAATTGATGTTTCTATGGCAGTCTAAGGCTAGAATTGTACATCATTACATAATAAATATGATGATGATAATATGTATTAGAAGAATGTAGAGTTAGTGGTGTATAAATGGGGGTTATACTATGATATCATATAGAAAGGCTAAGTAGAATATATATATTATTATATAAGATGTAATAGGTGGGTCTTCATTGGTTGGTTTAATGAATATATCAAAGCTGAAGATTGTGATGTTTAATTGGAGCATGTGGTAGAGTAAGAATAATTAAGTTACAAGCATGTACTTTCTAACTGGATACCAAGCTTATAGGTTAATGAATGATCGGATTTATTATACCTAAAATATAATTAATATATTATGTGCAAAAATATAAAGATTTTCAACTACTTACAATGGGCACTATGTTTATGGTAACTTATTTGTTACATTTGAAAGGGGGACATATGTCTGTATTAAATTGCATTTTTTTTAAAGTATTACGCATCACTAAACCTGTATAATTTACACACCTTAAGGTTTTTATAATATTAATTATGAGAAAGCAGAAAAGCAAATTTGATATTTTTATGTGAGAGCGTTGGGTTAAAATGTAGTTCCTTCGCAATGTAAACCTATTTTTAATTTGGATATTTGAGCTTGGTGATTCATTAGTTGCTATGATGCAATTAATAGAGGATGAAAGTCTAACATTATTTTAATACATTATAGATATCTCAAAAGTCTATTATGTGATAATCACGTATATTTTTAAATTAATTACGATTATATTGGGTGCATATATGAATGAACCAGTATTGTTTAATTCTGATTAGTTAAGTTGGGTAAGTTATTTTATTATTGACTTATTATACGGTGTACTACTAACTAGTACAATATGATTAAATTTTTTAATGCTATCACAATGTGGTCATATAGTTAAAAAAATGGTATAAATAAATGACGATGGTATATTGCATGCATTTAAAGATTATTATTTATAATGCATAGATTTTTAAAGTGTAATACTGACAAGATATCAAATTTAACAAAGATTAAATTAATATATATTGAAAATGTCAAAATGATAAGATATAATCCATATAATAAGTAGTTTAAAGCGAAACTACCCTTAATTATCATTTAAACAACACATGGATTGTTACGATACAAATTTGCTAATTAGTAGAATACAATAATTTTATAATTGTATATAATGGAATGCTAGTATTAATACAGATACACTATAGAATGTATGCATTTAATATAGTGATAATGTAAAGCTTACAAGACTATCACTACAAAGAGTTCTGTATGATTGTACTGAGTATTTATATACATTTAGGTGCACAATAAACTAAACAAATATGAATTTTTTTAGTTATAAGTAATTCATTATCATTTACATCACTAGGAAATATTGCGTGTACTGTAAGAATTACTATAATATATTAATACAAGTTACTATATTAAATTAAAATGGTCATGTCTATATCGCTGATTACGTGACGTATACATACGTCCAGTCGAGCTGTAAATAATTAAAAATTTACTCAAATTTAGTGGTGCAAAGTGAATATGGGAGAGGAAGAAAATATGAGAGTAGATATTTACTGCAACCTTCATTATACTAGTTGATAGTCAAATACAGTAACTGCAGAGTAAAGTCGAGGAAGTGGTCCAAACTATAAGAAAAGAGCCGAAAAGAAAGATGAGATCGATGAGATACTGCAAGAGGTAAAGGTATAGCAGAGGCAGGGTAGGTAAGTGAGTGCATAAAATAGCGGCCATCGAGAGAGAGAATGAGGAAGAAGGGCACGCGTTGCGTGGAGGAGGCGCAGGGACTCTATTTGGCGCCAAAAGCGTGGTACAAACTTTTACCATACCCATTCGCCCCTTTGATTGTTATTTAGTAGGTTGATGGTGAGTGAGTGATGTAGTTGTAGTAGTGTGCTTCAAAGCCTAGTGGAGTCAGCAATTCATCGCTTTCTTTTTAAGTTTTTTTTTTTTTGCTTTGTTCCTGCTATATGTTTACATACCTTCTTAAGTAGGATACTAACTGATTGATACTCTAGTTGATATATTAAATTTTTCTTTGTGTTAATGAACATCGTCAAAAAGCTTAAGCTGATCGTGAGGCTACAGGAATATGTTATACTACTCTAACATTTATTAACCAAGTAATAATCTATTGATAATTATAGACGATGTAAATCAAGATGAGGCTGAAATTAAGAAAAATGCAATGATTCTTTGTATATTACGAGTAACCAATCGTTATGAAAAATAGAAAAAGAAAAACAACAAAAACACTATAAGAAGAGCTAATAAAAGGTGGGATTTTGTAAGTTATATATGAGTGAATATATTATTATTTACTTATATAACAAAATAAGTTAAGTAAATTCTTATTACTTTAATTAGATATTCAAATAAAAAATATATATAGCTCAAAATATAACTAAAATAATCAATAATATCATATTTGACAGCATTTTTTGATAGTAAAATTAAGTGTGAAAAACGTTCCTAGCGAAAAGTTTAGGAATTCAAAGAAATAGAAGATTATTTTTTATTTTTTTTATATTTTTCTTGCTTATGTGTGAGAATTACTATTGTTGTGTAGGTCAGGTTATTGAATTGATATCCATAATGAATTCTATACCTTGATATTAACTTTAACATATGCATTATTAGTTTTAATTATTTAACAAACTGCTAGGTCTACATTATTTAATTAGGTCGAGTAATAATGACTGTGTCTACAAATACTAGGATTTACAATTTAACAAAACCATACGTTTTAGGATGGTGCAGTTTAGCCGCTTAGGGTATGAAATATTTATTTGAATTGTGAATGGTGTCGATGAGTGTTAGACGTTAGGTTTAGATTATCAACCATGGTATAATAGGTTTAGGAAGCTAAACTAATATATAAAGGAGTAATGGTAGAACTTGCATCGCCTATATATTATATACAGCGAGTGACACGCATATGTAAACGGATATTTTAGAGCCTTCAGAATAACTTGATTGTTAGGGTTTTCTTTGATTTAAGGAATTCTGCAAATCGATTTTATTCCGTTTGTAGGTTCTCACTTAAAAATAAAACCAAATATAACACTGAAATAATTCAGAGGCATTCAATTCATTCATCAAAGACGACTATCGGTCGGTCTATTTACCCCTAGTATCTATTTAATTGAAGTATTGTACATATATGGCCATAATTTATTGTGCATCAGTAATAATTAGTTGCTCTTTATATCAATAAAGTGACCTTTTATATAATATTATACTTTACAATCATATAGTGATAAAATAGGGTCCATAGTGAATAAAAGGCTGAAAAAGAAACAGAAAGGTTACTATATTACTAAAAGTTATTATATATGATGCACAGAATTTATTGTGCATCCGATGTTTCATTGTTGATATTATGATTGTGTAAGATAAATGGGTATCAAGGATATGTTGATGCGTAATATATAAATATTGTTAGTTTAAAAGTTTTATTATAAACTTGTAGCATATACAAATTGTCTTATAAGCCAAAAATTGGACTTAATCTAGTAGATTTACTTTAAACTTTGCTGATTGTGCGCGATCAATTAAACTTGTAGATCATGACGAGAAATGTAATTATATTGAACATACGTAGATATGATAAGGTGTAGGGCGTAAGAGTGGGTCATGTTCGACTTTGCCGATCATTAGTAGTTTTTCCGCAATTGTTTAAAAAAAAAGGAGAAGAAATAAAAAAAAAGTTAGGTAGGGTAAAAAAAAAAAAATTAAAAATATAAAAATAAAAAGGTATAGTGCGTGGAATTTAAGGGGGGTTGCTAATTTTTTGGGCGCTGCAATTTGTGTTCCTTGACTATTTGGTGTTGTCGTTACTTATTATCCCAGATTATTTGATTATAGAGTGCATATTTCAAATATCCTTGTACAGTATGTACTCCACTATTTGTCATCTTCATCTCATTTTATTTTCATTTAATTTGTAATATTATCCTGAATATCTAATCGATATGTTAGTAGCTTTTGTTCTATACATCAAAGTTACAAACGTTGCCCCATGGTTATAGAAACCAAATCATGTATTTGTTGTATGTGAAACTAATATCGTGGTGAATGGATGTATTTTCCCGCAAATATGATGATATTTGGCAAAACAAATTAGAAGTATGTTGTATAGTGTGTGGGAAGGTCGATTAAATAATATAAATTTGAATCCAAAATGTATTGATGAGAAAAAGTTTGTGAACATACTGAGAATACTAACTCGATTAGATTGACTTTTTTTCGCATGAGCATATATTGTAATGATAATTCAAGTAAATAGTGTTTTTGCGAAGTTGATTAAAACTTTCCACATTACCAACCACTTTTTTTCCCCCAATCACATCAAGTAAAACAGCTTGTGCATATAAATATAGGATGTTTAAATCAGATCTGATATGGTGTTGGTTAGATATGTAGAATGATAAACTATTTCATTGATATATTTTGAATCATCACAATAAACAATAGTGGATTATAATAGGATAGTGAAGTAAGCAATAAAAATTACGAGCTATTTACAAGCATTAAGACATTGAAAATTATGCTTGCTTGGAATGTAGAAAATTTGTATCATTGATTAGAGTATTTTGTAGGAAATGATTACAAAGTATGAATGTGATGTTTTTGAGTTGGTTGAGCCATAAAAATGAATACTTGTGTTGACACCATAACTGGATAGGGGAATAATAAGTATCGTTGTGTTTTAACTATCCAAGTAGATGAAGAAGATGGAATAACTATAATAATGTTAAAATAATATAGTCATGTGGATCTTGTTTGAATGTGTTTATGAGTAAAATTATTAATATTCATTGTTTACACATGTGATAACTCAAGATATAACGATTAAATTATGGAAGTGTGATATGTAGTGGTTAGGAACTTTAATGAAAAAAAGAAGTCTTCATTATTGCTTCAAATGTAATGTTTGCAAAATACATCACCTAGAATTAGATAGGTAGCTTTTATTAATAAGTACTGCTATGCATATCTCTAGCAAATCACTATTAAATGTTCATAATGATATTGTTTGCATTAAAATTAGTGTATTCCTCATTTATTAAAGTCAGTTGATGTTTCGTGTCATATTATCAATAATAGGTTCGAATAATTATCGAATTTCTCATGAAAATAAAGATATTAGAAATATCGACACATCAGCTGATTAAAACACCAAATAACAAAAAATATATGTATTAATTTTTTCTTTTTGAGGCAAAGTTCCAACAATTACATGATACATGCTATAATTTAATTTTTAAGTTTGGTTTTGTCGCAAATTCTTTTGCGTTTGTTATCAGTTCTGAGATTACTGCTGTAAGGAGTAGATGTTAGGATTGGACTAATGGATTGATGGGGTACTCAACTGCGGTGTTTACTTATTGTTGACGACGGCTTGATGTGTGTGTGATTGACGGGTTTTCTCTGTGAGATCTGGGTTGTCTGATTGTTCCTTGGTACTGAGTAGTGGCGGACAGCTCAGCAGAACGGGAGAGTTATGGAGGCTGTAGGCGCGTTGGCATGATTTCCTTCTTTTTTTCCTTATTGTCTTTGGGAAATTAGACAAGGGGAGCTATTGACTTCTGAAGCGTCAAGAACTTCTCAGGGCCCCGGACATTGGGGAGGTGCGGTCACTCTTAGTGGCTAGGCTTCTGCTATAATAGGGAGTGGGGGCCATTGTATTATGGCTCAGTCTCACAACTTCTTGTAGATATATTGTTTTTTGTTGTTGTAACGCTTCTGTAAGTTATTGGTGTTTATGTATAATAATATCATAATATAATATAAATAAAATATAATATATTAATAAAAATATATAATAATAAAATAATAATATAATAGATAGTATATATTCCTAAAGATATATTGGAGAATATATGTTAAATGCACGCATTAAGTTGATGTAATTAATGTTATTTCAGTTATAAATTATATATATATTAATATATATATATATAAAATAAATAATATATATTAGAGTTAGGTATCTATGAGAACCTTATTATGGAGAATGAGAACTTCAATTTATTCTCAAATCAAACTAAATAATAATCATTCATTTATTAAATATTATTTCAAAACAAAATCTTTGATTTATTTTTACTCACTCAATCTTCTCTCTTCTTACCATTTCTGTCCTTAAAACTCCTCTCTTTCTCGTAGAAGGTCAGAATGACCACGAATTGCTGCGGGTGTCAGCAAAAATTAAACAGGGTTCCTATCGACGATAGACTACACTCCAAACCCGCACATGTGGGTTGGAACCGTTCTTCTATTGTCATCACTCATCTCTCCCTCACGTCATTCCTCCTTTATAAATCTCCAAGTACGTCATAAACAACAAGAGCACATGAGTCTTGTGGTGGTCTCTGCGAATGGCGGATTGTCGTTGTGGTGGGTGTGGTGTGTGAGTTTTTAATTAGGGTTTTTTATTTTGAGGGTTTGATTGCGGTGGTGGTGTGGTTCGTGGTGTGGAGTGAGGTACAGGTGTGCGAATGATGGTGGTGGTTGCAAGTGCGAGTAGGACTAAGGTGTTGTTTTGGTGAAAGAGATCATGGAGTGTAGACGCTGTGCGATGAGGGGTGCGGTGGGTTGCGTGTGGTGGTTGGCTTGGTTGGAACTGTGGTGGGCTAGTATAGCTAGGCTGAGGGTGGAGCTTAGGGTGGGTGTGGTTTGGCGTGGCTGGATGAGAAGTGGCGTGGTGTGGTTGTGGTGGCAGCCTGGCTCGGTGGTGGTGTGTGTATGTGGTTAGGGTGTGTGTGGGAGGTGAGGAGAGGAGAGAAGATGTTATAAGTTTGTGAACATAATAAATTTGATAATAATTGTAGATATAGGATTAATGTAGAAACATGAAAGGTTTAGTTTAGAAAGTAAATATAAATGTAGAAACTAAATATGATGTACGAAATGAGAGTTTCTTCATAGTTTAAAGACTTTGTAGTAGTGGTGAATAATATCTGAATCAACATTCACACATTTTGCTCAAGATAGAACGAAAGAACTACCTTAGGTTTTTATTACTAACTACTCCCTYCATTTCTTTTTACTTGCACCATTTCCTTTTTGGGAGTCAAAGTTAGTAAACTTTGACCAATTTTTTTGGCAAATTTATAATGTATAATATAGTCAAGTGAGATGTTGTTAGATTCGTCTTAATGTATAGTTTATTAATATCAAATTTTTATAATTTTCTAAATAATACAATTTAAGTTATTAGTAGTCAAAGTTGTGTCTTGAAGACTGTGCAAAATGGAATGGTGCAAGTAAAAAGAAATGGAGGGAGTAATACTTACTCCTACCGTAACGGAATATTTAGAGGTCTTAAGATTGCAAAATAAGCTAATGAAAGATTAGAGACAAAATTAGTGGGGTGACCCCAAAAAAAAGAAAGAAAAAGACAAGAATATTTTTTTTTGGTGTGAATGAGCCAAAAGGGCGGGGTACATTTACAGGGGAGAGGGTATGAGTGTATGAGGATTCGAACCTTTGACATCAAAGATCAAAGGTGGGGTTAAAGCCACTGCTTTAAAATCATTCCTCAAAAGACAAGAAAGTTGGTAAACAATTGAGACCACTTTTTCCAGTATTACGTAGATTAATTTTATATTACAGAGTTAAAAGGGGGTAATATGAGAATTTTGCCATTAAAAATTTACCAAATAGCGAAAGTTGTATAATTGTTGAAATTTTTTGTTACATTTATTATTCTAATAATAAAAACTATTGAAACTTGTATGTTACAAATAGAGTATTTATTTTTTCGTCCTTACTTCGATTACATATGGAAGGAAAATCGGAAATGTATTGAGGTGAAACCCTTACCCGCATTGGTCATGACTCATGAGTAAATGTGTCAATTTTCGATCCGACCTGGTAAATCTGAATAATCCGTCCCGTATATAATGGGTTCCAAGTAAAATTTTGAGATTTTTAATCCGTTTAAACACGCTAATTTTCAACATGACCCGGTTCAACCCCTCGGGTTATGCACTTTTTGATATTCTTATGATTTTGTTGATAATATTTATAACATTATATTCTTAAAACCTTTACTATCAAAATGTTGAATTACCATTTTGATCGTTTATTTGCTGAATGATTATAAAAGACGTTATTTATTAATGATTGGTATTTGGGATACAAACACAAAAATGCACCGCGGTTATAAATTTC
>SNQN01000027.1:0-23562 GCA_008642245.1 Bassia scoparia | reverse complement strand
TAGATGGTCGATTGGATAATTGGGGTCAGGGAGGTGTATTATTAACCACTCAGAGCTCATGAGTGTGTTGGTATTAGCAGTATGAAAGCCTGGGATATTCCTGATAATATCACACCATCTCTCTCTTGATAGCCAGGAAGCTGTTTAAAGAAGAGAAAGAGAGAATTTTTCCGGAGAGAATCAAGCAATGGAGAGTCAAAATACTGTTATGCAAGGGTTTGTGGATTGTGCCACTCCGAGTGGTGGCAAATGTAAGGTGATGGTCAAGAACAAAGCACCTGGGAGATGTGTGTGATTTCACGATCTGAATAGGCCTGCGCAAAAGATGCTTCTCGCCCGGATGTCAGTGGTGGATGCCATGGTCATGCCAGCTCTCTATTTTCATGAGATGCCTTTCAGGTTATCACCCGATACACATGTATCACGACAAGCAGAAGACAAATTCTTATACAGTGTAGGTGTTGAATAATAGATGATGCCCTTTGGGTTCAAGACGCTGGTGCACTACAAGTATGAGGACAGGTCTTTGAGACTCAAGAAGAAACTGGAGTTTGTGATTGTGCTTGTCGAAGTGTCAATCAGAAGATCATAACTGAGACTCGGAAAATTCGAATTGAGGAAATACCAGGTCACTGTAACCCGAATGGGTCTTGGTGTTTAGTTAGGTAAATCTAGGATTCATGGTTAGCCAGAAGAGGAATTGAATGCTAATCCTGATAAAGTGAGCTGGACATTGGATTTGAGACCAAGAAGAATCAAGGATTTATACAGAGCTAACGCAGAATGACGCATTATCAATTCATATAGTCATCGAGAATTCACAACGATTTTCAATCCTAAAGGGTATAACGGATTCATTGGAACCGAGCAAAAGGGAGGCTTCAACACAGCTTAAATCACCGCGACGAACTCCAACCCTGGCCAGACCCCAGGTGGACTTGTTCCTGTATATTGCCTGCCAAATCAGCTGTGGTGCAGTCTATTAGAGAACAGTGGATTTAAAGACAACACTGTGTCTTTGTGAGTCATGCATATACAGAGGGCAGAACAGATCCATATGTCGAAAGGCGTGCTAGCGTAATATATAGAGTAGAAATTGAGGCCTACTTTGATGTTCCATTGTGTTCTAACTGATTCCCTGGAAAAATCTCATTGAAAGCTGGAAAAGTCTAGGTAGATTCCAATGGGCATAGCTTACTGGTTTTGGATCAGTTTTGCTAGACAGCCATAAAGGCAAGCATTGGTGATTTCTTAGCGTGTTCAATATGAGAGATTTTATGTGGCCTGGTGCTATCTGATGTTTCTCAACTGATGTGAGCATTGGGCTGTGTTAGTTTACGTTCAGAGAATGTCATTGAGTATGCACTGAGTTCAAGTTTTCAGCAAAATAATGGAGCGGAATACGAGGCCTGCAATAGCGGCTTGCAACTCTGCCTGTCTATTGTGCAAACTTAGGCTGTTGCCTTATGACTGATTTCAATAGTTTGCTAACCAGTACAGGGGAAGTATGAGTCAGAGAGCTATTTTAGCCTTTAGCACCAGAGAAGACTGGTTCGAAGCTTAATCATTGAGATCAGTCTATACCGAGAGGATATTTGGCATAATGCATTGTGCATGGCAACTACCACTTCAAAAATTGCAGTTGAGTTTATAAAGTGCTCTAAAGAAGACGATGGATATGAAGTCTTCAGGTGGCTGGGACCTCAACCACCATGGATGGGCGATTTATACATACACGCACATTGAGATACCTGTGGACTAACATGCCAAGAGGTCTTGGCAGTCCAAAGTCACATGATTCATGTGAGATGTCAGGAGTCACACACCTCACAATTTCTCAATGTGTTATCTGATGAGGGAATACTCTAGGGTTCATAGCCTTGTGGACATCATGGAAGTTAGCCCTGGTCACAGCTTTCGGTTGGCTAATTATTGGCCCATGAATTGCAGATTGTCAGTGTGACTGAGTTGATAGTGTCAAAGGTCTCTCCATCCATTAACAGCCAGCATGACATGCATTTCATCCTATCAATACTATTGCACAAATGGGGGTAATGGGGTTCCAGCCAAGTGGAAAAAGGTGGTGATTGTTGCTGTTGATCTATTTTTAAGCAAGTGGTTGAGGCCTGAGGCTTATCAACATTCGAAAGGAGTTCAGAAATTCTTATAAGCAGAATGTACGGTAACGATATGGTCTATAAGTGTGCATGGGTTAGATATGGCAGTCGAGTTGATAATGATCGTTTGAAGCTTGGTTAGCCCAATTCAAGATCAAGTGGCCATTTTCCGCGTCTGTCCCACCAATCCATGGCATTGCAAGAACCGGCGCACAAGCATCTGAATGGTCTAAAGAGCAGCTAGAATATAAAAAGGCTGTGGTCCAGAAATTAAGGTGTACTTTGGTCGCAAGAACCACGTTAAGACTCCCTGGTCTTCTATAACCCTAGGTATATGGACGGAGCTCTGTTCCAACTATTGAGTTGGTCCACATCTTCGACTCTACAGTATCGCCAGCTCAAAATGAGCAAGTTATGTCAGATGCTCACTGTGAAGAGCTGAGGAGATTGCAGCAACAGACATGCACCTATTGAAGGACTAGCCAAGTATACCAACAACGGTCAGGCGCGACTCTGCAGTGGGAGATCTAGTATTATGAGTCGAAGCAGCAGTTCAGAAGGCGGAAATTCATGGAAGCTTGTTTCTGCCAACTTGGAGAGACACTTCAATTTTTCCCATAGGATGCTGGAATTTACGACTGATGTGAGCTGCGATGGCATGATGTCCAAGTATATGGAATGCGATAACTCAGGATCTTATGCTTAGGCTTGCGGTCTTGTATAATAGTGGGGGGGTTTTTTTTTATTATTTTTGTTTCCATTTTGTTAACATAGAGTAATAACTTGTTAAACAATGATAATATATCAGTCCTATTATATATTATAAATACTATTATTATTATATATAATATATACATATATATTATATTATATATAATATACTATTAATATAGGATATTTGTCCACCTGGTAGATCAATATTAACCTATATTATTTGTGTATATAATTATCTCTTTGAATTATTCTACCTCTTAGGAAAATACAACAAATCCTCTTTTCTACAGAGATAGTGCAGGCTGGTGAAGAACCCTGGTAAATTCCTGCTCTTTCTACAGAGATAGTACAGGCTGTGTAGAGCCCTGGTAATTCCACTCTTTCTTACAGAGATACTGGTACAGGCTGGTGAGACACCTGGTAAAAACATCATCTTTCTAGAGGTAGACCAGGTTGGTGAAGGCACCTGTAATCCATATCTTTTACAGATTAGGTACTGGAATTGTTGAGGCATTGGTTAAACCCTAATCTTTATGAGTAGTGTCAGTGACTATTGTCATCTAAATTAAACCCTATTTCATTGTAAAGTGCAGGTAGATATTGCCACTGCTACCTCCTTGTGTCAAATAGCAGGTACATAGATATGTTTTTGGTTCATTCATTAGGAAAAATAATAAGGGAGCATCCTCTAGGTAAATTGCTAATATTTCTGTTGCAGTAATAATTCCAAACAAGAGTTATATGGTTAATATATACCTAAATATCTTAATCATATAAGTTTGGGTGGGGGAAGTAGTACCTGGTGAGACTTTAAAACTAAATATGCATTTTTGTTTTAAAAAATTTTTAACACATTAAATTATGCGCAATTACCCTAACAATTTTGCTTATCCTATTAGAATTTACCCACCCTTAATGATTTATTTTAATTTATCTATCAATTTAAATTCATATAAGTCTGGGGGGAAACCTCTCCCTGGTATATACTGGTCAAAAATTTTATTTATGTGTTAATATGCCATATAACATACTACCGGGATTTGATTCTTGGGGCTTTTGTGTACCATTTGAGATCTATACATATATAAGCTGTGTGGCCCTGACTACATATATAAGTTCAGATATCATACCAAAGCGCATGAAAGTAGTACTGCCTTATGGGCAATTGTTACATAGTGCGTAGATTGCTTGGCTTAGGCTCCAAGGCGGCCTTACATGGGCCCAGTGCAAATGTCTTGTATTCAAAGCTAAAACACGTGTTCAAGTTTAAGATAGATTCCAAAGCAATCAATTATTTTTGGTTTAAAGCTAAAACAAGAGGAGAGCGAGCATGAGGCATATCAAGGAGAATCAGAGAGCATTCCACTGATGAAGCTCATTCACCAGGTAGCACCCCGAGTTCTAGCAGGGATAGATGGGACTCCTAGCTGCCTTCACCATTTTTCAGGCCACCTGCACTACTCTCCCTACCTGTGAAGGGCTCCTTTACTCCGATTTCTAACAGCATTTCAGGTATGATCCCTCATGTGGCATCTGCTCACTCTTAATCACCAGTGTCCCCACTATGGCCTTCTGGTTATGCTGTATGTGCGGTGGAGGACTTCCTTTGGCAGAGCTCCGGCAGAGTGACAGTCATATTGTCTTTTTAGTTCATGAAGGTCATTGATACCTGGAATACAATTACACCTATGTATATTATAATATTCAGTCAGGTGTAATCAATTAGAAATAGCTTTTATACCTGTTCCAGTTGCACTTCACGATTACCACGTGCTTGTTTGGATGCATTAGGTTCTCCGAGTTGGTTGAGAAGTCAGCAGCACTGTGGTAACATTCCAGGGGGCTAATCTCACATCCAGCTTCAGAGCTTCTCTACCGGACCAGTCAGTTAGTCAATGCTTGGCACCTGAAGCTAACCACTGGTATGTAGTCGATAGTGGTTGTTGAGATCCTCTGAATCTTGAGCTTATTCCTCAGTTGCCCAATCCTGTTCAACTTTTCACAGCATGATCCATTCCCTTATAGGCTGGCTTTTTTCCAGACAAGGGTTTCGAGGTTTTCTTGGTCTTGAGTCCATGATTTTTGTCCTAAAGCGTCCCATCACAGCAAGGTGAGGTTTCTCGTTATGCCAATTCTTTGTTCTCTGAGCCTTGTTCCCTGGCCTCACAAGTCATTCTTCTCATCACCACTTTGAGTGTCTCTGGGAGCTATTAGCTCACCTTGAAACTCTCTCCCTTGCTGGAGGTTCTCTACTGTATATCATTGTTCCAGCCAGTGCTGCGCTCTATGCTTATTCCTGTATGAAAGCAGGGCAGAAGTGGGCAGCAGACTTATAGCTCAGTGAGTAATTCCATAATCTGACAGCTGCTAAGCTTCAGTGTAAGTAAAATTAGAGCTCAAATATACAGAGAACAAAGATTTGCTAAGGGGAGCATACTGAGCCGGTAGTACGTTGAGAGGTGGCATTTGCCTATTCACCTCCATGATCAGGCATCATAGGGAAAGAGACTGCATGAAAGCAAGTTCTGCGACCAGGCTTTTTTCCTCATATTTAAGGACAGAGAGGCCCCTATATTGGGATAAGCTGGCCTCCCCAAACGCAGTTTAATGCCATGAGGAACCAGACAAAAAGGCACACCATATGAGCCCATATGAAGGTGAGGGGGTATTGTGACCAGTGTTGAGACTTGAATAGTTGCTGTTGCTGTGTTGCTGTAGTAGCTGTGTTGTTGTTTTGTGAAGACTGTTGTTTTGTTGCAGAAGGAATTGTTGTTGTTGTGAAGTATATTGTGTGTTGCTAAATAGTTGCTGCTGTGTTATGTAGTAGTAGTGCTGAAAGTTGAAGTGAGGAAAACTGCGTCTGCGAGAGGAGCTCATGGCTGCTGGCCAGTGGAATGACTCGGTAGGAGGGTCGTCACTGGTTTGACGGTACCACACCTGAACTCCATTAGCATTTGGATTTCAGTGGCAAGACTGAGAGGCCTATTTTCCTGTGTTTTCCTTTTCTTGGCCTCATTCTTCCTCGTCCTATAGAAAACAACCTCATCAACCTGCTTTACCTTGTCTCACGAGGATCCACCTGTCTGAGAGGGTGACACCTAACCTTGCCAACGACCGCTGTAACTACCATAGAACCCACCTGTGACATCCTGCCTTCAATGGAGAGGGGGTCCTTCCACAGGTGTGGAGAGATGGTATTGGAGAGCTCCAAATAGGCATCTGGCTGATTGATGAGTGAGGTGAACAGAATGGAGACTCCCTATCCCGGGTGGGAGTTGGAGTATTGTCTCTCTCAGCCTGGGGTGCTGGAGGTGTCGCCCTTGTGCTTCTTGATGCACCCTGGAAGCACAGTAGTTGGATAGGTCTAAGTCCTAAGTATGCTAGACATATAACTGGTGAGTTGGTCAAGTTTCTGAAGTCCGGCATCATAGTTTGTCTCACAGTGGCCAATACTCTCGTCATCACCAGTGGTCAGGGTCAAACTCTCATCTCAGCACCAGACTCTGGGATAAGATGAATGCTTCAGATGGTCATCTTCAGTCGAAGTGACAATCATATTCCCAAAGCTTCCATGCACAAAAACACAGAAAATGTTTATGCTACTAAGTCAAAAATCAGTTTGTAAAAAGGAAAATGTAATGCAAGAGAAATTGAGGAGTTAAAGATTCTACAACTGACTTACTTCTGACCATTCTGCTAACCCCAGCTGCCAGTAGCTCCACGCTCAGGTCAGTTGGGAACCAGTGTTTTGGGTGGGGGCTCTACCTTTGGACTGACCAAAGCTTGAACCACTCGAGTTGGCCTTTCTTTTCAGTGCTAAGCAGCGGGGAAGGGCCTCTCTCAAGAGCCTTGTTCTGGGTGATAGTTCTTGCCTGGTACATTTAAGGTGGTTGCTTCTCGTGAAGGACTCACCAGATTGCTGTGTACACTTTTAACGCCAACAAGGATAGGAGGTCATGTTAGGTATCAATCACCTTCACCTCCAGGGATACCACCATCTTGATTGAGTTCCCTGTTACTTGCCAAAACGAGTTCGAGCCTGTTACATCTCCATTCCAAACGTGAGACAGATAATTTTTACTTCTCTGCACGCATAGGCTATGGGACAGTAATGCCAATTCGAGCAATTAACCATGGAGGGGTTAATGGAAACTATCCTTAATTCAAGGCCATTAGTATGGGAATTTATGGAATCCGGAGGTGGGAGTTAGCCTGTCTGCAAGGGATGGACTCGAACCAGTATCCAACACTTGAGCCCAACAGTATAATTCTCCGCTTCATGTCAATCTTTTTGCGTAAGCTCTTGAAGAACTCAGGGGTTCATGGCAAAAGAGCGGGCATCATTTCCTAACATAGCACTGACGGTTGTCAGTGTTGGTTGTCGAGGGTCAGTATCTATATCTGAGTTCCCCCTCTCTTCTTGGGCTTTATACAGCCCTGACAGCTATCCGCAGGGTCCCAGTCGTGTTGTCCCTGGACAATACGTCGAAGCTGCACCTTGGGTCAACCCCTCTTAAGCCGTTTAGAAACGACCACTCACTGGGCAAATATTCTGAGGGTAGAGGGCTGAACCATTACTGTCATCCCCTGGTGGAGCGTATGACTGGGCCTGCTGATGCAATGCTCTGAAAGGACAGTCTGGTACGGTAACACCTACAGATTGACCCATTGAGACGTTAATCAATGGTGCTGTGAAGTCTCGCTGGGTCTTCGTGATGTGTAAGGGCAAATTGAACCCTCGGATTTATTTTGAGAATCACTGTATCCTCTGCATTCTATTACTCCAACCAAAACCAAAACGCAAAAAAGGGAAAACAACAAAATTAAACTCTCTACGACAAAAACCAAGGGGAAAAGCTATTACTGGAATGCATGATTGATTGAATTCAGCAAGGAAGGAGAGATATTACCTGTTTAATTGAGACGCTGAGACAATGCTGCTTAGTTGACAAGGAAAGGTTAACCCCACAAGCTTGTCGTCGAACAGGAGTTGGCATTACGAGAAAGGACTTGTCAAGAACTCTGTTGTTCTGGAATTTCTTCGAAGGTAGAGAGTTTTTGATTTTGGTTTTACTTTTGCACTTTTTTGAATGGTTCGAAGTTTGGAGAGAATTTATAATGGGTAACTGATGGAGTGCTCCATAGCAATAATAAAGGGAATAAAGATCACAATCAAGACAGTAAATCACATTAATACCCATAATTATTGGTGGTATCATAGTGGCACGAAAAGTTTGAAACAGCAACCAATTCAATGCTCTCTCAGTAGGAACTGGCTGGTAACCTGGAAGTTACATGGACTCAAAAGAGGTATATTAAGACCAGGACACCCCTGGTAAAATACGGACTGACTTGTGAATAATAATTTATTGATCAGGATGGTAATCTTTCTGGATCTACAGGCCTGGATGGGGGTAGTTTTGGTACCACTTGAGCCCAGGCCGCACATGCAAGCCCCATGCTAACATAAATCCAATGGCTAATTCGTGTAGTTGGTCAATGGGGCCTTTTAAGGGAAATGATGGGCTAAAGGAGTCAAACTGCAACGCAAACTAGTCTAAGTGGGTGCATGTAAGACACCTACCTAGCTATAATGTATAAGGCATCTGTGACGGATTGAGGAGGCTGTTGACCATCAGACTAGCAATTCCAGGTAAAACGGCAGCTTGAGCCCGCTGTAGTTTAAGCAAGTCTAACAATGACAAAACCCTTTCTTCTAATTATTGATACACTGGTATACTGAACACTCCATCGAAGGCTGTTCCTGGGTTGCCAGGGTAGGTTAATCGTGTTTTGATAGGTACGAGGATTGCGCAGGTCATATCTATCACACACAAGTCGTTCCTTGACTGTCAGCAGGTACACATTTGTTCACAGACACTAATTGAATTGAAATTAATTAAATATGTGCAATAACAATTACTTTTTAGTACAATGAGAAGTCGGTTCACAATAGAATGAATATTGTATTGCATTGCCGGTTAATGTAATTTCTATTATAGGTATCCAGAAATTCAAAATACAGGATATCTATCTAGAAGATACTCAATTTGTTTGAATCATCTTGTAAATCTTTTTAGGGTGATTTCTTATTTAATTCGCCGTGGATCTTCTTTGCTGTTGTTACAACGATTTTTACTTCTTAAATAATATGCGTTCATTTAATTATCTTTCTTTAGTCCAGTTTAGTTCGTTCAGAAAAAAGAACCCTCAATTGTAATGTATTTAACTAAATAATTTTATGGAATTGTTTTTACTTGAATTTATCTCTTACATTCAGTCATTCAATTATTTTTAGCAAAAGTAAAGACCTAATTATATTTAATTTTATTAATCTAGCTTATATACAGGAACATTACTTGAATTATCTCTATGAAGCAATATTGTATTAAATGAATTAGGTTTAGGAGCAGTTATTTCATCCACTTTTAATCTTCATATCAATCAGGTTGGAATCTCGTATCTCTACCCTGTGTAAATGTAGCATATTCCTGGTTGCATGTGCCAAAAAAAAATAAATTAATAAAACCGTTAAATTTTACTAGTGTGAGGTTTTTTTGGGCACCTTGCATATGTTATTTTGAGTCATGATACTTTAAGTGACTCACCTATTGAATGTTTGAATTGAGTAGATTAATTAATGAGAAGTAAAAGTCACATTGAAAATCAACGCCTTTACAATTTGTTATACATCGTAACGTGTTTCAAGATGTTGTGTTTTCATTATGAGATGGATATTGGAGAAGATAGTACGACTTCATATTTTAGGTTTCCAGACACGAAAAGAAATACAAAGTATTCTAATAGAGTCATCTTCATAATATGTTCGTAGTATGAATATATATATTCGACTATTTTTAATTTTTTTAATTGATATGTTAATGATAAAATTATGTGATGTCCATATTTAACTAGATATACGACAATGTTTGTTTAAATATATGTATTACTATGCAGTAGTATACCTTACCAAAATTTGAAATAATTTGTTTTTAAATACATTATATACTTACGACAAAAAAATCTATAGTAGATTAATATCATGTTTGAGTTTTAATTAAAGATATTTAAATTTTTCAATTATTGTGGATATTTTTTATGTAATCATTGTTGATAGTTTGAGAGGAATTGTGTTTTTGTTAAATAATAGAATATAATTCTAATACTATATAAATTACGATGAAAAGAAGATTAGATTTAAAATTGAAGAGATTATTGATGTAAAGAAATGACCAAGATATTATGACTACAAAACAGAATACATTGTTAAATAGAGAAATTTGGCAACAACATCACCTTGGGTCGGAAAATTCTTGGTTCATTCATTTTGTGCATATTCAAAAATTGAAACTTCAGTCACATTTTGTTTAATAAAACAAAATAATAAATGATAATATTGTAAAATAAAAATTGCATATATTTACCTAAATGTCATTAAATTACTAAAAAAAATTCCAATTTTTGGCACTATTAACAAGTATCGTATTCCTATATCATCACATTGAACACGCACTACTTCATCTTTTGCTACCTTTCGTTGGATTTTAGTGTACAACAATGAATTGAACTATGTAATCACGTTGAAAATGGTGGGGCCCCGTTATAAATCGAACGAGAGAGCGAGTCTAAAACGTGAAACATACATATGAACTCTTTGTAACAACAAATTATTAACATTGAGTATCGTAAAATTAAATTAGTCCTTGAGTTTACGTACCTTCCTAATTCATGTGATTTGTGGTTTTTACAAGGATGCAACACCAGCACAAGAAGCTAGCTTGTAGAATGTATGCATTCATGTACAATTTATGCATCGTCTACAAACGAATGAATTTATTTGAATTTATGCATCGTCTACAAACGAATGAATTTATTTGATTTTTGTTAATATCCATTTTCTTTGTTCAAACACTTAACCCGGCCGCATTAGTAATGCATTAGACAATTTGTAACGTACTCCGATGCCTCTGTTTTTTTTTTCTTCCACCATTTCCTTTTCCACAGTCTTCATCAATCACCTTAGATTACTAACAACTCAAATTGTATACTTTGCAAAATTAACAAAATTAGATATAAATAAACGAGTATGGATCCTCTCCATTTCGGAAATGGAGAGTCCATTTCCTTTCATCTAGTAGTTGAGAATCATCTAACTTAAATATAAAAATTACAAAATCCTCCCTATTTTCCCCTTTAATTCATTCCCAACCACTAGATAAGGAAATGGACTCTCCATTTTCTCTAAGAAATGGAGAGGATCCATACTCTAAATAAATTATATACAGACATACAGTAATAAACGAATCTAACAACTTCTCATTTGACTATTTTGTATATTATCAATTTTTCGAAAAAGTTGGTCAAAGTTTACTAATTTTGACTCCCAAAAAGAAACGATGCAAGTTAAAAAACACGGAGTATATAGTTTTAATATGCAATATAATCCTTGTAAAAAAAATGCAATATGATCAAGACAAAATATTAGGTATATCGGATGTACAATAAATTTACTGTAAATCAGATTATAGTGATTATTTTGGTTAATATATATAGTAATCTTTTTATCAATATAGTGACCCTTATTTTTTATCGCTATATTGATGTAAAGTGAAATGGGTTACTATATTGATATAAAGGGTCACTATATTGATAAAAAGAATCACTATATGCTTGATGCACAATAAATTTATTGTTTATTGTGCATCTGATGTATGCTGTATTATCAATGAATGTCCTGCATATGGATGACGATAACGGCAATAAGAATGATGACGACACGCACGATAAACAAGCAAGTGTGTGTAATATAACTGNTTTACGTACCTTCCTAATTCATGTGATTTGTGGTTTTTACAAGGATGCAACACCAGCACAAGAAGCTAGCTTGTAGAATGTATGCATTCATGTAACACGATGTACTCCCTCCGTAACATAAAACTTGCAACGATGGGACATTTTTCCTCTCTACTTTATGTTCCATCGTTGCAAGTTTTATGTTACGGAGGGAGTACAATTTATGCATCGTCTACAAACTAACTACTCCGTACAAAGTAATTTGTTTTCGATAGGATTTATTTGAATTTATTGGTCTTTGATGAGATAAAATCACAAACTTCGTTGTGAGGGTGAATATTTGAATTAACATTCACACATATTGCTCAAGATAGAAAGCAAGAACTAGATTTTTATTAATATCCATTTTCTTTGTTCAAACACTTAACCCGGCCGCATTAGTAATGCATTAGACAATTTGTAACGTACTCCGATGCCTCTGTTTATTTTTTACTTCCACCATTTCCTTTTGCACAGTCTTCATCAATCACCTTAGATTACTAACAACTCAAATTGTATATTTTGTAAAATTAACAAAATTAGATATAAATAAACTATATACAGTAATAAACGAATCTATCAACTTCTCATTTGACTATTTTGTATATTATCAATTTTTCGAAAAAGTTGGTCAAAGTTTACTAATTTTGACTCCAAAAAAGAAACGATGCAAGTTAAAAAACACGGAGTATATAGTTTTAATATGCAATATAATCCTTGTAAAAAAAAATGCAATATGATCATCAAGACAAAATATTAGGTATATCGGATGTACAATAAATTTACTGTAAATCAGATTATAGTGATCATTTTGGTTAATATATATAGTAATCTTTTTATCAATATAGTGACCCTTATTTTTTATCGCTATATTGATGTAAAGTGAAATGAGTTACTATATTAATATAAAAGGGTCACTATATTGATAAAAAGAGTCACTTTATGCTTGATGCACAATAAATTTATTGTGCATCTGATGTATGTTGTATTATCAATGAATGTCCTGCATATGGATGACGATAACGGCAATAAGAATGATGACGACACGCACGATAAACAAGCAAGTGTGTGTAATATAACTGGATAAGGGGCGAGGGTTAAAAATCCTGGGCTATAAATAGGCTTAAGCCTGTCTCTTATACACATCTAGATGTGTATAAGAGACAGTATATGGGGAGTTCGGGCTAGTGGTCGGTCAGCTCTTGCACGCCAACCCTCTCGCCAAGTCCGTGGCCCTGCTGAAGCTGCTACCGGACTTAATGGAGGAATCTTCCCCAYTGAAACCCCGGTTCGAACAACTCCACAATCTCATTGATGTGATGTTGGATGTCACCAAGAAAATTACCGAGTTCAAACACCTGTCTCCTCAGTACATCTCGCCTGAGCAGCCGCCTTTATCCGATGCCATCACGAACCTYATTCCTAATGGTGCTTACTGGACTATCAAAAGTGTTTTGACCGGAGCTAATCTCATTGCCAGCAGCTATCAGTAAGTAGATAATCTTACACCTGTCTCTTATACACATCTAGATGTGTATAAGAGACAGCTCGGGGCCCTGGCGATCGTATATGGGGAGTTCGGGCTAGTGGTCGGTCAGCTCATGCACGCCAACCCTCTCGCCAAGTCCGTGGCCCTGCTGAAGCTGCTACCGGACTTAATGGAGGAATCTTCCCCAYTGAAACCCCGGTTCGAACAACTCCACAATCTCATTGATGTGATGTTGGATGTCACCAAGAAAATTACCGAGTTCAAACACCTGTCTCCTCAGTACATCTCGCCTGAGCAACCGCCTTTATCCGATGCCATCACGAACCTCATTCCTAATGGTGCTTACTGGACTATCAAAAGTGTTTTGGCCGGAGCTAATCTCATTGCCAGCAGCTATCAGTAAGTAAATCATCTTATGTACACTTACATACTAGCATACACCGAGATCATTGTGGTCAGAGGTTCGAATCCTCATCATATCCCATCCCCAATGTTAATGTACCCCGGCCAGCTGCCCTTGTGACTCATTAATTCGTACCAAAAAAACTGTCGCTTATATATCTTCGGACGTCAATTTTCTGATCTTGTAGGTATAATACATCAACTACCGATGATATTCGGGAGCTATCAAACTTGTATCATAACGGAGAGGACATTCTTCATTCCCTTACCCAACAACTTAATCTTTGCAATGAGCATATAGGTTGGTCACTCTCATTCCTTTCTATATCAATCGTGCTTAAATTTGAGTTCCAGAAAACACGGTTTTGAGAAATTAGGTTTAGAAAAGATGGTTTGTGAGTTTGTGACAGAGTGACACTTAAAACAGTTGATTTCTGACAAAAAAATCTTTTTATTAAAGTACAACATTTACTTTTTAACAGCTTACAAAATACTTGTGAGAGAGTTCAAATCACCCCARCACGACAACATCAAGATTTTTAGGCATCTGATATATGAGAAGGATGACAAAGGCGCCCTTCTTCGACCCTCCAAAAAATCAAGGGTTAGTTAACTCCTCCAATATATATTAATCCATCTTTTATATCAGTAATTGTGAAGGTTAACATGACACAATTGAAACAGGTTCGTATTGAAGTGCTCAACAAAAAAACAGTGATGTTACTCATTTCCGACCTTAAACCCTCCCAAGAAGAGTTGAATATTATGGATCAAATTTATAGAGAATCAACGACGATCACTGAAATCCAGTACGAAATTGTTTGGATTCCGGTCATAGACGAGTCATGGACTGAAGAACATCTGAAGAGTTTTGAGCAGATCCGATCCAAGATGTCATGGCTAACTCTATACGATCCCAGAGATTTGGAGCCAGCTTTTATAACATATATCAAGAATGTCTGGAAGTTTTCAAGGAAAACGATGCTCGTTACGCTCGACGGTAAGGGAAATGTTGTAAGCCAAAATGCCCTCTACATGTATTTGATTTGGGGGAACAAGGCCTTCCCATTTACTGCGACCAAGGAAGAAGTACTATGGAAAGAACAAAAGACTTGGAGACTTGACCTTTTATTTCCTCAAATTCAACACTTGGTACGTATTTCTTCAAACATTAACTTCAAGCAGTGATTTCCACACTTCAAAGTATAAATCCGCACTCCATTTTAGCCACTGTCAAAGCGGTCGTTAAAATGGAGTGCGGAAATACCTTAGGATGCGAAAATCAGTGATCATAAACTTCTTGTATGGAGTACTTCCTTTAATTGAAAATAGAAGAACACCTTAAAGTTACAAAGATTGGATATTTCTCAGTGACTTTATATACTCCATCTATTCCACTAAATTCATCATGTCATAAGGAAAAATGTTTGAATTAGTCAAATGGGATCTATGTTAGTTTGAATCATCTTAATGAGTAGCTTATTATAATGTAATCTGTATAATTTTTACAAATGTATAACTAAAGATAATTAACATACGAATTGTGCTCTGACAAACGTGATAAGTAGAAATGGCATGAATTTAGTAAACAGAGGGCTACATAATGTTTCAAAATATCAATTATGAAGTATAAATCAAATTGTGCATAGAAGAGTCAAGACTGGAAAGACAAGTGCTAGTGTGCTACATATGATAAGAAATTAAAACATATTTGAGATTTGACCTATTCGCATAAACTAATAATAGAATAACATGTCTAAGGGCACTTGATCTTGTAAATATACAATCGACTATAGATTATAATCTTTTTATCAATCTATCTATATAATAATATTAGAACTCCTTGTTTAGGGTAAGTCATACAATTATTCACATAAACATTATATTATTACTTGATAAATGTGTTTTAATTATGTGATTAGGTTTCAAAAGAAAAGTACATTTGTGTGTACGGTGGGGAAAATTTAGAGCGGTYAAGGGAATTTGCAACCAAAATCAAAAAAATATCCCAAACTGCAGGAGTCGATCTAGAGATAATCTATGTGGGGAAAAGCAATGCAATAGAGAAAACGACGAAAATCTCWGAAACCCTTAAGAAGGAAGGACTCATCAATTATACCGTGACTGCCTTGGAGAGTTTTTGGGTTCGGTTGAAGGGCATACTCTACTGCAAATTGCAACATGGGAAGAACGGGCAGGATGACGAGATAACGCGAGAAGTGATGACGGTTCTTAGCTTTGATGGAAGTGACCAAGTCTGGGCAACAATGTGGTTCGGATTGACTGAGATGACAAGAGCTAAAGGGGATGCTATGCTAGATATTTTCTCAAAGTTCAACGAATGGAAAGCAGATCTAAAGGATAATGGGCTTATTGCWGCTATACGTGATCAGTTGAAGCAACCTCAAACTTCACATCACTGCAATAGGATTATACTCCCTGGAGTTAATGGTAGGGTTCCAGAGAAGGTGTTATGTGCCGACTGTGGGAAAGAAATGGAGAAGTATTTCATGTACCGTTGCTGCACCGAATAAACAAACTATGCTAGCTACCATGGTTACTGATGCGCGAGAGCATGAATAAATGTTGGGAGTATAAGATAAGACATACTTGAAAAATATATTAATGAATAATTAATCGAGTTGTTTGTGTGTTTTTGCCTACATGGTTTTACCAATTCACTTGTATTGGGTTTTACATGKTTTCAGGCTTGTGTATGTTCCTTGTTAACCTTTGTATTAATGAGGTTTGCTAATTAATAAAGAGTTGTAGTAATTAATTCTCAAGAATTAGTTGCAAGTTAGCTTATAAATCTTGTTTTATTTGGCATTAATTAAAGTAATTAGTATTTGGTTGGGTGTGCGTGCATGTAATTAGGAGCAATAAATCAGGCTTTACATGGCTCCATGGGTTGCTTGGACTAGGCGTTGATGTGTGATTTAACAATAATTATTTCAAAATAGACTCAATCTAAATTTTGATGCACACGATGTGTTTCATATGATAAATGTTATCACAATGTTTTCAGAAAATAATTTTTAACATAAAATATGAGAAAATTTGTCAACAACTACCCACTTTTTGTCAAACTTTGAAAACAACTACCCACTTTTTTTTTTTTTTTAAACAACTACCCCACTTTTTATCAAAGTTTGTGAACCACGACCACTTAACGGTTTTTCACTAACACGTTAACTCTCTCCTTCCAACCACACGAACCACCCTCCCTTCACCGTGCCACCTACGACCAACCACCACCGTCCACACCCATCAACATCATCCCATCATCCCGCCATCATCATCTCATCATTGCATCATTATAAACATCGCAGCAGCATCAACGAAGCATCTCATCAATCATCATGCACAAATCAGAGCAAAATCAGAGTAGCTTTGGAACCATTGGCGCCACCACTAACCAAAAATCGACACCAACTCCACCCAGAAATGAAACCCTAAACCTTGATAATCCCCAGGCTCGTTCGCGTCGTGTTGTGGTGCGACGTTGTTTGTGGTCCAACCTAATTCGCGATTCAACCCAAAATCTGGGTTGATTTGGGCAGGGTGGTTTAATTTCGATGTTTCGAGTGGTTTTGAGGAGTTTGAAGTGGGTGGGTGGTGTTTTAAGTGTTGTTCGTGGGTTGGGTGCCATCTGGGTTGTGGTGGCTGGGTTGCATCTGGGTTCGTGTGGCTGGGTCGTGGGATAGTTTGTTGGCGTAGATCGTGGTGGCTAGGTCTTGCGGCTGGTTCGTGAGGCTGGGTCATGGTGGTTAGGTCTTGCGGCTGGTTCGTGAGGCTGAGTCGTGGGGCTGGGTTCGTTGAGGTGGGTTGTGGTGGCTAAGTTGGGCTGGGTTGTGGTGGCTGAGTCGTGGGCTGGGTTCGTGGGTTGGGTTCGTTGGGGCTAGGTTCGTGGGCTGGGTTCGTTGGGGCTGGGTCATGTGGTTAGGTCTTGCGGCTGGTTCGTAGGCTGGGTTGTGGTGGTTGAGTCGTGGGGCTGGGTTGTCGGGGCTGGGTTGTGATGGCTGGGTCGTGGGTGTTGGTGTGATGGGTGGGTGGTGGTTGTGAGTGTTGGCAGGGGCAGTGAAGGGAGGTTGCAGGAGGGTGTGGAAGGTGACATGAGAGTGGCAGCAGTGAGGGGAGGTGAAGGGAGGGTGGTTCGTGGTGGTTGGAAGGGAGAGAGTTAACGGTGTTAGTGAAAACCGTTAAGTGGTCGTGGTTCACAACTTTTGATAAAAAGTGGGTAGTTGTTTTAAAAAAAAAGTGGGTAGTTGTTTTCAAAGTTTGACAAAAAGTGGGTAGTTGTTGACAAATTTTCCTAAATATAAAACATTTTACTTAAAATGTTAATAATTAATAAGGTGTAAATTCAAGATAAAATAATATGCTAATCGATCTAATAATTGTAAATTGTTGTATATTATTTCCACTTTTAACTTTTTTTTTTCAACCCTTAGGTTATTACATTTAGCCTTTTTATTATTATGTTAGGTCTCTTTACATTCATAAATTTCATATAAATCTTGTCTAACCCATTAAAAACCTATATTTTTCAAACCTTATCTTTAAGAGCCCCACCTATGTAATAAATAATAGGCTTGACCCGTTGAACAATGAGCTGGATCGAGGCTTTCAATAAGCTCTAGCCCATTCAAGTCTATAGCTATGATATTACTGTGTTAGATTATGTATTTGATCTTCAAATATGAATACAAGTACGTTTTTTGCAGGGATTCGAATCCAGTAGAATTTATATAAACTCTATCATGTAGATTTCAAACATTTAAAGTCATTGATTTTTTTCTCAAAAAATACTCGCTTTTCCCCGAAAATACCCACAAATTTTGGGGTTGAGATCCTCTAGAGTTGTAAAATCGTAGAGTTGGTAGAATTGAGTAAATCGCAAGCAAACAAATGAAAATCGATGGTTCCAATTTTTTTACCTAAAATATATAAGTAAAAATAAAACAATAAAAAACTCTCACTCTCACAACTCTAGAGGATCTCAACTCCAAATTTTGAGCCTTTAATAATTTTGAAATTTAAGGTTAAGATTGAACTCTATTTGGTAGAGTTGTTATAAAACTCTATCGGCCCAAATTCGTTTTTGCAGCAACTACGAGCTGAGCTTTTTCTGCAATGGAACTATTTCGATCTCTTCTCTTTCTCTTTGTTTCTAGGTATAATCTTAGAAGGGCCTGGTAAGCGAATTTTTTCCTCCAAATAAGGTTAAAAAGTTTCAAAATTTTGATTTTGTTTCGATTTGAAAACTAATTCATGATATACCATCCACGTGGGCTTGGGTCTCAATTTTTTATATTTTTTATCRACATATTGCTACTACCAGTAGCTATTTCCAAGCCTCCAATAAGGATGTATACATATTTGTCATTCGAAGTTCAATTGGAAAAATAAAACAAAATGCACTCTTCCATTATTCCACTTCACTTTGTGACTTCCTCCAAACTGACTTTCTATAAATATCATGGACCAGATTTATAGAGAATCAACAATGATCAATGAAATTCTATACAAAATTATTTGGATCTCGGTCGTAGACGAGTCATGGACTGAAGAACATTTGAAGAGTTTCGAGCAACTCCGGTCCAAGATGTCATGGCTAACTCTATATGATCCAAGAGATTTGGAGTCAGCTTTTATAACATATATTAAGAATGTCTGGAAGTTTTCAAGGAAAACGATGCTCGTTGCGCTCGACGGTAAGGGAAATGTTGTAAGCCAAAATGCCCTCTACATATATTTGATTTGGGGGAACAAGGCCTTCCCATTTACTGCTACGAAGGAAGACGCTTTATGGAATGAACAAAAGACTCGGAGACTTGAACTTCTATTTCCTCAAATCCATCACTTGGTATGCATTTCTTCTAACATAAACTACTTCTTCTACTTCCTTTATAAAAAAATAGAATAATGGGTTAAAAGTTACAAAGATTGGATATATCTCAGTGATTATATATACTTTCCCTATGTTCCATTAAATTCAAGCCATAAGGAGAACCGTTTGAATTAGACAAATGGGAAATGGGATATACGTACGTAGTTTAAATCATCTGAATGAGTAGCTTATTAAAATTTAATCTCTATAATTAATACGTATGTATAATTAAAGATATTTAACATACAAATTATGTATTGATAATTGTGAAAAAAAAGTGACTTGAATTTAGTGGAACGGAAGGAATACATAATATTTATTTCAAAATATCAATAAGGAAGTATAAGTCAAAATTGTGCATAGGAGAGTCAAGAGTGGAAGGACAAGTGTTACATATGATAAGAAACATATTTGAGATTTGACCTATTCACATAAACTAATAGAATAACATGCCTAAGGGCACTCAATCTTGTGATAATACAATTGCAAATTTTAATCTCTTTATATATCTTTATAATGTTAGGACTCATYGTTTATAGGGTAATCCATACAATTATTCACACATAAACATTATATATTATTGCTTGACAAATGTGTTTTATGTGAACATCCTGATTACAAAACAAAAATACATTTGTGTGTACRGTGGAGAAAATTTAGAGCGGTCAAGGGAATTTGCAGCCAGAACCAAAAAAATAGCCCAAATAGCAAGAATAAAATTGGAGATAATCTATGTAGRGAAAAGCAATTCAATAGAGAAAACGACAAAWAATCGCTGAAACACTTAAGAAGGAAGGACTCAKCACTTATACTGTGACTGCCTTGGAAAGTTTTTGGGTTCGGCTGAAGGGCATACTCTACTGCAAATTGCAACACGGGAAGAGCGGGAAGGATGATGTGATAACGCGAGAAGTGATGACGATTCTGAGCTTTGATGGTAGTTACCAAGTCTGGGCCACTATGTGGTTTGGATCCACCGAGATGACAAGAGCTAAAGGGGATGTTATACTAGATATTTTYTCAAAGTTCAACGATTGGCAGGTAGATCAAAAGAATAAAGGGTTTATTGCTGCATTAATYGAACAGTTGAAGCATAATCAAACAGCTCATCACTGCAATAGGATTATACTTCCTGGAGTCAATGGTAGGGTTCCGRAGAGGGTGGTATGCGCCGACTGTGGAAAAGAAATAGAGAAGTATTTCATGTATGTGTGGTTGCTGCACCGAATAAACTAAGCTAAGTTAACTGGCTAGTTTAGCTKCCATGGTCATTGATATGCGAGAGCATCAATGTTGAGAATATAAGATAAGATAAAATATATTAATGAATAACTGATCGACTTGTTCGAGTCTTTATTTGGTTTTTGGTGATTTAGTATGTGTCTCCTTTTTGCCTACATGGTTTTTACCAATTCCTTGTATGGGTTTACATGTTTAGGCTTGTTGTTTTCTATTATTAGGTTGCTAATTAATAAGAGTTGTAATTAGTCTGGGAATTAATTACAAGTAGCTTATTAAATCTTGTTTTATTGAACTATGCACATGTTGGAGCATCTTGTACTCAATCCCATACATTCTACCCACCCGATCATCCCCACTTTAGCTTGTACAACCATTCACCCGAATCATCATCCACTATCTACATACAACTGATGAGATGGATGGATCGGTGTGAAAAAAATAGATGAAAATATATTCAAAACTGTCATTGAAACACTTACTATTAATTAAGATAATCAATTGAGTAAATTATCATCAAAACAATTTCTGTCTTATCAAATTTACATGTTTTGAGTAATTCCCATTGCAAAATAATTTGAAGTTAGATTATATCTATCTATAACTAATTTAATTAAATAGGCAATGCTGATGCATTTCGTTACCACATGTCAATTCTAATAAAAATTCCCTCAAACTAAATGATGAATGTCAATTTTTCCCCTGCATTTATTAATTCCTCAAAAGTTTTAAAACCAAAAAATAAAAAAAAAACTTCCTAGGAATTTAAACAATTATAATTACCTTTTTTTCAAAAGTCCAATATATTTTTTTTTGGGTTTTCTATTAAACCCCTGAGTTTTAGCGTTTTTTACAATACAACCCAATTCTTTTTGTCTACAAAATACACCGAGTTTTAATACATTCCACAATTAACATAATGATAGTTTTAACTTAACCATGGTTATTGTTTATTTTAAAAAAAAATAAAACAGAAAAATAAAAAAGGCAACCCTCTCCTCCCACCACCCACCTCACACCCAAACCACCATTGTTCACCCACCATTGCGAACCAACCACACCCACTCAACCAACCCACCGCTCGACCTCACTTGAGCCGCGAACACTTCATAACCAACCACACCACCCTTCAAACTCCCACCCTTCGAACCCCACGGATCCACCAACCTTCGAACCACAACCAAATGCAAACCACCACCCATCGAAACCACCTCACCAGTCCACCCCACAACAAAATTCCGACCAACCACGCATCCAACTCGCACCCAATTCCCCTAATTTTGATTTTCCCCAAACCTAAAAATTGGTGGTTTTCCAATTTTCAAGATTAGGGTTTCAATTGGGGGGTTTTAATTTCAGGGGAGGGGGGGTTCGATTGGGGTGGGGGTGGGTTCGCGGTGGGGGGGGTTTCGATGGTGTGGTGTTGTGGACTGCGAAGGAGGGAGGTGGGGGCGATGCGTGGTCAGTGTGAGGGAGCTGGGTTTTGGAGGGTGGCGGTCTGCGATTGGAGTGGGTCGGTGGCGAGGGTGCTTGTGGGTACGAGGGGTTGCGAGATGGTGGTTGGTTGAATTGCGAGGGTGGTGTTTGGTTGCGAAGGTGGTGTGGTCATGCGGGGTCAAATGGCTGTCGTCGAGGAAAGTGGTGGCGGTGTTAGTGGGTGGTGGAAAGTGGTGACCATTGGGTGTGAGTGGTGGAGTAGGGGCGTTGTGGGAAGCAAGGGTGGCTTTGTTTTTTCTTTTAATTTTTCTATTATTTTTATTTTTTAAAAATTTTAGTAATCTGTTTGCGTTAAAATAAAAAATAACCAATTAGGTTATATTGTAAGAATATCGAACCTCAGGGGCATTTGTAGACAAAAAAAAGATTAGGTCATTTTGTTAGAAAACATAAAAACACCGGGGTATTTCATAGAAAAAGGTGCAATTTATAACCTACTTAAATGAAGTACAATATATACTACCTCCGTTTCAAATTAATGCAACGATTTGACATTAAAGTATGAGAGGAAAAGTATCTAAATCGTTGCGATTAATTTGAAACGGAGTGTAGTTATTTAATCAAATACAAATTACTTAAGGCGTTTTTTTCTTATTTCAAGTTACACTCATTTTTAAATATACCTAAATTAAATTGTTAATATATGGTTCATCGTGCAACGCACGAGGCTATTTAGTTACTAATAAAAGAATCAAGAAGAGGATGAATACATATCAGTGAAATACATACTATATTACAGTACAATTTGGGCGAGCCCAATATAGTTGTATTTTCAAAAATATTCGATCTGTCACTGAAAAAACCTTTCACTCGAATTCGATATCTCCACTGAAATTCGCTTAATCCGTTCATCCGCCTTTTTATCCATATTAATCGAGCTTTCACCCATTTAATATAGCGGGTGAAGAATGAGCGAGTGATTCGCTGGATTTTTCATCCCTAATGATGCGAGCGATTTGGCACTATTATCTTGACTTCGATCTTTAGGGTCCAAGGATCCCCCATATCTCATGAGGGGATTGGTCGCTTGTATTAGAGTTCTGTGGAAGTCGAAAGAACAAAATCTCGGGGGTCTGGTCTTGGAGTGTTTTCTAAGCTTCATCATATCTATATATGCCAGCACAAAATTGCGTGAAACTATGTACTGTCCCCTTTGGTATGAGGAGCAAGCAGTTGTTTTGGTGAATTTGCAAAAGGCGCAGGGACGGTGACTCTCTTCCTACTTTCTTCGTCAGCTCCCGACTAAGATATTTTTGATATCTTGCAAAACATTTATCTCTGCCATCCCGCCACTTCCATTTTTTTCATCACAATGTGGTTAAAAACTACTCAACTATCTCTCTCTTTTGTCGGCTATACAGAGCTACTGTGGAATGATG